>OZ024740.1:374880967-374928467 GCA_964016885.1 Eledone cirrhosa
AATTTATCACTACTTTAAAACAATAGTTTACTGTCTTCAAAATGCTTTTAATTAAGCAAAACGTGTATTGCAAAATATATTATATATACATCCATATATATATATATATATATATATATATATATATATATGGATGTATATATAATGTATTTTGCAATATATATATGTATGTGTGTGTTTGTCTGTGTGTATATATACACACACACACACACACATATATATATATATATATATATATATATATATATATATATATATATATATATATATATATATATATATATATTAATACACACAGACACACACACACACATATATATATATTCATTGAAAATAGTGAAAAATTACACTCTAACCTCATGTGTGTATATATATATATATATATACATATATATATATATATTCATTGAAAATAGTGAAGTATTACACTATAACCTCATGTGTATATATATATATATATATATATATATATATATATATATAAGTATTGAAGTTTCCGTTGAAAATTGAAACAATCAGAGGAATGAAGAGTGATCTATGTAAGTTACAAGGCTAAATATTTAATGTATAATAAACAATATAATATATTGTACCAATATACAGTAGCAGTATTACTAAAGCTTTCCCGAATAAGACGAATACAAGAAACGTCCGCATTCGTTCGCCAGACAAGGCAATTTAAAACATAGTGCATTATGAAAGGCTAAAAGTTTAACAGGCAAAAGATAAGTAAAAGTAATTGTTTCTAATGTTGGCACAAGGCCAGCAATTACCAAGTGCAATACTGGTACTTTATTTTATCGTAAGTTATTTACCCCGTAAGGATGAAAGGCATAGTTAACCTCGGCGGGATTTGAACTCAGAATGGCAAGGGCCGTAACCCTATACGTCAAAGCATGGCCTCCGACCCTCTACCGAAACTGTCAATCCACCGCCTTAATAAATAAAAGTAATAATACAAGAAATGTATAAAAAATAAAAATAAAGACATATAGTAAGGGGATGTGTGTAAATGTGGGTCTATGCACATACATATGTACATATGTACAAGTGTGTGTATGTAGAACTCCATGTGTATAGTGAAAAAATGTGTGCGTAAGTACATGAGGGCAAACATATTAGTGTATGTGTGACCACAAATACATATATATTTATATATATATATATGTTGAACATAGAAATTGTAAGATAATGGATATAGCGAACATACAGACTTAGGGACTAAGGGCTGAAATATATACACATAGAAGGATGAAAGGACGCACGCGTATAAACATACACACACGCGCAACCACATACATGTATGTGAAATATACAGGGAAGGGAGTATATAAATTCAACGCAGTGTCAGACGGAAGGTCGATACAAATATAAAATATGATGAATAAATGAAATAATAAATATGATAAGAATAAAAATAAAAAATTAAGGCAAAGAGAAAGTAAGTGGGAGGGGTTGTAATATATAAAGTAACAAGAAAAAATAAATAAAAAGTAGGAAACATCCATATACGCGAACAAGCTCATACACGTACATATATATAAATATATATACATCCAGACAAAATCACGTGCACAAAACATACATTCATACATACATATACACGCATACACACATACATAGACACATATATATATACATACATGCACATCTATTCACACCCACGCACGCGGCCATATATATATATATATATATATATGTATATATATACATACATGCACATCTATTCACACCCACGCACGCGGCCATATATATATATATATATATATATATATATATATATATATATATATATATATATATATATGTATATATATAAGTATATATATACATGTGAAAACATATACACTCACACATGCACACATATACGCACACATACGAATGCGTTCGTATACATATACAAACACGTATACACATACAATCACACATACAACCACACATACGCATATAAAAAAAACAACCCTATGAATAAATGGGTAGAGAATATACGCAAGTAAGCATACGTAAAAGCGGCTGAGGGACAACGGAAAATATCTGGAGTTAAAAACACAAGTGTCAGTGATGTCTGGTAGTGAAATAAAGGGGGAAATAAAATAAACGTAAATACTGTATAATTGTTAAGATATAAAGTTAATGAATCAAATGGCAGGGGGCGGGGGTTCATTAATTGATGTAAAGTAAAAATAAAGGTTAAGTAAAACTGAATGAGAAGTCTATAAAGAAGATAAGTTAAGGAAAGTGAAGAAGAAAAGTTTATGTAGGATAAGTGTCTGAAAGTGAATTAAATTTAGATGAGCTGGAAAGCAAGTGTGATTTCATGTGTGGGCAACTGGTGAACATTTCTGTTTTGCATTAAAGCAGATTTTGTGTGATTTAAGGTCCTGTAAAATCCAATATGTTTCACTTATGCAGAGTGCGCATCTTTGGTTCATATTGCGTATTCTTTAGATTGGTTCAAAATTGACTAATCTAATTTATATTGGATACCTTGGTCCTTCAAATCTCAAATTCTGCTAGCCAGAGCTGTTGTAAATCTTTTTTCAGGATGTCGGAAAGATGCGACATGTGAGTAATAACGCGTTTTGAATTTGTCTTGTGCCATACCCACATATCGTTCGCTGGTGGCTGGTAGGTTTTGTTGGTGGTTGTCACATTGGCCTCATATACAATGGCTTTGGTGTTGAATTTACCTTGTAATGGGCATTCATTTTGACTCTACAGCAACAATTTTGATATTCTCTGGGTGTTTTCTTATTAATGATATAAGATTTAATAGAAGGACTGCTCGCCTAGCTAATTCTGACACAGTTTCTATTGAAGATCTTATAGTATCTATGTGTTCTAGGGAAATGTTTATCTAAGAGCTCTAGGAATTGTTTGCCTACATTAGTTTTAACTGCTAAATAGTGGGGGGGGGGGGTTAACCAGATTATTTTTCTTTTCGTATTATTATGTTTAAAGGAGTTAGTATTGTTGGGTATGTACTTAATCGGTTCACTAAATACACTATTTTGAAGGGCGTTATTATAGTAGGAGATGCCTTATTGAAAATAGCTTCTGAGGAAGAGAGGGTGGAGATCCTACGGCTAATATTAGGGATGAGAATTTTAAATACTATAGGAGGATGGCAAGAGCCTTCATTTATGTATTTTAAGTTTTCATTTGGTTTATGGTACGCTTTATAAGAAGCAGTAGGCAGACCTAGGTTTATATCTAGAAAATTAACACTAGAAAGTTTTCTGTCAATTGCAATTTTAAAATTAAAACTAGCGAAGGTTTTTATTAAGTCTTTCCTGGATCTTTCTAAGTTATGGCCTATAGTGGTATAGGAAAGTATTAGACCATCGTCACGATAGAGTCCAGTGGTATTTGATAAAGCCCCCTGCTATTTGATTCATTAACTTTTTATCTGTACAATTATACATTATTTACATTTATTTTACCCCCCCCCCCCCCCTTTATTTCCTAGACATCACTGTCACATGTGTTTTTAACTCCAGATATTTTTGTTGTCCCTCAGCCGCTTTTATGTATGTATACATGCGTATATTTTGTACCAATTTATTCATACGGTTGTTATTTTTATATATGTATGTATGCGAATGTTTGCTTGTATGTGTATACGTGTTTGTATATGTATACGAACGCATTCGTATGTGTGCCTGTATGTGTGCATGTGTGAGTGTGCGTTTACGTATATGTGCTTTCACATGTATATATATATATATAGTTATATATATATATATGGTCACGTGCGTGGGTGTGAATAGATGTGCATGTATGTATTTATATGTGTATATGTATGTATGTATGTATGTATGCGTGTATGTGAATCTATACATTTGTGCACGTGTTTTTGTATGTATGTATATATATTTATATATATGCATGTGTGTATGAGCTTGTTCGCGTATATGGATGTTTCCTACTTTTTATTTATTTTTTATATTACTTTATATATTACAACCACTCCCACTTACTTTCTTTTTGCCTTATTTTTTTATTTTTTAATCTTATCTTATATATTATTTCATTTATTCATCATATTTTATATTTGTATCGACCTTCCGCCTGACACTGCGTTGATTTTATACACTCCCTTACCTGTATATAGCACATGTCTGTATGTTTATACGCGTGCATCCTTTCATCCTTGTATGTGTATATATTTCAGCCCTTAGTCCCTAAGTATGTATGTACGCTAACTCCATTATCTTACAATTTCTATTTTCAACATATATTGATATATATGTATTTGTGGTCACACATACACTAATATGTTTGCCCTCATGTATGTACTTAAGCACACATTTTCTCACTATACACATGGAGTTGTACATAAACCCACATGTACATATGTATGGACATATACACGAATTTACACGCATCCAATTACTATATTTCTTTATTTTTATTTTTTAAACATTTCTTGTATTATCACTTTTATTTACTTTTTTACCGTTAAACTTTTAGCCTTTCTTGAGAAGATTTTTCAAATATTTCAATATGTTTTAAATTGCCTTGTCTGACGAACGAATGCGGACGTTTCTTGTATTCGTTTTATTCGGGAAACCTTTGGTAATGGGGTAATTATATTGTATTGTTTATTATACATTAAATAATTATATATATATAATATTCTCCTCTTGGTCGTTCTGACTGCTGCTGTTTATAGTGGTAGTAGACTGACCTCCATGCCTCTGCTTCTATCTTTACACACGGCACTGGACAGAATTTCTTCCACATCATTCATTCTCATCTCGGGAACAATTTTGAATAGCGCCAGTTCGTAATTTGAACTCGGGAATTTTATATTCTCCAAGTGAAAAGACCCTTCTGACGAGAGTTTATCTTTTCAATGGAAGGGCGCAAGGACTGAACATTTATATTTGAGACTCGAAACCGATTCGGTAAAGGTAACCATAGTGAGTACAGTGAATCTTTAAAAATTTATTTTGAAACTTTTTCTTATTTGTTAAACCTTGATTATATATATATATATATATATATATATTGTTATACTTTGGGAGGGTCATGTTGCCAATAAGAAACACACGCACCAGTTGTTTTCACTTCAATTTATTATAATACATTTATAAAAAATGTATAAATTTATAAATTTCTGGTTGGTTGGTTGGTTCCACAACCAGATAGTTGTTTATATATAGTCATAGTTCTTTCGTCACACACTATGTGACCTCTTCAGTGACTGGGGATTCGTTTCTTTGTTTCTGTGCCTCTCCTTTGTTCTGTCCTATGCCATTTTGTTTCTGTGTGTGTGTTGTGTGCTCAGTCTGCGCATGCGCCACATCCGGGTGTCTGTGTGTGTTTATGTTCGTTTATTTATTTGTTTATTTACATGTTACTGGTTGGTTATATGTTCTATGTGTGTGTGTGTGTTTTCATGTTGTCCTTAATTGTAAGTTGTGATGTTGCTGTTCCACTCATACTTTCAATTTAATTTTGGTTGTAATTCTTTTATGTTTATTGCCTCTGTAATTTGTCTAAACATTGCGTCTTTTCTGTGTGTAGATTCTATTTTTATTTCTATGTTCTCTAATTTAACCTTGTATTCTATTTTAGCATGTTGGTAGAGTACAGATGATTCTTTATTATCTTGAAGGTCTCGCCAGTGTTCATTTATCCGTTCCCCTACACTACGAGCTGTCTCACATATGTATACTATATTTTTGTCTCTACATTGTCCTTCAGTACATCTTATGCTATACACTACATTTCTAGTTTTACAGTTAATATGGGGGCTTATTTTACAGGTTATACATTTCTTATCTATACATGAGGGTCTTTGAAAAGGGTATGTCTTGCTAATAAGTGTTTTTACGGAGGTACCTGGTCTTTTTACTATCTTAATATTGAGTTTATGTTTATTTAGGGCCCTTCTAAATGTGTAAGCTAATTCACCTCTAGGGGTTGTAGGGGTTGTATCGATGAATTTAGAAGGGCCCTAAATAAACATAAACTCAATATTAAGATAGTAGACAGACAAGGTACCTCCGTAAAAACACTTATTAGCAAGACATACCCTTTTCAAAGACCCTCATGTATAGATAAGAAATGTATAACCTGTAAAATAAGCCCCCATATTAACTGTAAACCTAGAAATGTAGTGTATAGCATAAGATGTACTGAAGGACAATGTAGAGACAAACATATAGTGTACATAGGTGAGACAGCTCGTAGTGTAGGGGAACGGATAAATGAACACTGGCGAGACCTTGAAGATAATAAAGAATCATCTGTACTCTACCAACATGCTAAAATAGAACACAAGGGTAAATTAGAGAACATAGAAATAAAAATAGAATCTACACACAGAAAAGACGCAATGTTTAGACAAATTACAGAGGCAATAAACATAAAAGAATTACAACCAAAATTAAATAGAAAATATGAGTGGAGCAGCAACATCACAACTTACAATTAAGGACAAAATGAAAACACACACACACATAGAACAAACGACCAACCAGTAACATGTAAATAAACAAATAAATAAATGAACATAAACACACTCAGACACCCGGATGTGGCGCCTGCGCAGACTGAGCACACAACACACACACAGAAAGAAAATGGCGTAGGACAGAACAAAAGAGAGGCACAGAAACAAAGAAAGGTATCCCAGTCACTGAAGAGGTCACAGAGTGTGTGACGAAAGAACTATGACTATATATAAACAACAATTTGGTTGTGGAACCAACCAACCAACCAACCAGAAATTTATAAATTTATAAATTTATTATAAATTTATTATAATAAATTGAAGTGAATGCAGCAGGTGCGTGTGTTTCTTATTGGCAACATGACCCTCCCAAAGTATAAAAATATCGGTTTCAACACACGATTTCAGATAAAGAATCTTGCTAAACAAATTCAGAAACGAAATATATATATATATATATATATATCAGTTCTATCAAAAACTGTCCGGGTGTGGGGTACTTACCACAATACTGGTTTCTATTTATTTTTCTTGATTCTTAAATTGAGTCTAGCAAACCCTATTGTCTGTAGTAAGTATTTTTTTCACCTTAGCTATACCGGTCCATTACGATTTGAATACATACATGTATATGTCTGTGTTCGTTTTTCTTTTTTGTTCAGTTATACTACACATATATATATATATGTATATATATGTGTGTGTGTGTGTGTGTGTGTGTGTACAAATCTATATATACACACAAACACACACACACACATATATATATATATGTGTGTGTGTGTGTGTGTGTGTATATACATGTTTACTTTATATTCGAGACCAGGCGATCATCGTTGAAAATTACGAGATGTACAAAACACTAACGTGTTAATAAAATCCCTTAGATGTTGATATACATCTTTAAATCTTACTCTACTATATTAACGTAAATGTTCGCCTATGTGTGTATAAGTGTATAACCATTTGGCGCCTACACCAGCGATCCGATCCTGATGAAACTTTACACAAATGTTAAGCTAATATTCCGAAACAGGAGTCGCTAATTGGATTTCAAGAAAACTCAATAATTGAACCCCGGAGACATCTTTACAATGGAGGAGGAAAGAGAGGACGTTTCAGTGAGAGAGGGGGAAGAGGAGAACTAATATTGTATGTTAAACCCTCCCTTCCATTACTCCCCTTCTTCCACCCACAATTCAGTCCTCCAAAACGAGGCAACAACTTATTAGATATATAGACAAAGAAATTTCAATCAAAACAGGCGACAATGCGCGTCTTGATTGTTCTCTATTATGATGTTAAAGAAGGAGAGGGTATGGGAGAGAGAGAGAGAGAGAGAGAGAGAGAGAGAGAGAGAGAGAGAGAGAGAGAGAGAAAGAGAGAGAGAGGGTGTATGTGAAAAAAGAGGGAAAAGGGGTTGAGAAAGAAATATAGAGAGTGAAGGGGATTGGGGAGTAGAGCAAATGATAGCAGCGTTCGATCACTTTTATTTATTTATTCTTTACACAACGTTTAACTCTCCGCCTTCCCCAACTTTACGTCTCTTTCTCTCTCTCTCTTTCATGCAAGACGTACTGTGGATGTGTGTGTGTGTGTGTGTGCGGATATCGTAACTTCCCCGGACACTCACACACACACAGCCACAGTACGTCTTGCGTGATATCTATCTATATATATATATATATATATATATATATATATATATATATATATATATAGATGCTTGTTAGCGTGTGTGTGCGGGAATTGTGACTTCCCCGGATACACAGCCTCAGTACGTTTTGTGTGAAAGAGAGAGAGAGATAATTATTGTATATATATTTATACAAATGGAAGTACAGGATAATCGAAGCTCTGGCTGCAGCTAAGCTAACGAATGACGACAAGCGCCAATCTCTTTGCTAACACCTTGGCCAAAATCTTAAACTCTGCGTTTAGCCTGGTTATGGGCCTGAAGTTATCTATAAAGTCCCCATTGTTCGGTTCTTATTTCACCATCCCCTCCGCTCCCCGGCTCACATAACTGGGAATGCTCCCGTTCTGCTGCCAATTGCCAATTGCCAAGAGGTCACCGAACAAGTTGACATCTGCCAAAAGGTCGCCGAACAAGTCTGGCATATACGCATAAAGCTCGTAGGGCAGACATCCAAACCTGGCGATTTACAACTCGTGCAGTTAGTCATCGCTTCCCGTATTTCACCAGCTGATATCGGCTTTTCGCAGTTCTGCGCTGCGGTCGTCGAGAGCCGCGGCAGTCCGTCCTGGTATGCGCCGAAGTCCATACGCCGATCCTGCCCGCTGCCGCTCCCGAGCAATTGAGCAAAGTGCTGTTGAAAAGCCGCACACATCTGCTCGGGTTCGAGCAGCATGTGCACGTTTTGATCAGGCAAAGACCGAATTGTGGACTTGTTGCCACGTCGCGCTTCCACCGCCAGGCAGCATTGGACGGCTTTCGTCCTCTCGTGTCTTTGAGCACGCGCTTAGCTCTGACAACGCAGCCTTCATGCTTTGCGTTGAAGAATTGGTCGAGTGCCAATCTCATCGCAAGCACATCGGTTGAGGTGCCTGTCCTAAACGCCTCTTCTAGCTTTCTAACTAACTCTCCCTCTACTCTAATTTTCTCTATATCTTCTCCTTTGCTAAACTTTATCAGATTCTACTCTAATAGCCCTTTTCAGAGTACAGATTCTACTCTAATAGCCCTTTTCAGAGTAAACCATAACCTCTTGTCAACGCACGCTTAACTAATTCGCCAATCCGGTCGCTGTAAGCTTTGCGCGCCTGGAACGACGCGTTCAGCTTCCAGTAGCCCGGACATTGCCTATGGTGTCTACCTAAGACAACTTCACAGATCACAAATCTTTGGTCCGTGTAGTCGACTACTTTAAATTCTGAACCACTTACACTAGCCTTATCTGTTTCCCTACAGAATACCCTATCTAAATACGATCTAGATGACCCGATGCGATTTACCCATTTCCACAGTGGTACATTCAGATAATCCAGTGTATACCTGTCAGACGTTCAAAACGTCTGAGCAGGTTGTTGAGGCTTTTACACACTCCTGACCTGTCTACTGTTCCAGTCGCCCACTAACACTAAAGAGGGGGACGTTCCCAGAATGGTCTCTACACGTCTTAACACATATGGCTGTCTTGCCCCTGCTGTGGCGTAGACAGCTACTAGCCTGAAAGCATTGCCTTCGCTGCCCCTCACGTCCAGCACCACCATGGCCCGTATGGCGAGATACAAGCCTCTCTTAAAAAGCACGGCAACACCTCCCCGCGATCCTAGACGGCTGGGAGAAGCGTATACATCGCAGCCGCAGAAGTAGGTGCGAAAGCTTGCGCTTCGGATATTCTAGTCTCTCTGATGGCCACCACATCTATGTTTACTAACCTGAGGTCGTTGAGCAGGTGACCCTGCTTCCAAGATGACCCAAGGTCACGTACATTTATACTGCCTATTCTAAGTACAGCCATGTTGGATGAGATACGGGGTAAGTGAAAAAGGATCCCTTAGCTTAATCGTGTGGTGAAGAGGCAGTAGAACCGTCTCTTTGGCTGGTCATGGGTGTTTCCAAGAGGATGTCGGTGTATATCCTCTTGGTAACCGACAGTCTGAAGTCTCCAACTCCGTTGGGGAATTTTTATTTTAAAAGTGTGTAATGTTCTATTTTGATTTCAATGATGTTTATGTTTTTCGGGAATTGTTCTTAGTGTTGGAGGGGTGTAGTAGTTTTTTTCTGTGATATCTGTATGCAGCTCTATATGTTGTAAGAGTTCTTTATTTGCCATGTTTATGGCTGTGTTCTTTTTCGGGGGAGAAGTGATTTTGTTGCTGTTTTCTTGTTGTTGCTGATGGGTGTGTGTGTTTGCTTGTGTTTGCGATCTTGGTGTTTTTGGTGATGCTGATGGTGGTGTGGTTGTTGTTGGCGATGATGCTTGTGGTGGTGATGATGATGGTAGTGGTGTTGCTGCATGTCCCTTGCAGGCTTTACCCCTCTTTATTTGTCTTCGCTTTTGGACGGTGAAGCTAAGGGGGTTTTTGTTTTTTGTTTGTTTGTGGAATACCGTTTGCCACTCCCTCCCGCCTCATACTCCAGGTCGAATTCCGTGGCGTCTGAGAGGTGTATGTGCTCCACTGCTGTTGCTGGTGATAGTGAAGCCTGCTCCGGCGATTTTACCGCCGGTGTAGCTACTGCGACTGTTGGTGTTGCCGCCACTGCTGTCGCTGCTTTAGTTGTCCGTGGCCTTGGTATGGGTGCCACGGACGTTGCCCTCCTACTCACCATAGAAGGGTATTCTGCCACTGCACCCTGCCCTGCTCTTGGTAGCAGCGGACCAGGCCTCGGAAGGCCCTCTTCTTGGCTGTCTTTTGTGGGCAGAAGGCCCTGAGGTGACCATTCTGCTCACAGAGATAGCACTTTAGGCGTCTTCCTTCCACGCTTATAGGGAGTTGAATTCCTTCCTCGAGGTCTATGATGTCTGGGATGGCCTGATGTACTCCTGGTCTATATGTATTAGCATTTGCATGCCTATTTTTGACTAGTTCACTCTTCTCATTCTCTGTATTTGCAGTATGGTGGTCTTCTCCTCGATTCCACCTGTCAAGGTCTGGGCACGTCTGGCAGGACCTGGGTCACTTTGACCCTCACAATTTTTTTCCCGCAGTAGGAGGGCCCTAAGAATATCTCCTCACTCTTTAGGGTTTCCAAAGGGTGAGACTTCGCCTCTTGCGGGGGTGGCGAAAAGTACCTCTACTGTGGCGTACTTTTTGCCTCGGGTGATGCGGGTTTTTCGCGCCCAGACGCATCCCAAGATCTTTTGGATTTGAGACTCCGTGGCTCTCGCCACCCAATGTGACATTTGCTTATGGTGCGGTAAGTCACCGTGCGCAGCTGCTGGTATTTGAAGAAATCGGTTGGAGGTTTCAGGTAAACTTTATTGTCATTTCTTGACACCATGGCTCTTGCGACTGCCATCTCCACCCTGACTAGCGCTGTCTCTATATTTCGGGCAGCACCTGCGAAAGAAGTGGCTCCTTTTTCAGCGGCACAATTATTTCTGCCGCTACTACTGCTACTGATCTTGTTGTTGATGCTGTTGCTGTTGCTACTGCTACAAACGGTGTTGTTGGTGTTGTTGCTGTTATCACTGTTGTAGTTGGTTGTGTTTTTGGTGCCACCGTTGTTGTCTTTTTCGGTGCAATTTGTATTGTTCTTGTTGGTGTTGTTGTTGTTTATTTTCTTGTTAGTGGTGTTAATATCGTTGTGGCATTTGTTGTCAATTTTTTTCTATTGTCTGTATTTTGGTTGTCGTGTTATTGTTGTAGTAGGTGTGATATTATTTTAATCGTTCTAAGTGTTTTTGTCTTTGTTCATGTTGTTTCTGCTTGTGTTTGTTGTATGAATTTTTGTAACCCTCCTCTCAACATTTACACCGTTGTCACACGATAGCAGGCATATTGTTGGGTGTGTGTGTGTGTGTGTGGGGGGGGGGGGGGGTTGGCGTGTCTCATCCTTGTTTTTTTTTATTTTAAAATTATACTTTCCCCTTCACAGGGCAAAATTCAAGGGCTTATATCCATCACACAAGAACAATTAAGCAACAAATAATTATAACAGGTAAATAAAGCGACTTACTGGGAGCGAGCAAAAGAGGTCCGAACAGACCAATAATAATAATAATAATAAACATGCTCTACATAGATGACCTTAAACTATTTGGAAAAAATGATGAGCAATTGGTAGGGCTATTATGCACTCTGATCTTAATGATGATATTAAAATGGGGTTTGGAGAAGATAAATGCGCCAAGTAAGTTCACTAGAGGAAAGCTACTGAGAAGTTCAGACATTAATCTTGAGCGGGGGAATGTGATAAGAGAACTTTATCAAGAGGAAACTTACAAATATCTAGGTGTTTGTGAAGGAGACAGAATCAAGCACTCGACAATGAGGGAAAGGGTAAGGAAGGAATGTTACCGCAGAGTAAGTGCAATCTTAAGAACGCAATTGAATGCAAGGAATAGGCTCGATACTATAAACACGCGTGCCATACCAGTAGTAACCTACAGTTTCAATGTCATCAACTGGTCAAGCACAGAGATCCGTAGGCTCGATACACAAATTAGAAAATTCTTAACCATTCACAGAATGCATCACCTTAAGGCAGATACAGATAGAATATATCTCCATAGGAAAGAAGGAGGACGTGGATTAATCCAGTTATATGTTGCTTTGAAAACTGCAACAATTGGATTATCTACATATCTAAGTGAATCACATGATTGGATGATCAAACTCGTTTTGAAACATGAAATATCAAAAGATCATACTCCATTACAAAAGATGCACAAAGATACAGTAATGAACTACAAGTTTCAGAAATTGCATTTACTGCTGAAATGAAAAACACAGAAAAGGCAAAGCAGGTAAAATTAACTGCAAAGAAAGGAATGCTACAGAAACTGGATAAGAAATGGCAAGAAAAGCCTCTGTATTGAAAATAACCAGAAATATGTTCACTTTAACCCAAAGTGGTTGGCATCCTCTGGACTTAAATCGGAGACTGAAGGACTGATTATACGGGCACAAGATCTGTGTCTGCCAACAAAAATGATCAAGCCAACATAATAAAACATGGATGCAGCCCATTATGCCGTGTATGTAAAAAAACAACCCAAGACCATTGATCATATAGTTTCAATGTGCAGTCCTATAGCTCCAACCGAATACCTAAACAGGCATGACAGAACTGCACAATACATACATTGTATAATGTGTAAGCATTTTGACCTGCGCCATCAAAATAATTGGTGGGAGCATCAACCACCACCAGTACTTGAGAAAGATCACATCTCAATCTTGTGAAACATTAGTATCCAAACAGACCGAAAAATAGATGCAAATAGACCTGTTATAATACTGGAGGACTTTAAAAAGAGGGTATGCCTGCTAATTGATATGTCCGTTCAAATAGACTAGAATGTATCTATGAAGAAATTTGAAAAATTGAGCAAGTAGAAAGACGCGGAGATAGAAATTGAAATAATTTGGAAATTGAGAACTAAAAGAATACTAGTGATAGTAGGCGCTCTTGGAATGATACCTAAAGCGTCTTATGATTACTTAACGCAAATCCCAGCAAACCCATGTATAGAAGAAACACAAAAGATAGTACTAATAGGAACTGCCCATTTACTAAGGAAGATTCTGTCAATATAAGTACATCAAAAGTGTAAACATCTAAAGATGCATGTGTGTGTACGTATGCTCTTTCTTGAACATGGCGGACATTGTTGTCTCTTGAGGTCACTGGTTAGGACTTGGTGATAACTCGTATGAACATAAAGCAACATAAATACAACTGTAATAATAATAATAATAATAATGGTTTCTTTATTGACCACAAGGGCTAACATGAAGATAGACATTACGGACGGCACAGAAAGGTATGGGACGATACAAAGTGGATCTTTGTCGTGTAAAAAAAGGTTATAACAAACAAAATCAATATAAACGAATTAAAAAATTCAAACAACAAACTTCCGAGGGTCACTCGTGACGAAAACCACGAGTATATATATGTATATTTACCTCTGATTTTTTTTAGTTTCATAATATCCCGTTAAGGGTGAAAACAGTGATTCTTTAAACTTTAATCTGCTTAAAATTTAATCTGTTATTTTAATAAGTATTTTCTATATGGTTCATATATATTTGATATATATTTATCCTTATCGAACCCTCTTTGGATTTTAGACTTCACATTTATTATTATTACTACATATAGGGCGGTGGATTGGCAGTATCGGTAGAGGGTCGGACACTATGCTTTGCAGCAAAGACATACGGCCCTTTATGGTCTGAGTTGAAATCCCGCCGAGGTTAACTTTGCCTTTCATCCCTACAGGGTCGATAAAATAAAGTACCAATAAAACACTTGGATAATAGCTGTCATTGTGCCAAAAGTAGAAACAATTATTATTACTATATATATATATATATATTTATATATATAATACAGTTTAGTTTTGATGGTTTAACCAATGGGTAGATCTGTTCATTCCGAATAGGAGATAAGGTAGTGATGCATATGCAAAAGCTCCCAACGTTTAACGCATCGCCCTTCATAGATGTGGTAATTCGTGGTTGGTAGAGGAGAGGAGTTAAATATTTTAATGAAAATACGAGAAGACCGGTTTCCCATATCTTCCATTAATGTTACTGAATTACATAATATGCATTTCTATGGTAGTCTTCTGTCGTGGTATCATGGCGTCATCATATGTAATGACGTTATCAGATGTAATGAACATAAACGATTTAACTGATTTAGTTCAGTATAGCTGTAAACAATATACAATTAAAGTAACGATATGGAGATGCCCCGGCAAGAGAATTTCATCTCTAAGGCGGATTAAAACTAATATGCTGCAGCATATTACAAAAGTTACGTATCGAAGTTCCATGGCCCTCGTGATAACATCGTAGGTGCACCGTTAGTCAACCTAGAGCAGATCATCCCTTCTCAGATTGAAAGACTGCTGAATTCTTAAAGACCTGACCCTAATATTGAACTGATGTTTTGTGGACTTGGAATGCAGGAACATTAATGTTGAGCTCGATGGGATTTGAACTCAGAATCTCCTACTTCAATAAATACAATCTTTACTCGAAGTAGTGATACAGATCGAATTCCTATTCAAAGCCTCACTTCTGTTGAGAACGATTCTTTTAAGGTATTAAAGTTACTCAGTAAATTAACGTTATATATAAATCATTTAAATTGTAAACCATCGTGGATCTTCTATCGTACTGAATATATATTTGTTATTTGTGATAGATTGAAAGTATACATTCACTTCTTAAAAAATTAATTAAAAAAAAATATTGGAATGCTCAGCAGCATAGTTGTTATATTCTGGTTGAACAAATATACGCGGAACAGATGTATTGTATATTAAATGTATACCTCATGTGAATATTTATCCCATTAGAAACAATAAAACAATATTTATGAATTTAAACATTGTAACGTATGATATCCTAAGAATATATCTAATTATTTCGGAATAACTGCAGTATGCAAATAGCATCAGACTACACGTTTTGTTTTTCAGACACACAGTAAACAACTCACACGTTAATATCTCCAATATAATTATTCAGAGTAAACTCCTGAAACTCGATCGATCTCTAGAAACACTGAAACTCAAACAATAAATGAATAAAATATATTAATATTGACTCTCAGCACTTATCTCACAATGTCTTATATATCTCCTATTGAAACATTGGTTATCTTAAATGAGGCAGTATATCTTATATATAATTCTCAATGACACATAATCGTAACATCGACATATCTCTAAATACCTATACTCTTAAAATCCTCATATAGTCTCCAGAATTCTATAACACTATATTGCTTTTTAATTGATCTATATATTGTAGTGTATTATTTGTAAAATTATAAAATTTAAATAAAATACATTTCCGCTACAAGTTGTTAACAGATATAGTGAAGAGATTTATGCTATAAGTATGCTCTCATCATGACAGGTTTATAAAACTAAAACGTACTTGACGATTTCTAAATTGGTATTTCATACATGGAAATAAATCATTTGAACGTAAACATGTTAACACTAGCAGTAGTACCTGGTGTTGCTCGGGAATTAAATAACACTCATGTATAACATTCATGTCAATACTTCAGTGCTGCTTCGAAAACTATGCTAGTACAAAATCATCAGCATTTTTCAAAAGAGAGTTCCTGCCCTCAGGGGTCCCTTACTCAATATGTGTCAATGCTGAGTGCTCAAATTCATCTATAGAACATTCGTAGCTCATGTGTCCAGTTTGGTGAAAATTGGTTGCGAATTCCAGAAATTATGACGTTTCGTTGCATTGCAATGCAGTGCTTCAGTCGACTCCAAGGATGGGGATAAAGAAGGTTATCTTCCCCCCGGGGCCCTCTAATCAATATCTGGAAAATGAAGATGCCACCGACCATCCGAGTACAAAAGTAACATATAACTCAAATACAACTCTACTCGTAGTTTTATAACTTCTTTTGCAGCAGCTTTACGTTCAGCATCTTGCAATAGTCTAATTGCAGCCTCAATTAACGATTCATTTGCTTTTGTTCTTTTCCCTCTCTCAGTTTTCGCTGTTTTCTGATCAATGGCGAATCTCTTGGAAAGAGAACGTAAAACACTAAGATGAGTAAAATGTTAACCAACAATTATTTAAGTTTCGCATATGTGATGTCATTGTCACGGTGATCCAGAGATAGCCTCCGTCCACATAGACAAAAACCTTAAAATTATATATGCAACACTTCTAGGAACATAACGCATGTTATTTATTTGAAGAAAATCGGTTGCAAACTGTAGAAGTTATGTGGGTACGAACATACAGACACATCCCCAGTTTTATATATATATATATATATATTTTCAGTTTTATCGTTGCTTTGGTCACTGCGGCTGCCTTACCGGTCGCTGTCTTCAATTTGCAAAGCTGTCTAAACGTAATGTTATAAATCTAAGGTAAAATACCTTATTGCGTGCTTAGATGCACATTTCGATTGCATTCGTTGGCTTAGCTGCAGCCAGAGCTTCGATTATGCTGTACTTCCATTTGTATAAATATATATACAATAATTATCTCTCTCTCTTTCACACAAAACGTACTGAGGCTGTGTATCCGGGGAAGTTACAATACCCGCACACACACGCAAACAAGCATCCATATATATATATATATATATATATATATATATATATATATATATATATATATATATATTACGCAAGACGTACTGTGGCTGTGTGCGAGAGTCCGGGGAAGTTACGATATCCGCACACACACACACACACAGCCACAGTACGTCTTGCGTGAAAGAGAGAGAGAAAGAGACGTAAAGTTGGGGAAGGCGGAGAGTTAAACATTGTGTAAAGAATAAATAAATAAAGGTGATCGAACGCTGCTATCATTTGCTCTACTCCCCAATCCCCTTCACTCTCTATATTTCTTTCTCAACCACTATTCCCTCTTTTTTCACATACACCCCCTCTCTCTCTTTCTCTCTCTCTCTCTCTCCTATACCCTCTCCTTCTTTAACATCATAATAGAGAACAATCAAGACGCGCATTGTCGCCTGTTTGGATTGAAATTTCTTTGTCTATATTTCTAATAAGTTGTTGCCTCGTTTTGGAGGACTGAATTGTGGGATGAAGAACGGGAGTAATTGGAAGGGAGGGTTTACCATACAATATTAGTTCTCCTCTTCCCCCCCTCTCACTGAAACGTCTTCTCTTTCCTCCTCCATTGTAAAGATGTCTCCGGGGTTCAATTATTGAGTTTTCTTGAAATCCAATTAGCGACTCCTGTTTCGGAATATTAGCTTAACATTTGTGTAAAGTTTCATCAGGATCGGATCGTTGGTGTAAGTGCCAAATGGTTATACACATATACACAGATAGGCGAACATTTACATTAATATAGTAGAGTAAGATTTAAAGATGTATATCAACATCTAAGGGATTTTATTAACACGTTAGTGTTTTGTAGATCTCGTAATTTTCAACGATGATCGCCTGGTCTCGAATATAAAGTAAACATGTATACACACACACACACATATATATATATATATATATATATATATATATATATATATATATATATATATATATATATGTGTGTGTGTGTGTGTTTGTTTGTATATATAGATTTTTACACACACACACGCACGTACACACACACACACACACACACACACACACACACATATATATACATATATATATATGTGTAGTATAACTGAACAAAAAAGAAAAACGAACACAGACATATACATGTATGTGTTCAAATCGTATTGGACCAGTATCGCTAAGGTGAAAAAAATACTAACTACAGACAATAGGGTTTGCTAGACTAAATTTAAGAATCAATAAAAATAAATAGAAACCAGTATTGTGATAAGTACCCCACACCCGAACAGTTTTTGATAGAACTGATATATATATATATATATATATTTCGTTTCTGAATTTGTTTAGCAATCGTGTGTTGAAACCGATATTTTTATACTTTGGGAGGGTCATGTTGCCAATAAAAAAGACACGCACCAGTTGTTTCACTTCAATTTATTATAATACATTTATAATAAATTTATAAATTTCTGGTTGGTTGGTTGGTTCCACAACCAGATAGTTGTTTATATATAGTCATAGTTCTTTCGTCACACACTCTGTGACCTCTTCAGTGACTGGGATTCCTTTCTTTGTTTCTGTGTCTCTCTTTTGTTCTGTCCTACGCCATTTTGTTTCTGTGTGTGTGTTGTGTGCTCAGTCTGCGCAGGCGCCACAACCGGGTGTCTGTGAGTGTTTATGTTCATATATTTATTTGTTTATTTACGTGTTACTGGTTGGTTGTTTGTTCTATGTGTGTGTGTGTTTTCATTTTGTCCTTAATTGTAAGTTGTGATGTTTCTGTTCCACTCATATTTTCTATTTAATTTTGGTTGTAATTCTTTTAAGTTTATTGCCTCTGAAATTTGTCTAAATATTGCGTCTTTTCTGTGTGTAGATTCTATTTTTATTTCTACGTCCTCTAATTTACCCTTGTGTTCTATTTTAGCATGTTGGTAGAGTACAGATGATTCTTTATTATCTTGAAGGTCTCGCCAGTGTTCATGTATCCGTTCCCCTAAACTCGAGCTGTCTCACCTATGTACACTATATTTTTGTCTCTACATTGTCCTTCAGTACATATTATGCTATACACTACATTTCTAGTTTTACAGTTAATATGGGGGCTTATTTTACAGGTTGTACATTTCTTATCTATACATGAGAGTCTTTGAAAAGGGTATGTCTTTCTACTGGTCTTTCTACTATCTTAATATTGAGTTTATGTTTATTTAGGGCCCTTCTAAATTCATCGATACAACCCCTACAACCCCTAGAGGTGAATTAGCTTACACATTTAGAAGGGCCCTAAATAAACATAAACTCAATATTAAGATAGTAGAAAGACCAGGTAACTCCGTAAAAACACTTATTAGCAAGACATACCCTTTTCAAAGACCCTCATGTATAGATAAGAAATGTATAACCTGTAAAATAAACCCCCATATTAACTGTAAAACTAGAAATGTAGTGTATAGCATAAGATGTACGGAAGGACAATGTAGAGACAAAAATATAGTGTACATAGGTGAGACAGCTCGTAGTGTAGGGGAACGGATAAATGAACACTGGCGAGACCTTCAAGATAATAAAGAATCATCTGTACACTACCAACATGCTAAAATAGAACACAAGGGTAAATTAGAGAACATAGAAATAAAAATAGAATCTACACACAGAAAAGACGCAATGTTTAGACAAATTACAGAGGCAATAAACATAAAAGAATTACAACCAAAATTAAATAGAAAATATGAGTGGAACAGCAACATCACAACTTACAATTAAGGACAAAATGAAAACACACACACACATAGAACAAATAACCAACCAGTAACATGTAAAAAAACAAATAAATAAACGAACATAAACACACACAGACACCCGGATGTGGCGCCTGCGCAGACTGAGCACACAACACACACACAGAAAGAAAATGGCGTAGGACAGAACAAAAGAGAGGCACATAAACAAAGAAAGTTATCCCAGTCACTGAAGAGGTCACAGAGTGTGTGACGAAAGAACTATGACTATATATAAACAACTATCTGGTTGTGGAACCAACCAACCAACCAGAAATTTATAAACTTATCAATTTATTATAAATGTATTATAATAAATTGAAGTGAAGCAGCAGGTGCGTGTGTTTCTTATTGGCAACATGACCCCCCCCAAAGTATAAAAATATCGGTTTCAACACACGATTTCAGATAAAGAATCTTGCTAAACAAATTCAGAAACGAAATATATATATATATATATATATATCAGTTCTATCAAAAACTGTCCGGGTGTGGGGTACTTACCACAATACTGGTTTCTATTTATTTTTCTTGATTCTTAAATTGAGTCTAGCAAACCCTATTGTCTGTAGTTAGTATTTTTTTCACCTTAGCGATACCGGTCCATTACGATTTGAATACATACATGTATATGTCTGTGTTCGTTTTTCTTTTTTGTTCAGTTATACTACACATATATGTGTGTGTGTGTGTGTGTGTGTGTGTAAAAATCTATATATACACACAAACACACACACACATATATATATATATATATATATATATGTGTGTGTGTGTGTGTGTGTGTGTGTGTGTATACATGTTTACTTTATATTCGAGACCAGGCGATCATCGTTGAAAATTACGAGATCTACAAAACACTAACGTGTTAATAAAATCCCTTAGATGTTGATATACATCTTTAAATCTTACTCTACTATATTAATGTAAATGTTCGCCTATGTGTGTATATGTGTATAACCATTTGGCGCCTACACCAGCGATCCGATCCTGATGAAATTTTACACAAATGTTAAGCTAATGTTCCGAAACAGGAGTCGCTAATTGGATTTCAAGAAAACTCAATAATTGAACCCCGGAGACATCTTTAAAATGGAGGAGGAAAGAGAGGACGTTTCAGTGAGAGAGGGGGAAGAGGAGAACTAATATTGTATGTTAAACCCTCCCTTCCATTACTCCCCTTCTTCCTTCCACAATTCAATCCTCCAAAACGAGGCAACAACTTATTAGATATATAGACAAAGAAATTTCAATCAAAACAGGCGACAATGCGCGTCTTGATTGTTCTCTATTATGATGTTAATGAAGGAGAGGGTATGGGAGAGAGAGAGAGAGAGAGAGAGAGAGAGAGAGAGAGAGAAAGAAAGAGAGAGAGGGGGTGTATGTGAAAAAAGAGGGAAAAGGGGTTGAGAAAGAAATATAGAGAGTGAAGTGGATTGGGGAGTAGAGCAAATGATAGCAGCGTTCGATCACCTTTATTTATTTATTCTTTACACAATGTTTAACTCTCCGCCTTCCCCAACTTTACGTCTCTTTCTCTCTCTCTTTCACGCAAGACGTACTGTGGCTGTGTGTGTGTGTGTGCGGATATCGTAACTTCCCCGGACACTCACACACACACAGCCACAGTACGTCTTGCGTGATATCTATATATATATATAGATGCTTGTTTGCGTGTGTGTGCGGGTATTGTAACTTCCCCGGATACACAGCCTCAGTACGTTTTGTGTGAAAGAGAGAGAGATAATTATTGTATATATATTTATACAAATGGAAGTACAGCATAATCGAAGCTCTGGCTGCAGCTAAGCTAACGAATGCAATCGAAATGTGCAGCTAAGCACGCAATAAGGTATTTTACCTTAGATTTATAACATTACGTTTAGACAGCTTTGCAAATTGAAGACAGCGACCGGTAAGGCAGCCGCAGTGACCAAAGCAACGATAAAACTGAAAATATATATATATATATATAAAACTGGGGATGTGTCTGTATGTTCGTACCCACATAACTTCTACAGTTTGCAACCGATTTTCTTCAAATAAATAACATGCGTTATGTTCCTAGAAGTGTTGCATATATAATTTTAAGGTTTTTGTCTATGTGGACGGAGGCTATCTCTGGATCACCGTGACAATGACATCACATATGCGAAACTTAAATAATTGTTGGTTAACATTTTACTCATCTTAGTGTTTTACGTCCTCTTTCCAAGAGATTCGCCATTGATCAGAAAACAGCGAAAACTGAGAGAGGGAAAAGAACAAAAGCAAATGAATCGTTAATTGAGGCTGCAATTAGACTATTGCAAGTTGTTGAACGTAAAGCTTCTGCAAAAGAAGTTATAAAACTACGAGTAGAGTTGTATTTGAGTTATATGTTACTTTTGTACTCGGTTGGTCGCGGGCATCTTCATTTTCCAGATATTGATTAGAGGGCCCCGGGGGGAAGATAACCTTCTTTATCCCCATCCTTGGAGTCGACTGAAGCACTGCATTGCAATGCAACGAAACGTCATAATTTCTGGAATTCGCAACCAATTTTCACCAAACTGGACACATGAGCTACGAATGTTCTATAGATGAATTTGAGCACTCAGCATTGACACATATTGAGTAAGGGACCCCTGAGGGCAGGAACTCTCTTTTGGAAAAAGCTGATGATTTTGTACTAGCATAGTTTTCGAAGCAGCACTGAAGTATTGACATGAATGTTATACATGACTGTTATTTAATTCCCGAGCAACACCAGGTACTACTGCTAGTGTTAACATGTTTACGTTCAAATGATTTATTTCCATGTATGAAATACCAATTTAGAAATCGTCAAGTACGTGTTAGTTTTATAAACCTGTCATGATGAGAGCATACTTATAGCATAAATCTCTTCACTATATCTGTTAACAACTTGTAGCGGAAATGTATTTTATTTAAATTTTATAATTTTACAAATAATACACTACAATATATAGATCAATTAAAAAGCAATATAGTGTTATAGAATTCTGGAGACTATATGAGGATTTTAAGAGTATAGGTATTTAGAGATATGTCGATGTTACGATTATGTGTCATTGAGAATTATATATAAGATATACTGCCTCATTTAAGATAACCAATGTTTCAATAGGAGATATATAAGACATTGTGAGATAAGTGCAGAGAGTCAATATTAATATATTTTATTCATTTATTGTTTGAGTTTCAGTGTTTCTAGAGATCGATCGAGTTTCAGGAGTTTACTCTGAATAATTATATTGGAGATATTAACGTGTGAGAAGTTTACTGTGTGTCTGAAAAACAAAACGTGTAGTCTGATGCTATTTGCATACTGCAGTTATTCCGAAATAGTTAGATATATTCTTACGATATCATACGTTACAATGTTTAAATTAATAAATATTGTTTTATTGTTTCTAATGGGATAAATATTCACATGAGGTATACATTTAATATACAATACATCTGTTCCGCGTATATTTGTTCAACCAGAATATAACAACTATGCTGCTGAGCTTTCCAATATTTGTTTTTAATTAATTTTTTAAGAAGTGAATGTATACTTTCAATCTATCACAAATAACAAATATATATTCAGTACGATAGAAGATCCACGATGGTTTACAATTTAAATGATTTATATATAACGTTAATTTACTGAGTAACTTTAATACCTTAAAAGAATCGTTCTCAACAGAAGTGAGGCTTTGAATAGGAAATCAATCTGTATCACTACTTCGAGTAAAGATTGTATTTATTGAAGTAGGAGATTCTGAGTTCAAATCCCATCGAGCTCAACATTAATGTTCCTGCATTCCAAGTCCACAAAGCATCAGTTCAATATTAGGGTCAGGTCTTTAAGAATTCAGCAGTCTTTCATTCTGAGAAGGGATGATCTGCTCTAGGTTGACTAAGGGTGCACCTACGATGTTATCACGAGGGCCATGGAACTTCGATACGTAACTTTTGTAATATGCTGCAGCATATTAGTTTTAATCCGCCTTAGAGATGAAATTCTCTTGCCGGGGCATCTCCATATCGTTACTTTAATTGTATATTGTTTACAGCTATACTGAACTAAATCAGTTAAATCGTTTATGTTCATTACATCTGATAACGTCATTACATATGATGACGCCATGATACCACGACAGAAGACTACCATAGAAATGCATATTATGTAATTCAGTAACATTAATGGAAGATATGGGAAACCGTTCTTCTCGTATTTTCATTAAAATATTTAACTCCGTTCCTCTACCAACCACGAATTACCACATCTATGAAGGGCGATGCGTTAAACGTTGGGAGCTTTTGCATATGCATCACTATCTGCTATTCGGAATGAACAGATCTACCCATTGGTTAAACCATCAAAACTAAACTGTATTATATATATAAATATATATATATATATATAGTAATAATAATTGTTTCTACTTTTGGCACAATGACAGCTATTATCCAAGTGTTTTATCGGTACTTTATTTTATCGACCCTGTAAGGATGAAAGGCAAAGTTAACCTCGGCGGGATTTGAACTCAGACCATAAAGGGCCGTAAGTCTTTGCTGCAAAGCATAGTGTCCGACCCTCTACCGATACTGCCAATCCACCGCCCTATATGTAGTAATAATAATAAATGTGAAGTCTAAAATCCAAAGAGGGTTCGATAAGGATAAATATATATCAAATATATATGAACCATATAGAAAATACTTATTAAAATAACAGATTAAATTTTAAGCAGATTAAAGTTTAAAGAATCACTGTTTTCACCCTTAACGGGATATTATGAAACTAAAAAAAATCAGAAGTAAATATACGTATATATACTCGTGGTTTTCGTCACGAGTGACCCTCGGAAGTTTGTTGTTTGACTTTTTGAATTTGTTTATATTGATTTTGTTTGTTATAACCTTTTTTTCCACGACAAAAATCCACTTTGTATCGTCCCATACCTTTCTGTGCCGTCCGTAATGTCTATCTTCATGTTAGCCCTTGTGGTCAATAAAGAAACCATTATTATTATTATTATTATTACAGTTGCATTTATGTTGCTTTATGTTCATACGAGTTATCACCAAGTCCCAACCAGTGACCTCAAGAGACAACAATGTCCGCCATGTTCAAGAAAGAGCATACATACACACACATGCATCTTTAGATGTTTACACTTGTGATGTACATATATTGACAGAATCTTCCTTAGTAAATGAGCAGTTCCTATTAGTAATATCTTTTGTGTTTCTTCTATACATGGGTTTGCTGGGATTTGCGTTAAGTAATCATAAGACGCTTTAGGTATCATTCCAAGAGCGCCTACTATCACTAGTATTCTTTTAGTTCTCAATTTCCAAATTATTTCAATTTCTATCTCCGCGTCTTTCTACTTGCTCAATTTTTCAAATTTCTTTATAGATACATTCTAGTCTATTTGAACGGACATATCAATTAGCAGGCATACCCTCTTTTTAAAGTCCTTCAGTATTATATCAGGTCTATTTGCATCTATTTTTCGGTCAGTTTGGATGCTAATGTTTCACAAGATTGAGATGTGATCTTTCTCAAGTACTGGAGGTGGTTGATGCTCCCACCAATTATTTTGATGGCGCAGGTCAAAATGCTTACACATTATACAATGTATGTATTGTGCAGTTCTGTCATGCCTGTTTAGGTATTCGGTTGGAGCTATAGGACTGCACATAGAAACTATATGATCAATGGTCTTGGGTTGTTTTTTACATACACGGCATAATGGGCTGCATCCATGTTTTATTATGTTGGCTTGATCATTTTTGTTGGCAGACACAGATCTTGTGCCCGTATAATCAGTCCTTCAGTCTCCGATTTAAGTCCAGAGGATGCCAACCACTTTGGGTTAAAGTGAACATATTTCTGGTTATTTTCAATACAGAGGCTTTTCTTGCCATTTCTTATCCAGTTTCTGTAGCATTCCTTTCTTTGTAGTTACTTTTACCTGCTTTGCCTTTTCTGTGTTTTTCATTTCAGCAGTAAATGCAATTTCTGAAACTTGTAGTTCATTACTGTATCTTTGTGCATCTTTTGTAATGGAGTATGATCTTTTGATATTTCATGTTTCAAAACGAGTTTGATCATCCAATCATGTGATTCACTTAGATATGTAGATAATCCAATTGTTGCAGTTTTCAAAGCAACATATAACTGGATTAATCCACGTCCTCCTTCTTTCCTATGGAGAATTATTCTATCTGTATCTGCCTTAAGGTGATGCATTCTGTGAATGGTTAAGAATTTTCTAATTTGTGTATCGAGCCTACGGATCTCTGTGCTTGACCAGTTGATGACATTGAAACTGTAGGTTACTACTGGTATGGCACGCGTGTTTATAGTATCGAGCCTATTCCTTGCATTCAATTGCGTTCTTAAGATTGCACTTACTCTGCGGTAACATTCCTTCCTTACCCTTTCCCTCATTGTCGAGTGCTTGATTCTGTCTCCTTCACAAACACCTAGATATTTGTAAGTTTCCTCTTGATAAAGTTCTCTTATCACATTCCCCCGCTCAAGATTAATGTCTGAACTTCTCAGTAGCTTTCCTCTGGTGAACTTATTTGGCGCATTTATCTTCTTCAAACCCCATTTTAATATCATCATTATGATCAGAGTGCATAATAGCCCTACCAATTGCTCATCATTTTTTTCCAAATAGTTTAAGGTCATCTATGTAGAGCATGTTTATTATTATTATTATTATTGGTCTGTTCGGACCTCTTTTGCTCGCTCCCAGTAAGTCGCTTTATTTACCTGTTATAATTATTTGTTGCTTAATTGTTCTTGTGTGATGGATATAAGCCCTTGAATTTTGCCCTGTGAAGGGGAAAGTATAATTTTAAAATAAAAAAAAACAAGGATGTGACACGCCAACCCCCCACCCCACCACCCCACCCAACAATATGCCTGCTATCGTGTGACAACGGTGTAAATGTTGAGAGGAGGGTTACAAAAATTCATACAACAAACACAAGCAGAAACAACATGAACAAAGACAAAAACACTTAGAACGATTAAAATAATATCACACCTACTACAACAATAACACGACAACCAAAATACAGACAATAGAAAAAAATTGACAACAAATGCCACAACGATATTAACACCACTAACAAGAAAATAAACAACAACAACACCAACAAGAACAATACAAATTGCACCGAAAAAGACAACAACGGTGGCACCAAAAACACAACCAACTACAACAGTGATAACAGCAACAACACCAACAACACCGTTTGTAGCAGTAGCAATAGCAACAGCATCAACAACAAGATCAGTAGCAGTAGTAGCGGCAGAAATAATTGTGCCGCTGAAAAAGGAGCCACTTCTTTCGCAGGTGCTGCCCGAAATATAGAGACAGCGCTAGTCAGGGTGGAGATGGCAGTCGCAAGAGCCATGGTGTCAAGAAATGACAATAGAGTTTACCTGAAACCTCCAACCGATTTCTTCAAATACCAGCAGCTGCGCACGGTGACTTACCGCACCATAAGCAAATGTCACATTGGGTGGCGAGAGCCACGGAGTCTCAAATCCAAAAGATCTTGGGATGCGTCTGGGCGCGAAAAACCCGCATCACCCGAGGCAAAAAGTACGCCACAGTAGAGGTACTTTTCGCCACCCCCGCAAGAGGCGAAGTCTCACCCTTTGGAAACCCTAAAGAGTGAGGAGATAGTCTTAGGGCCCTCCTACTGCGGGAAAAAAATTGTGAGGGTCAGAGTGACCCAGGTCCTGCCAGACGTGCCCAGACCTTGACAGGTGGAATCGAGGAGAAGACCACCATACTGCAAATACAGAGAATGAGAAGAGTGAACTAGTCAAAAATAGGCATGCAAATGCTAATACATATAGACCAGGAGTACATCAGGCCATCCTAAATATCATAGACCTCGAGGAAGGAATTCAATTCCCTATAAGCGTGGAAGGAAGACGCCTAAAGTGCTATCTCTGTGAGCAGAATGGTCACCTCAGGGCCTTCTGCCCGCAGAAGCCAGCCAAGAAGAGGGCCTTCCGATGCCTGGTCCGCTGCTACCAAGAGCAGGGCAGGGTACAGTGGCAGAATACCCTTCTATGCTGAGTAGGAGGGCAACGTCCGTGGCACCCATACCAAGGCCACGGACAACTAAAGTAGCGGCAGCAGTGGCGGTAACACCAACAGTCGCAGTAGCTACACCAGCGGTAAAATCGCCGGAGCAGGCTTCGCTACCACCAGCAACAGCAGTGGAGCACATACACCTCCCAGACGCCACGGAATTCGACCTGGAGTATGAGGCGGGAGGGAGTGGCAAACGGTATTCCACAAACAAACAAAAAAAAAAAAACCCTTAGCTTCACCGTCCAAAAGCGAAGACAAATAAAGAGGGGTAAAGCCTGCAAGGGACATGCAGCAACACCACTACCATCATCATCACCACCACAAGCATCATCGCCAACAACAACCACACCACCATCAGCATCACCAAAAACACCAAGATCGCAAACACAAGCAAACACACACACCCATCAGCAACAACAAGAAAACAGCAACAAAATCACTTCTCGCCCGAAAAAGTACATACCCATAAACATGGCAAATAAAGAACTCTTACAACATATAAAGCTGCATACAGATATCACAGAAAAAAGCTACTACACCCCACAAACACTAAGAACAGTTCCCGAAAATCATAAACATCATTGAAATCAAAATAGAACATTACACATTTTAAAATAAAAATTCCCCAACGGAGTTGGAGACTTCAAACTGTCGGTTACCAAGAGGATATACACCGACATCCTCTTGGAAACACCCATGACCAGCCAAAGTGACGGTTCTACTGCCTCTTCACCACACGATTAAGCTAAGGGATTCTTTTTCACTTACCCCGTATCTCATCCAACATGGCTGTACTTAGAGTAGGCAGTATAAATGTACGTGACCTGGGGTCCTCTTGGAAGCAGGGTCACCTGCTCAACGACCTCAGGTTAGTAAACATAGATGTGGTGGCCATCAGAGAGACTAGAATATCCGAAGCGCAAGCTTTCGCACCTACTTCTGCGGCTGCGATGTATACGCTTCTCCAAGCCGTCTAGGATCGCGGGGAGGTGTTGCCGTGCTTTTTAAGAGAGGCTTGTATCTCGCCATACGGGCCATGGTGGTGCTGGACGTGAGCGGCAGCGAAGGCAATGCTTTCAGGCTAGTAGCTGTCTACGCCACAGCAGGGGCAAGACAGCCATATGTGTTAAGACGTGTAGAGACCGTTCTGGGAACGTCCCCCTCTTTAGTGTTAGTGGGCGACTGGAACAGTAGGCAGGTCAGGAGTGTGTAAAAGTCTCAACAACCTGCTCAGACGTTTTGAACGTCTGACAGGTATACACTGGATTATCTGAATGTGCCACTGTGGAAATGGGTAAATCGCATCGTGTCATCTAGATCGTATTTAGATAGGGTATTCTGTAGGGAAACAGATAAGGCTAGTGTAAGTGGTTCACAATTTAAAGTAGTCGACTACACGGACCAAAGATTTGTGATCTGTGAAGTTGTCTTAGGTAGACACCATAGGCAATGTCCGGGCTATTGGAATCTGAACGCTTCGTTCCAGGCGCGCAAAGCTTACAGCGACCGGATTGGCGAATTAGTTAAGCGTGCGTTGACAAGAGGTTATGGTTTACTCTGAAAAGGGCTATTAGTGTAGAATCGATAAAATTTAGCAAAGGAGAAGATATAGAGAAAATTAGAGTAGAGGGAGAGTTAGTTAGAAAGCTAGAAGAGGCGTTTAGGACAGGCACCTCAACCGATGTGCTTGCGATGAGATTGGCACTCGACCAATTCTTCAACGCAAAGCATGAAGGCTGCGTTGTCAGAGCTAAGCGCGTGCTCAAAGACACGAGAGGACGAAAGCCGTCCAATGCTGCCTGGCGGTGGAAGCGCGACGTGGCAACAAGTCCACAATTCGGTCTTTGCCTGATCAAAACGTGCACATGCTGCTCGAACCCGAGCAGATGTGTGCGGCTTTTCAACAGCACTTTGCTCAATTGCTCGGGAGCGGCAGCGGGCAGGATCGGCGTATGGACTTCGGCGCATACCAGGACGGACTGCCGCGGCTCTCGACGACCGCAGCGCAGAACTGCGAAAAGCCGATATCAGCTGATGAAATACGGGAAGCGATGACTAACTGCACGAGTTGTAAATCGCCAGGTTTGGATGTCTGCCCTACGAGCTTTATGCGTATATGCCAGACTTGTTCGGCGACCTCTTGGCAGATGTCAACTTGTTCGGTGACCTCTTGGCAGTTGTCTACTGCAATTGGCAGCAAAACGGGAGCCTTCCCAATTATGTGAGCCGGGGAGCGGAGGGGATGGTGAAATAAGAACCGAACGATGGGGACTTTATAGACAACTTCAGGCCCATAACGAGGCTAAACGCAGAGTTTAAGATTTTGGCCAAGGTGTTAGCAAAGAGATTGGCGCTTGTCGTCGGTGTTCTGGTTGAAGAGGCGCAGGCATGCGCCATTCCGAACAGAACCATCCACGACAACCTCTATCTCATGCGATACATCATAGAGATGATGGTTAAGGAACCTGGCACGGGTGGTGCCCTGATCAACTTGGATCGATCTAAAGCATTTGATAGAGTCGACCATCGGTACCTGGCTGCGGTCTTCGAGGCTGCCGGCTTCGGAGCCGTTTTTAGGGGCTGGATCACTGCGATGCACAGCGACATCTGCTCGATTGTGAAGGTCAAGGGTCAATGGTCACCTGTCACGGCACCGCTCTCAAGGAATACGAAGCCGTGACAGGAGCAAAGATAAACCAGGAAAAGTCGGTGGGCTTGCAACTCAGCACCTGGAGAGGAAAGTCCATGCCGCCCGACAGCGTCGTGTGGCGTTGAAGGGACTGAATGGTTACATTCCTCAGGGTCTGGTTTCCATCTGACCTCCAGATGGAGAAAAACTGGAGCCTTCCTCACGTAGAAATGAACCGAGAGGTACATGTCCCTGAAAGGCCTGGCGGAGGTGGGGAATGCGTAAAACGCGTCCGTCATCTGCTACCGCCTCACCGTTGACCCTTGCTCCGTCCCAACTCTCACCAAAATGGAGCGCCTCCCCTTCCACTTTATGCGGAAGGGACGTGCTCTGATGGTCTGACGATCCATCTGCTGTCAACACCCGTTGGGTGGAGGCCTGCGCATGCCATTGCTGATGATGCGCAAACATGCGCTGAGGCTGCGACATCTCCTTGACGGTGATCAGATGTGGTCGCCGTTCGCCAGGCTTTTTTTTCCACAGCTCGTCTCCTTCACGGAACTGCAGTCCTGGTTCAGGAAAAGACCGAGGGATAGCGCTTGCAAACTGGAATGTCTCCAGGCGCTCACTGCCCTCTGCCAGCTGGGTACCAGTATCGGTGGAACATCCAGCTCGGTGTTCTATAGAGGACTAGTGGATAGCAAGAGCGACGACGTTCTCTGAGAGATCCTGGGCGTCGGAGAAAATCAGCTCTTTGCTCTCTTCCGAAGAAATTTCATCCCAGGCCCTAAGGATAACTTCCAGAAATCCCTGGCCTGGAAGTGCTACCGGGGAGCTTTGCCTGTTCGAAATAAGCTCTACAGGCACAGAGGTGCAGTCAGCCAAGCCTGTCCGAGAACCGTGCAGGGCGACGAAACCGTCGTGCATGCTCTCGTTCAGTGCCCGAGCTTTGCTGTCTTGTTGAGCTATGTAGAACAGTTGCTGTCGCGTGTAGGACCGATTCAGTTATCGACTGAGAGCATTGTGCATATGGTTTCGCCATCTTCCTTCGAGGATGAAGGACAGGAGGTTTTCATCTGCCTGGTGGCCATGGCGAAAGAGATTGTGTAGTGGACAAGGTTGAAAGGGTTAAAGACAGACACTTTGCTCTTCGGCGAATCCCTTGAACAGGAAAATCGGGGTGGAGAGGCAAGTACTTATGCCATACTTGTTCGGAGGCCTCTTGGCGGTCGTCTACTGCAACTGGTAACAGAACGAGAAAATCCCCAGCTCAGTTAGCCGAGGAGCGGTGGCGCTGCTGAAAAAGTCTCCGGAGAAGGGGATAACAGATAATTTACAGCCCATAACTCTGCTAAACACAGATTTCTAGATTTTGGCCAAGGTGCTAGCAATGAGGTTGGCGCTTGTCGTTTGTGGTCTGGTAGGAGAGGGGCAGACATGTGCCATTCGCGACAGATCCAGCCACGACAACCTCCACCAAGTGCGATACATCGTGGAACGGGTAGCGAGGTAACATGGCAGTGTGGGTTTTGATCAATTTAGATCAGTCGAAAGCTTTCGATAGGGTCGACCATCGTTATTTGGCGGCAGTCTTGTGGTTGGCGACATCTGCTCTCTGGTGAGAGTGAACTGTCACCTTTCGGAACCATTCAATATCATGTGCTCGGTCCGCCAAGGATGTTCCCTCTCGTCCCTCATGTACGTATTGATTCTCGCGCCATTACTGCATAGACTGTTGACGTTGAGGGGGGTCCCGCGCGAACTAGGATGCGGAAGATCCATGTCAGCATATGCGGACGATGTCACCGTAGTGGTGTCGAACGCAAAACATATCTAGGCGATCGGTTCTACACTAAGAGGATACGAAGCGGTGACAAGAGCAATGATCAAACAGGAAAAGTCGATGGGCCTGCAGCACAGCACCTGGAGAGGCAGTTCCATGCCGTCCAACGGCGTCGTCGGGAGCTCCACGGACGGCTTGGTTCGATCCGGACCTCCAGACGGACAAAAACTGGGACGAGATGACGAGCAGGGTAGCTTCTCTCACCCAGAAACGGGCGGAGAGTAAGCTATCCCTGAAAGGTCGGGCGGAGGTGGCTAACGCGTACATCGCGTCCATCATCTACTACCGCCTGACCGTCGTGCCTTGTCCTAAGCCTCGCCTGACTGTGCTGGAGTGTTTGCCCTTTCGCGTTTTGTGGAAGGGACGCGCTCCGATGGTCAGCGGTCCATCTGCTGTCAACACCTGCTACGTGGAGGTCTGGGTATGCCGTGGCTGATGATGCGCTGATTTCGCGCTCAGGCTACGACATCTCGACCTCTTCCTCGACGGTGATCAGGTGTGGACGCCGTTTGCTAGTCGCGTCTTGACCCAGCTCATCTCCTTGACGAAGCTGCAGTCCTGGGTCAAGCGAAGACCGAGAGGGAGCGCTTGGAGACTGGAATGTCATCAGGCGCGCACGGCCCTCGACAAATCGGGCAATGTGATCGGTGGAAACTCCACCTGGGCGTTCTATAGAGGATTAGTGGAGGTGAAGAGTGACGACGTACTTGGGAAAATCTAGGCGTCGAAGAAAATCAACTAGCCAATTTCTTTGGAAGAACTTTCGGGCCGGGGCCTATGGACAAATTCCAGAAATTCCTGTCCTGGCAGTGCTAACGAGGAGCTTTGCCAGTTCGGGATAAACTCTACAGGTATGGAGGTTTTCGTCAGCTGGGCATGTTCGAGATGCGCGCAGGGCGACGAAACCGACCTGCATATACTCGTCCAGTGATCCATCATTGCTGACTTGTGGGTTTATATCGAACTCCTGCTGTCGCGTGTAGAACGGATCTGACTATCAGCTGAGTCCATCGTGAGCATTGCACCGCCCTCTTCCTTTAGCCGGGAAGGGCAGGCAGTTTTTATCTGTCTGGTGGCCATGGCAAAAGAGATAGCATGGTGAACGCGTCTGAAAGGGCTGAAGACGAGCACTTACCTCTTCGGTGATGCCCTGATTAACTTTTTCAAATTTCATTTGAAAAGGAAAATCAGGGTAGAGAGAGGTGTTCTCTTCCCAGCTTTTTGTTGAAAGATGGGTGAGAGCGGCAAGAATGGCCCGAGTGAGTGGACCTACTCTGAGTATATTCCTGTAAATTGAAGGTGGAAAACTGGGAGAGGAAAATTGCCCTGGTGGTCAGGGTCACCGTGGCGTTTTTAATGGGCTTTCTCCAGGATGGCGCTCGGAAGTCTGCCACCTATTGGGGAATTTTTCATTGTTCTTTTATTACATCCGTTTTGGTTTTTTTTTTACTCGCAGAAATGCTCATTTCGTCCTGTATTGTCCTGTATTGTCCTTAATGTCTACTTTATGTAAACCCTGGTGGTTAATAAAGAAATCATTATTATTATTATTATTATTATTATTATTATTATTGAATGCCATGGTTGACGGAGGCTCGGCTCTGTAAGGTATTGTAAATGTTAACCTCTATAACAATTGTAAATTGTTTAAAACTGTAACCAAATTGTGGACAAAAAAAACCTCCTACTCGTGAGAGGGGTCTTTCTGCACGTTATTTGGCCATTCGGGGTTAAATAACTGCTTATTGGGGTTTCGTGCCCAATATTTATTTTAAACCAAAAATTACATGGCTACAAAAAATAATTTTCACAAGTCACTCCCACTCATTCCGTCTTCTTCTTCCCCAATCGTCACTACACAAGAGAGAAGATTGTCTCTCTCCCACCCTTCTCTTAATGAGTCTCTCTGCCTCCCTTCTCTTTCGCAAGCGACGCCAGAAAAGAAAAATAATTTCCAAAATCACGTGCACAACGTGGAACATTTCTCCGCGACGACAACGACGAAAAAGGTGTGCGGTAAATACGAAAACCCAGCCGTAATAACAGCGGCAGCAGTAGCAACAGTGACAAGGAAAACAACAGTAGCAGACGCAACAGATTCAGCAGCAGCATAAACAACAACAGCATTAGCAGCACCAGCAGCAGCAGCAGCAACAACAACAACAACCACAGCAACAGCGGCGGCGGCAGTTGTAGTACCTGCAGCAACAACAAAAGTAACAGCAGCTCTGACGACGACGACAACAACAACAAAAAAGTAAAACCAATCTCATTTGCAGGTATCGCAAAGAACCTGGAAACCATCCTTATAACAAATGAGGAATTACAGGAAGCAAAGAAGATGGTGACGAAAACCGGACAGCGAGCAATCTGCAAGGCAGCCGAAACATTTTTCGAAACCCAACAGCACTGTACGGTCACGTACCGTACAGTAAGCGCAAAATCCCGTTGGGTTGAAAAGGCCACAGAGGCTCAAATACAAAAAGGCTTAGCGTCTGTGTGGCAGCGGAAAACGCATATCACCTGAGGCAAGAACTATGCCACCGTGGACGTGCTTTTTGCCACACCCCAGGAGGCAAAGGCTCAATCCTTAGTGACTCTAAGGAGCAAGGAAATGGTGTTGGTGCCCTCCTACTGCGGAGAAAAAATTGTGAGGGTCAAACTGACCCACATCTCCCTCGGGATGGCCCCTTCGGAATCGAGGACAAAACAACTGTACTGCAAATACAGAAAAATATAGGAGAAGATTGTGTCGGCACTTCCATTGAGATGTTAATCCAAACCAACCAGGAGTGCATCGAAGCTATCCCGGATGTGATAGACTTCGATAACGGCACTCAACTTCCCATAAGTGTTCAGGGCAAACGCCCGAAATTCTTTCGCGGTAGATCAAAGACTCACCTCAGGGCATTCTGCAATGAGAACACCCTGAGAAAGGAGAACACCCCCTTCCGAAACTGGCTCCACTGGTACCAGCAACAGGACAGGCGGCAACCAGAAAGAATGGGTCCGTGGCACCCATACCCACGCCACGGAAATCAAGAACAGCAGCAGCAGTGGAAGTATCAACAACAACAGCAATACCAACTGCAGCTGCAACAGAGACTCCACTGCAAACATCACCAGAATCGGACATGGAGTGTGAGGTGGGAAGGGATGGCAAACGGACACAATAAGGCACAAACGCAGAAGCAGCGCATCGTCGCTTTCGAAAAGGGAGGAAAGAAACACAAAAAGACTTATAGCAGCAACACCACCAACACCATCACCATGAGCACCAACATCGCAAAAACAACAAAACACACACACCCAGCGACAGCGACAAGAAAATAGCAGAACCACACGGCACCCCCACAAAAACAATTGCACAGCAATAAATACACACAACAAGAAATTAATGACTTACATAATTGAACACACAGACATTTCACAGCACGACTTCAAATACCAGCACCAATCAAAACACCAACGAACATAAGAATGGTAAAAATAGCACAAAACAATACACAAACATCAAAACGAAATTCCCCAACGCAGTTGGTGATTTCAGAGACCTAGGAGGGACACTCAACCGGATGGTATATTCGTATATTCTCACAGAAGAGCCGACGACCAGCCGAAGGGGCGATTCAACGGTCCCTTCACCAGACGATAAAGTGAAAAGGGATGGTGAAACCATCCTTCCTCTGTGAGAAGTAAAGTAAGTGGTCTTTCCCATCTTTTCCACTCCATTTCAACATGACCTCACTCAGAATAGGCAGCATAAATGCGCGTGGCTTGGGGTCGTCATGGAAGCAGGGCCACCTGCTCAACGATCTCAGATTACTAAAAATAGATGTAGTGGCCATCAGCGAGACCAGAATATCCGAAGCACGGGCCTTCGCACCGATCTTCGGCGGCTACGTTGTGTACGCATCTCTCAGCCGTCCGGGATCAGGAGAGGGGGGGGGGAGTTGCTGTGCATCTTCGGAGAAGTTTGGATCTCGCCATGCAGGCCATCTTCCTGGACCCAGAAGGTAAGTTGGTGGTGCTGGACGTGACCAGCGGAGACAGGTAAGCTTACAGGCTAGTGGCCGTCTATGCCCCGACAGGAGCAGGGCGGCCTGATTTTCTTCCGGCGTCTGGATACCTTTCTTGGAACGTCCCGCTCTTTTATGTTAGTGGGCGACTGGAACGGGATCTTAGATGCACGCTGGGACTGTGTGGTATTAGCGGATAGGGGAGGCGGGTGTGAGAGTCTCACCAACCTGCTTAGGCATTTTGAGCTGTCTGACAGGTACCGATTGGATTTCCCGAATGTGCCAATGTGGACTTGGACAAACCGCATAGGGTCATCCAGATCATATCTAGATAGAGTATTTTGTAGGGACATAGATAGGTCTAGCATAGGCTGTCCACAATTCAAGATAGTCAGCTACACGAACCACACATTCGTGATCTGTGTCCTTGACTTAGATAGGCTTCATAGACGAGGACCCGGCTACTGGAAGCTAAACGCGTGCTTACTAGCGCGCAAGGCCTACAGAGACCGGATTAGCGAACTAGTTAAGCGGGCGTTGACGGGGGCCATCGTCAACAACAATTGGTGATTTACTCTGAAAAGAGCGATTAGGATAGAGTCCATTAGATATAGTAAAGCTTTAGCAATAGAGAAAAATAGAGCAGAGGGACAATTAGTTAGAAAATTAGACGAGTCACTTAGCAAAGGCATCGCGACCGACGTACTTGCGCCGAAATTGGCCCCTGACCAATTATTCAATGCAAAGCAAGAAGCCTGCGTTGTCAGAGCTAGGGTGCGTGCTCTCAGACACGAGGGGACGAAAGCCGTTCAATGGGCCCGAGTGGCGGAGGCGCGTCGTGGCAACAAATCCAGGATCCGGTCTTTGGTGGGCCACGACGGGTGCATGCTACTCGATCCTGGGCAAATGTGTGAAGCTTTCCAGCGATACTTCGTAAGCTGTTCGGGGGCAGCGGCGGGCCGAATCGATGGATGGACTTTAGTGTCTACCGCGACGGACTGCCGCGGCCCTCGGCCACTGAGGAGGTGTGTTGCGAAAAGCCGATTACAGCCGCTGAAGTACTGGAGGCAATGACTGGCTGCACAAGGGGTAAATCGTCTGATTTGGATGGTCTGCCCTATGAACTTTACGTACAGATGCCAGACTTGTTCGGAGGCCTCTTGGTGGGCGTCTACTTCAACTGGCAACAGAACGGGAGAATTCCCAGCTCTGTGAGCTGAGGAGCTTTGGCGCTGCTGAGAAAGGATCTGAACAATGGGGATAACATAGATAATTGCAGGCCCATAACTCTTCTAAACACAGAGTTCAAGATGTTGGCCAAGGTGCTAGCAAAGAGGTTGGCGCTTGTCGTTGGTGGTCTGGTGGGAGAGGCGCATACGTGCGCCATTCCCGACAGATCCATCCACGACAACCTCCACCTTATGCGATACATCGTAGAGAGGGTAGCTAGGGAACCTGGCACGGGTGGGTCCTTGATTAATTTAGATCAGTCGAATGCCTTCGATAGGGTCGACCAGCATTACCTAGCGGCAGGCCTGAGGGCTGGCTTTGGGTTCGTCTTCAGAGGCTGGATCGCTTCCATGCACAGCGACATCTGCTTTGTGGTGAGAGTGAACGGTCACCTTTCGGAACCGTTCAACATCATGCGCTCGGTCCGCCAAGGATGTCCCCTCTCGTCCCTCTTGTACGTATTGACTCTCGAGCCATTACTGCACAAACTGGAGACGTTGAGGGGGTTCCCGCGCGAACTAGGATGCGGAAGATACGTGTCAGCATATGCGGACGGTGTCACCGTAATGGTCTCGAACGCCAAACACATCGCGGCGATCGGCACTACACTAAGAGAATACGAAGCGGTGACAGGAGCAATGATCAACCAGAAAAAGTCAGTGGGCCTGTAGCTCGGCACCTGGAGAGGCAGGTCCATGCCGTCCAACAGCGTCGTCGGGCGCTGGACGGACGGACCGGTTAAATTGCTAGGGGTCTGGTTCGGTACTGAAAGGCCGAGCGGAGGTGGCTAACGCGTACATTGCGTCCGTCATCTACTACCGCCTGACCGTCGTATCTTGTCCTAAGCCCCGCCTTACTGCGCTGGAGCGTTTGCTCTTTCGCTTTTTGTGGAAGGGACATGCTCCGATGGTCAGGCGGTCCATCTTTTGTCAACACCCGCTACGTGGAGGGCTGGGCATGCTGTGGCTGATGATGCGCAGACACGCGCACAGGGTACGACATCTCCACCTCTTCCTCGACGGTGATCAGGTGTGGTCGCTGTTTGCTAGATACGTCTTTCCCGAGCTCGTCTCCTTGACAGAGCTGCAGTCCTGGGTCACGCGAAGATCGAGAGAGAGCGCTTGGAGACTGGAATATCCTCAGGCGCTCACAGCCCTCGACCAATCGGGAAATGTGATCGTTGGAAACTCCACCTTGGCAGTCTATAGAGGATTAGTGTGGGGGGTGGGGAGCGACGACGTACTTGGAGAAGCTCTAGGCGTCGACGAAAATCAACTAGCCAATCTCTTCGGAAAGACTTTCGGGCCGGGGCCCATGGACAAATTCCAGAAATCCCTGGCCTTGCTGTAGTGCCGATCGCCGCGATGTGTTTGGCGTTCGAGACCATTACGGTGACACGGTCCGCATATGCTGACACGTATCTTCCGCATCCTAGTTCGCGCGGGAACCCCCTCAACGTCTCCAGTTTGTGCAGTAATGGCTCGAGAGTCAATACGTACAAGATAAACTCTATAGGCATGGAGGTGCCGTCAGCCGGGCATGTCCGAGATGCGCGCAGGGTGACGAAACCGTCCTGCGCACTCGTCCAGTGTCCGAGCATTGCTGACTTATGGTTTATGTCGAACACCTGCTGTCACGTGTAGGACGGATCCAGCTATCAGCTGAGTCCATCGTGAGGATTGCCCCGCCCTCTTCCTTTAGCCGGGAAGAGCAGGCAGTTTTTATCTGTCTGGTGGCCATGGCGAAAGAGATAGTATGGTGGACACGTTTGAAAGGGCTGAAGACGAGCAATTACCTCTTCGGTAATGCTCTGATTAACTTTTTCAAATTTCATGTGAAAAGGAAAATCAGGCTAGAGAGGGAAGTGCTCTCTTTCAGGCATGTTGTTGAAACATGGGTGACAGAAGCAAGTATGGTCCGAGTGAATGGGCCTACTCTGAGTATGTGTCTGTAAATTAAAGGTGGAAAACTGGGAGAGGGCACTTGCCCTGGTGGTCAGGGTCAGTGGCCTTTTAATGGGCTTTCTCCACAAATGTTACCCGGAAGTCTCCCCCCTATTGGGGAATTTTTCATTGTTATTTTTTATTACATCCTCTGTTTTTTTTTACACGCACAGATGCCCATTTGTACCGTCCTGTATTGTCATGTACTGTCCTTAATGTCTACTTTATGTAAACCCTTGTGGTTAATAAAGAGAGCATTATTGTTATCATTATTTTCTTTATTTTTAGGGTCGGACGCCATGCTTTGACGCATAGAGTTACAGCCCTTTCCATTCTGAGTTCAAATCCCGTCGAGGTTAACTTTGCCTTTCATCCTTACGGGGTCGATAAAATAAAGTACCATTAATGTACTCGTACATTATGGCATCGATGATGGTGTTATGGAACAGTGAAAATGAAACACGAGTCAAAGGAAGAAACAAAATCTAACTCCCTGAAAAGTGAGGTTGTTTTGTTAGTCCCTGTTATTACTGCAACCACATATTCGCAAGTATCCGTGTCCAGCAATTGTCACCGGGGGTACATAATGTACTGGTACAGTAATGTACTGGGTAATTACTAGCCTTGTGCCAATAGTAAAAACAATTATTTTTTTTATTTTTATTATTTTTATTATTACTATTTTGAAGCGACGTGAAAACCCTTCTTGAATTCGGTTCCAAATATTTCAAATGTGTTTAATCCTTTTTTTTCATGTTCTCCACTTATCTCTCAGTATTTAACTTTATAAAATATTAAAAATAAGTAAACCTGTTCTCCGCATTTATGGTGGTCTTGTTTGAAGGGACATCCCTACAGGCGTGTCAAACAGACAAAAATGGTTTTCCTTATTTGTTTTTCAACACTAACATGACTTCCCCGACATCACGGCGTTATTCCGAAACTATAAATAAATTAAGTAGAGGGAGCAAATTGTGTTCAGCGTCTGTAAACAACAAACGATAGAGAAAAACAAAGAACGAAATCCTAATACATTTGAATTAAGTGAAATGAAAACGCTTGTCACAAAAGAATACCAACACGTCAATCTTTTGAAAAACAAATTGGAGAGAACAACAACGACAAAAACATCAGTTGAAGTAATAAGAGGGCAGACCATCAAGCATGTATGAAAATAAATATCAGCAACAGTGTCTCGTTTGCTATTGCTACAAAATCCTTTTTCAAATGTTTGAACCTTTCTGAAGTAATCGGTCAAGAACTTCAGATGGTTGGTGGAACGAGCTGGACAAATAGCTTAAATAAATACCCCGTTCGACACCATCCAAAACAACGTCCATTGCACAATGACCTACAGTACTAACAATTAAAGGCGATGAGTAGGAAGAACTATTAAGGTTCAAATGAAAACAAACCAGGCATCGATGATGGGGTTATGGAACAGTGAAAATGAAACACGAGTCAAAGGAAGAAACAAAATCTAACTCCCTGAAAAGTGAGGTTGTTTTCTTAGTCCCTGTTATTACTACAACCACAGATTCGCAAGAATCCGTGTCCAGCAATTGTCACCGGGGTAGCTATTACTTGACTAATGGCTAAAATCCGTTTAGACATCGAGGAACACTAAAACATGCGGGACGTCTACCAGAGTTCAAAAAGGAGAAGTGGTCGGGGATGAGAGTAGAAACCCTACCCAAACCAATGTTATAATGTGGATGCCATCCTGTAATAAATTCTTCTCCCAGGCCAACATCAGCCTACGCATTTGAATGAAGAGGAGGAAGGCCAGGTGCCACATTTATCTTTCGACAACACATTTAAGAGCCTTCTGGCCAAACCTAAAACTATAGACACTTTTTTCTCCCAACACCAAGGAACTCGTCAATAACAACAGTCAAAACTCTGGCAGGAACAACAACTGACGACAACTATATACTTATATTGAGGAATCTGGATATTAAAGGGCTGGTGCAGAATTTCTATCTGAATTCAAATTTTTAGATGAAATCTTTGGATAGAAATATTTTAAAAGAAAATTATAGATAACGATTGTAGTGATGGAATCGATAATAAACATCCTATCTAAATTGAAAAAAGAAAAGAGATAAAAAAGTTAAGTAATAAAAGGGTTTCCTAAATAACCAAGAACATTAGCCATCTCAGAGCTGATAAATTACCATTCTGCGAAGTTGTACTATTCTTTGATATGCCGCCGGGATAGACGTAAATTCTCTTGTCCAGTCGTCTGAAGGTCATGAACATATGCCTGAGGGAGCACGCACACTCACACACCTACTAAACCTGATATACTATCTCGATAAATATATTTCCCTCCATCCACACTCTAGATCAAAGGTTCTCAACGGGGAGCATATTCCCCCACCCCGGGGGTGGTTTGGAGCTCCATGGGGCGGTTTGGATCAAGGGGGCGTTATGAGGGCGTTTGAAGCTTTGTGGGCGCTGGAAGCCCCTTTAGTTTGGTAAGTTTTATAAGTCATATTTGTACGTCTCTTAGACAGCCAGTCTGAATGCATTTGAATGAGGACAACGAAAAAAATAAATAAAAGAAGTTTGTCAACGAATTCCCTAGGGAGCTAAAAGAAAAACAAAAGAAATCAAAGATAATGAACATAACGAGGTCAACTTTGACAACTGTTACAAGAACAACTTTAACAGAAATGACAACAAAAGAAGCAATGGCGATGACCATACACACACATGCATACGTACATACATACATACATATATACATACATACATACATACATACATACATACATACATACATACATACACACGCACATATACACGCACAGGCCTGCGTTAGTGTTTGATAAGGTTGAGAAACTGGTCAGTTTTCAAACAGAACTTTGGTATTTAGTCTCCCTAGGAAATAAAATCTGGAAACAGAATTTTCTCCGTACCCCCAAAAAATAATTATAAATCATGTCAACATCCTAACACACTTAAATATAAATGCATGTATATATACAAGTGTATAAATGCATAGCTATATACATACGTAAATGTATGTATATATGTATCTATTTATGTATAAATATATATATATATATATATATATATATATATATATATACAATCAAATTATAAACGTAAATGTGTAAGTACGTTTTTGAAACGGTGCGCTAGTTTGAAATTAGAAATTAGAAATTATAAGCTTTCACCGTATATTAGACTAAAGAAATATCTAGCCTGATAGTGGGGTGTATAACCCTCGGAGAAATGGAAAAAGATGAGTGTTGCCGTACATGTGCGGCAACACAATTCTTTTTCCATTTCACCGAGGGCTATAAACTCCAATATCAGGCTGGAAATTTCTTTAGTCTAAAATACGGTGAAAACTTATAGTTTCTAATATATATATATATATATATATATATATATATATATATATATATATATATATATATATATATTTATATATATATATATTTATATATATATATATTTATATATATATATATTTATATATATATATATATATTTATATATATATATATTTATATATATATATATATATTTATATATATATATATATATATTTATATATATATATATATATTTATATATATATATATATATATAGAGCACTCTTTTTTCCTGGACTTTTCCGATGGAATTACTTCACATATATATATATATATATATATATTTATATATATATATATATATATATATATTTATATATATATATATATATATATATTTCAGTGACAGCCATCTTTGGCTGTGACCTCTTCAGGCAGTTTGAATTAGTATGGTATAGACAAGTACATATGTTGTTTAGGTGTATGATATTGTCAATACTCTGATATGCCCAGTTCCTTGCTGGGTTGTTAATTCACTGGGGAACTGGAGTCATATGAATTCAAACAAACGAATTTTCGTGTCACAGGTCCCCTTCTCCTCTCATTGGTCAGTTATTAGTGTTGTCATTGTTGGAGTTAGCTTAAAAATTGATAAAATGGTAGAAGGGACAAGGTGTTGAAGGAACAAAATATCAAAAAATGTGTCAAACTTCCCATAGTTCAGTTCTGAGAGCATTCCTCAGTCAGAAGTCTATAGAATTCTTTCTGGGGTGAGGCTCCCTGTAGTGTTTATGCCTGCTATTGTTCAGTACATTTGACCTCCACCATTATTTTGGTACTGTTGTTGTTGTAGTGGTCAGCTTATACCGTGCTGCTGCTAACAATTTAGAAGTATTCAGTTTGTGTTTTCTCTTCATCCCACCCGCCACCATCGTAGTGGTGGTGGCGGGGGGGGGGGGTTCTTTCATGTATATGAAGAAATATAAGGCAATAAATGAAGAAAACAGAAGATAAATAAATAATATAATAAAATAAAATAATTAATATAATTTGTGTAATTGAAAATAAATAAATAAATAGAGAATAAAGAATAAAGAGTAAATGAGAGATTGGTGAAAAAGTAATGATAATGTATATGGAGAAGTGAGGAATAATGTAGGATAAAGTGTGTGTGTGTGTGTGCTATAACCAATCTCAAGGTCAGAATATGTTGGATAGATTGGTATGATACAAGATGTTAAGATGAGATATTCAATGTGTTTGTGTTATAATCTATCTCAACTTAAAATAAATATAAGGTTATACAGTGAAGAGGGCAGAAAACAAATAACAAATTAATAAAGAGAAATCAAGATTTAAGATTGGAACTTTAAAGTCAGAAATCTGGTAAATTAAAAGTGTTTGTGTTATAGATGTTGGCCAGATTATTATGGCTGTGTCCGATTCTATCTCTAGGCTATCATGGTGTCTGCTCCGCCTGGGTTGTTCCCTATGGCTTGAGGGGAGTTCACAACCTAGGGTGTTGTAATTGTCCATATAGCTTGAGGGAGGTCTGGCCGAGAGGTGTTTTCATGTTCTGTAGAAGTCCCTATAGCTTGAGGGGAGTTCACATATTCTTGTGTTGCTACTGTCCATATGTTTTGAGAAAGGTCCCGGTTCTAAGGTGTCTGCATGTCCCGAAGAAGTCGGTTCTGAGGTTTATCAGGCCGCTTCCACCTCTTAGTATCTCGAGGGTCTCGTTCAGGCATAGTTTGCATATGCAAGATCTCCCTTTATCGGGTGGTACTTTCCTGATTATGTACCAGGCCAGAGAGTATGGGGTCCTGTCCAGCTTAAGCTTCCAGATCAGGTCGGAGAGAGCTGTGCTTTTCCTTTTGGCCTCCTTCTTGAATGAATGGCGATGGTTGTACCAGCGGTCCTTAAAGCTCGTTGATGTGGCTCCTATGTAGAGGTGTTCGGAGTTGGGGGTTTTAACCCTACAACCGTACACTATGTTCTTCTTGAGACATTCATTACCAAGGGGGCATGATTCGGGGTTTCTACAGTTGCAGAGGGTGGGCGGCCTCTGCGTGCTTAGATTAGGGTTCTCATTATGTGTTACATGTTGGTCTTCCCCCATGCTCGGTGGGGGGTCCTTGGGTCTGTTTGTGTTTCTTGGGTGGGCTCTGGGTCCCCCCTTCCCTCCTTTCACATGGTTCTGCTGAGTGTTTGTATTGCCATCTTCTGGTTGTGTGTGCTTTTTAAGCCTACTTCTGTTGATGCTAGCTATGTGTTGGGCCAAATTTCTTGTGGTGGAATACGAAAGCTTCACAGTGTGTCTGTTGAAGATCCTGTGGTATCTGTGGTCCCTCGGGAAGCATTTGTCAAGTGCTCCAAAGAACAATCGGGCCAAGCTTTTCTTTAGGGCCGCTGAGTAGGGTGGGTTGTACCACGTCATTTGTCGGTGTCTCCTCCTATATGTGTGGGTTGGGGGCTTCGTGATTTGTTGGAGATTTGTTGGTTTGCTGGTGGTTTCCGCACTGTTGCTTTCCTTTTGGGCTCTATACTTGTTGTTATCTTCATGGCCCGGATTTGTGGGGTGGTTGTTGTCTGCCCCGGGAGATCCATCGTGGGGTGGTCGCCCGTTTCCTCCCCCCCCCACGTGTCCTGCGGTTGGGGTTACCGTCCTGGGGTAGTTAGCATCACGCCTGAGACTGCTACTCGTATTGTGCTCCATCTCGTGGTCAAGCGATCAAGGAGGAATCCCCCCCATAACAGACTAATGGAGGAGTTTGAAAACGAGATGATTAACATCATATCCAACCTCAAATTCTCCGGAAACCCAACCAGAAGTCAGGAATACCTCAGACACCTGAGAAACCGGGGCGGAGGAAACGGGCGACCACCCCACGATGGATCTCCCGGGGCAGACAACAACCACCCCACAAATCCGGGCCATGAAGATAACACAAATATAGAGCCCAAAAGGGAAGCAACAGTGCGGAAACCACCAGCAAACCAACAGATCTCCAACAAATCACGAAGCCCCCAACCCACACATATAGGAGGAGACACCGACAAATCACGTGGTACAACCCACCCTACTCAGCGGCCCTAAAGAAAAGCTTGGCCCGATTGTTCTTTGGAGCACTTGACAAATGCTTCCCGAGGGACCACAGATACCACAGGATCTTCAACAGACACACTGTGAAGCTTTCGTGTTCCACCACGAGAAATTTGGCCCAACACATAGCTAGCATCAACAGAAGTAGGCTTAAAAACCACACACAACCAGAAGATGGCAATACAGACACTCAGCAGAACCATGTGAAAGGAGGGAAGGGGGGACCCAGAGCCCACCCAAGAAACACAAACAGACCCAAGGACCCCCCACCGAGCATGGGGGAAGACCAACATGTAACACATAATGAGAACCCTAATCTAAGCACGCAGAGGCCGCCCACCCTCTGCAACTGTAGAAACCCCGAATCATGCCCCCTTGGTAATGAATGTCTCAAGAAGAACATAGTGTACGGTTGTAGGGTTAAAACCCCCAACTCCGAACACCTCTACATAGGAGCCACATCAACGAGCTTTAAGGACCGCTGGTACAACCATCGCCATTCATTCAAGAAGGAGGCCAAAAGGAAAAGCACAGCTCTCTCCGACCTGATCTGGAAGCTTAAGCTGGACAGGACCCCATACTCTCTGGCCTGGTACATAATCAGGAAAGTACCACCGGATAAAGGGGGATCTTGCATATGCAAACTATGCCTGAACGAGACCCTCGAGATACTAAGAGGTGGAAGCGGCCTGATAAACCTCAGAACCGACTTCTTCGGGACATGCAGACACCTTAGAGCCGGGACCTTTCTCAAAATATATGGACAGTAGCAACACAAGAAGATGTGAACTCCGCTCAAGCTATAGGGACTTCTACAGAACATGAAAACACCTCTCGGCCAGACCTCCCTCAAGCTATATGGACAATTACAACACCCTAGGTTGTGAACTCCCCTCAAGCCATAGGGAATAACCCAGGCGGAGCAGACACCATGATAGCCTAGAGATAGAATCGGACACAGCCATAATAATCTGGCCAACATCTATAACACAAACACTTTTAATTTACCAGATTTCTGACTTTAAAGTTCCAATCTTAAATCTTGATTTCTCTTTATTAATTTGTTATTTGTTTTCTGCCCTCTTCACTGTATAACCTTATATTTATTTTAAGTTGAGATAGATTATAACACAAACACATTGAATATCTCATCTTAACATCTTGTATCATACCAATCTATCCAACATATTCTGACCTTGAGATTGGTTATAGCACACACACACACACACTTTATCCTACATTATTCCTCACTTCTCCATATACATTATCATTACTTTTTCACCAATCTCTCATTTACTC
>OZ024740.1:374933467-374983467 GCA_964016885.1 Eledone cirrhosa
GTATGTATTAGAAAGTGAGGTTTTTTACAAAATTAAAATTAACCGAGGTGTCCTACACGCGTGAAAATATAAAGAAAAAAAGATGAAATCGAAAATGCAACTGGAGTCTTATTTAAAAAAATATATATATATTTATTAGGTTCCTTTACCGGTTTCGCAGTTCTTCTGCTTTTCCAAAGTAGAGTTGAGATGGAGGGTCTGTGGTTTTTCTCACATCTGGTTTGTCTTTGAATGTTACTTGTTTTATATGGAAAAAAGTGGCTCAAAACGCCAGGTTTTTAGAGAAGTAATTTGATTGGTTGGTCAATAAGTATAATAAATTTCGCGCCAGTTCGCGTTACAAAGTTCTTCAAACAAGGATGGGGGAGGGGGCTCAGGTTGTTTTTTTCATATATGAGTGTTTGAATTACGTTTTACTTAAAAAAAGTGGCTCACGAAGGCTTTTTTTTATTTTTTAATGTAACTTGATTGGTTATAAATGAAATTATGGCTGTCACGTGAACAAGTTCATTAAATTTGCGTCCGTATTTGGGCTACGTTTTGTAGCCTTTTAGAGAATGTTATGACAATAAAGAAGGTGGTTCCCGAAGGCTTTTTTTTTAAATGCAATTTGATTGGTTATAAATGAAATTATGATTGTCAAGTGAGCAAGTTCCGCGCCCGTATTTGGGAATTTATTTTGAAGCCTTTTAGAGAGTTTTATGACAAGCAAATAAATGGTCAAGAGAAATGGGATGGGAGGATTGTTCTGGTTCAGTGAATATGGCTAGTTGGCTGGGGGGTCAGAGTTCAGATTTTCTATTGAAATAAAGAAAGTAGACATATGTATGTTTATTTGTGTGTGTGTGTATAGGAAGATGATTATATTGGTAGAAATGGGGGAGGGAGTTGTGTGTGTATATGGGTGTTATGTGTGTGTGTGTGTGAGAGTATGTTAAGATGAAGAGAATATATATTTTGTGTGCGTGTGTGTAGGAAAAAATTCCGTTAGTAGAAATATTTTTGAATGAACATATTTTCCTTACTTATTCGTATTTGTTCTGTTGTATTGTCAGCGCAAACGTATTTTAAGATTTATTTAGTTCGGGTTTTTTTATTTTCTAAAGTAGGTGTTATGCGTGTGTGTATGTGTCTGTTTGGATGGTTAGCATTTTATGGTGTTGACATAATATATATTAAACCATATTTAATGGTGTTCTATATTTTTGAATAAACATATTTTCATTATTTATTCGTATTTATTCTCTCTGTCTGTCTCTCTCTCTCTCTCTCTATATATATATATATATATACAATACATTAACAAATGGAAACTATATTTATAAAACCATATTTATTTCATAATACACCAGAGGAAACTAGGGTACCCTTTCATCAGATAAAATATAATATAGGTTAGTTTTATCGCAACAAATTAAATATAATTCGTTTGCAATTATGCAAACAGTCTCTTTATAAGCCATCTCAGTAGAATGAGCCCATCATTCTGGCTCTTGTGTTGGCATGCAAATAGTGATAAAGCCCCATTAATAATAGATGTGTCAATGAATTATAAACCATGCTTTGACTCTATCCCTTAATTTCGCTTAATCCTTCAGAGACCTCATACAAACATTTCAGAATAATAATATCCAGGAAAAATCATACAAATATCAGGAGACATCCATGGTATCTGAAGAATAACACATGACCAGACTGTTATATGTACATGCTGATTTTAAATATCAACAGCGTCAATGCATAACAAAAAGTGATATATAGTGATAGGCCTCTTACGGGAGTAATTTTAATATTTTTATACGATATATGAGAATAACAGACATACGTATAATATTAAACTAGTAAATTACACAATATATTACATTTGTCCGCGATCGTTATCTAGAATCACACTCCACAGTGATAAATCCATGGAACTATTTGAGCTTTGGTCGTGAGGGATTGCAGTACATGTCTCTGTCCTTGTGTTCTGAATTCGCTTCCCTCTTCATGGTGGTAAACACCGTATGTCTTTGGTTATGTTCTTCGCGGACAACACCGCTGGTCTTTTGTAGAGAGTCAAACAATCCACCTGGATGTTCGTGTTCTCACGAGATATATAGAGTGTTGTGATTAACGAAAATATCTTAAACCACCCACTTCATACATATAACGAATAGGTGATTGATACATTAAACATTAGTAGGAAAACTAGCTTATAATTTAAATGGTCACATTCGAGTACTTAATACATACATAGGAGATTGCTGCGCATAAGAAAACATATCCCACACAACATCCAATGTATGCCTATTTCATTAAATAACATCACTAGAGACAGAGATACAGTTACTAAATTATTCTGGTTTCTATACGTATACATACGTTTTTTGGTTCGCTTATTTATTGATATTGGAATGTTTGGATAAGCGATTAATATTTCGTATCCTTCAAATGAATGTTTTATTTGTATAATTAAAATATATGAAAATATAGCATTTTATTGAATTCCGTTATACACAAATATGTTCTTTCTTGTAACATTGTAAATATAGGTATAATGTACTGATTAAAAATTGTGTGTAAAAATGCTCATACAGACGACGGTGGAGTGCGGGATTTATCTACAATCGATGTTATCTTTATATTGCCATCGCAAATGATATACATGCAAATCTATTTAAGGGAACCTTTCATATAAATATAATTTTATATTCAGCCCAATTTACGCACACACACTTTCACCCAGATATATACGTTTATATATCATTTCTATATATTGTTAACTGTGGGGTTGTTATTTCAACAGCCCGAGTCAATCAACTTTGGTTGCACTAGGATAAAGCACTCGACGACATAAACTAATCTAAGTACGTTTTGGTAGTCCAAGGTGGCGTATACACACAAAAACTATTGGCAGAAGCCATATGAAGCTCCGCAGAATTGTATTCAGCTATTATATATATATGTATTTGCCATCAATGATTAGGTGATGTTTCAGTGGTGTGTAAAATAAGCCAAGTGATATGTTCGCCATATCCATCTGGATTGATTTCCGGAATACATTCTTTCTTATAAGTGTTCGAGGAGGAGAGGGGCAATTAGGTGATCTAATCGTTAGGGCCAAGGTGATTACAGAAAAGCAGGATAATGGAGACAATTATAATAACATTAATAAAGCGGACTAACTTTTGTTCATAGAATTAGACGTACAGATGAGGTACATAAGTGTTATGATCAGTGGCTTATCCAGTAGAGAAAACAACCGTTTTTAAAAAGGTGTATCCAATAACCTCAGTCCGGTTATTTAAGCATCACTTATTGCATGATAGGTTTCTCAGAACACATCTCCTGTGTATATATAACAGCACATCGAGCCATTTATGTAGGGTTTCAATATGTTTAGGCTCCTCTATATAATAGAGAAATATGTGGTGGTATCTTGGATATTAAACACATGTCTTGCGAATTGTGTTTAATTTCGTTTATTGCCGCTAAGACATCAGGGACACCAAACGTTGTGCCCGATACAGTGTGTTGTATCCGATATAGAGATACGTATAATGGAACATTTGGCTTGTTGTCGGACTGCTATGATCATGGTCCAAACTACGACGAGCATATCAAATATAACAACAACAAAAAACAACACAGTACAAATAACTCCTGCCTGATGATGACACGTCAGAAGTGTATTAGGACACGCGTCATTGATTGCTTGTGTCAGTTTACACTGTAGTAGGTCATTTATTTGATGAAACACCGTTCCATTATTTGAATAATTATATTATGTTTATATATATATAATTGTTTCTACTTTAGGCACAAGGCCAGAAATTTACCAGTACATTACTGGTACTTTATTTTATCGACCCCGTAAGGATGAAAGGCAAAGTTAACCTCGGCGGGATTTAAACTCAGACTATAAAGGGACGTAACTATGCTAGAAAGTATGGCGTCCAACCCTCTACCGATACTGCCAATTCACCTTAAAATTTAGCTTCGATCATAGATGTATACACAGATGTATTTAATTTTCGTATTTCTAAAGAAATACGGTATGTTTATAAATAATCATTTAGAAAGCAATGGCCATGAAAAGCACTGACACCGGGAAAGAGCGTCCTAGCGAGAACCAGTTGAGTTGGAAATGCACCGACGATTGCCCCCTCCCATTGCTTCTGCCGGACAACGCTTGTAAATTAATGAAATATTTTCTCCATTCGAAAATCTTACTTGGCTAGTAATAGTTTATATATAACTAAACAATACTAACCAACAATGAGATTATAACATTAAAAACAATCTGCAAAACAAACAAATTAGGAAATATATTCCAATCAGTTCAAAATCGTTAACAGCTACATAATATTTAGATATAAACAAGCATCCACAAATTAAAGTAAATATGAAAAATACTTAAGCAATTTTGAAAATGTGACTACGGCAATATGCAACGCTGCGAAAGAGTTGAGAAATAAAATGAATACATATTTGTTATGAACTAGGAAATTCTATCCCATGAAAATACCTCAATGAAAAAATGGCAACAATTATCTACAGAATAGGTAAAACTGTTTTCGCATGTTTAATATAAAAAATAAGCACAAACATGAATATCATCTCGATGAGAAGATAGTATGGGACAGCTCCATTCATGTTGCCGTTTCTTGGCAAACTGATGATGAATGGTTTTTGTGTGCCATATACTTTTTTTTAGAAAAGTGTATGATGGGGAGCTTCAAACTGAAAGGGAAAAAAACTGTATTATGTATAGAGCTATACGTCTGCGCATATGTATGCGTGTGTCTGTCATACGTCTGTGCGCATCCAAGTGGATATATGTAAATAACAGTGTGTGTGCTTGTAAGTAGGAAGCCGTGAGCAGAAGTATGTTAATATAAGTGTGTGAGTTTAGGGGGGGGGTACAATGAAGGGAAAAGTAGAGGTGTGTGTGCGTCTTTAGTTGGTCAGTATCAACCAAAGGAAGTAAAATGTAGATGAAAAATAGATAAATTACTATATAGGTAAGAAAATACTAAAGTGTGTATAAGTATTGTATTGTGTTTACAATTATTAACTGCTTCTGCTAAAGAAGTGGTATTAGCTAATTTCATGTTTCGGAAACTGTCGGTGTGTGCATAAAATCTCGATTTAAACGGATTAGAAGTGGATCCAATATTGGATTGATTAGAGTCCTTAGTGGTGATTATACATTTATATACTATATTATTAATTAAGCAATTTCCATTTAAGGGGCAATTATCTTTTACTCTACAATTACATGTGATATCCATATTCCCAATAATAGTGCTAGTATTTGTATTTACCTTTTTATATGGGAGAGAAGGGTTTACGGCTGGGTTGTCACGGTCCGAAGGGTTGTTAGTTGGTGAAATTATACTGGATATAGCGATTATAGAATCATGGTTGTTTTGTAAGTTATTGGTTAGATTGGGTATATAGTTCTTAGTCCCTATTAAGGATGAGGAAGATGGTAGTTGGTTGTAGGTTGATGTATTGTGTTGGTGAGTTCAGTGAGCGGATGTAACTGGTCGATATGTAATAATATTCTGGTTATGTGTTGTAGTATTTCCATAGTTATCTTGTGTGTGGTGTACTATTGTGTGTGGTATACATGGAGCTTTTTAACATTTATAGATGTTATATGCACTTATTTTTGGTTTCATATTGCTAGATGTGGAGTAAGAAAATGTTTCGGTATATCTGTTTAAGATTTGATGGTATTTATGTTTATGTGCGAAATATTTACCAAGAATTGTAAAAAATGTTTTAAGGATTTGGCCCAGAGTCTGCAAGTTAAATGGAGCGTTATACCGTGTTACGTTTATTTTATGGTTTCTAATTGGTTTCCTCTTATTATATTGGGTATGTATAGAAATTTGAGGGTAGATATTGTTATCAGATGATACTATAATGTTGTGATTGTTATTATGGGTGTGAACTAATTGTCTAGTAGAATTTTGAATTGTATTAGTTTTTAATTTATAGCTTTTTGTTTGATTTATAGAGGATATTGTGAGTTTAATTAATGGAGCCTTATTGATAGGACCTGGAATTTTGGTATTATTTTTGTTATTTACAGTAGTTCGGATATGTTTCCCTGGTTTTTTTGGATTGTAAGGATGCAGTTTGGTTAGGTTGAGGGTTCAATGAAATAGGTAATATATCATTAGGTTTATTATGAGAATTAAGATATAAGATGTTATTATTAACTGCTCTTTTTTAAAGATTAGTGGGGGTAGGTGTTTTCGTATGGTTAGTAGTAATATTATTAAGTAGGTTATAGAAATGTTCAGAAGCGTTAGGATTGATCATTTTTAGAGAATTTGTGTCATTCGTGTTAATGCGGGTAATAGGAGTAATGGTAGGATCTAGGCACTAACTCTTTGGTGTTTTTTTATGGTGTTTGTTGCTTATGCTTGGTTGTATGTGGGAGTTATTTATGGTGTTAGGTATGTAAAATATTTTATCCTTGTAGCCACTTCTAGCTAAAGCCTCATTATAATAAGGTGCATTTTTATAGAAACCGTCCTGCATGCACTCGTCCAGTGTCCGAGCATTGCTGACTGGTGGGTTTATGTCGAACACCTGCTGTCGCGTGTAGAACGGTTCCTACTATCAGCTGAGTCCATCGTGAAGATTGCCCCGCCCTCTTCTTTTAGTCGGGAAGGGCAGGCAGTTTTTCTCTGTCTGTTGGCCATGGCGAAAGAGGTAGTATGATGGACGCGTCTGAAAGGGCTGAAGACGAGCACTTACCTCTGATTAACCTTTTCAAATTTCCTTTGAAAAGGAGAATCAGGATAGAGAGAGAAGTGCTCTCTTCCCAGATTTTTGTTGAAAGCTGGGTGAGAGAAGCAAGAATGGCCCGAGTGAGTGAACCTACTCTGAGTATATGCCTGTAAATTGAAGGTAGAAAACTAGGAGAGGACAATTGCCCTGGTGATCAGGGTCACCGTGGCCTTTTTAATGGGATTTCTCCACGATGGCCCTCGGAAGTCTCTCCCCTATTGGGGAATTTTTCATTGTTCTATTATTACATCCTGTGTTTTTTTTTTTGTTTTTTACACGCAGAAATGCCCATGTGTACCGACCTGTATTGTCCTGTACTGTTTTAATGTCTACTTAGTGGGAAGACTTGTGGTTAATAAAGAAAGCATCATTATTATTATTATTATTATTTTTATTATTATTGAATGCTATGTTTGACGGAGGCTCGGCTCTGTAAGGTATTGTAAATTTTGACCGCTATAACAATTGTAAATAGTTTAAAACTGTAACCAACTTGTAGGCAAAAACACCCTCCTCCTAGTGAGATGGGTCTTTCTGCCCGTTATTTGGCCCTTCGGGGTTAAATAACAGCTTATTGGGGTTTTGTGACCAATATTTATTTTAAACAAAAAAACAACATGGCTACGAAAAAGAATTTTACTAGGTCACTCCCACTTATTCCGTCTTCTTCTTCCTCAATCGTCACTACAACAGAGAGAAGATTGTCTCTCTCCCTCTCGTCTTTAAATGTGTCTCTCTCCCTCCCTTCTCTTTCGCAAGCGACGACAGAAAAGAAAAGTCTCGTGCAAAGCGTGCAAGATTTCTACACGACCAGACGACAACGACGAGACGACAACGACGAAACAGGTGTGCGGGAAATACGAAAACCCATTTCATTCGTCTGACGTCAGGAATAATATCAGTAGCAGCCGTAATAGCAACAGCAACAGTGACAATGAAAACAACAGTAGCAGCCGCAACATCATCAGCAGCAGCATAAACAACAACAGCATTAACAGCAGCAACAACAACAACAACCACAGCAACAGCGGCAGCGGCAGTTAGTACCTGCAGATAAAACAAAAGTAACAGCGGCTCTGACGACAACAACAACAACAACATCAGCAAAGAAAAACCAATCTCGTTTGCAGGTATCGCAAAGAACCTGGAAACGATCCTCATAACAAATGAGGAATTAGAGGAAGCGAAGAACATGGTGACAAAAACTGGACACCGACCAATCTGCAAGGCAGCGGAAACATTTTTCGAAACCCAACAGCACTGTACGGTCACGTACCGTACAGTAAGTACAAAATCCCGTAGGGTTGAAAGAGCCACAGAGGCTCAAATAAGACTTTGGGTCTGTTTGGCAGCGGAAAACGCACATCACCCGAGGCAAGAAATATGCCACCGTAGACGTACTTTTTGCCACACCCCGGGAGGCAAAGGATCAATCCGTAGTGACCCTAAGGAGCGAGGAAATGGTGTTGGTGCTCTCCTACTGCGGGCAAAAAATTGCGAGGGTCAAACTGACCCACATCCCCCACGGGATGACCCCTTCTTGGCTGGCCGCGTCTGTCCTCGTCGGAATCGAGGATAAAACAACTGTACTGCAAGTACAGAAAAAAGTAAGAGAAGATTGGTTCGACACCTCCATTGAGATGTTAATCCAAACCAACCAGGAGTGCATCGAAGCTATCGCGGGTGTGATAGACTTCGATAACGGCACTCAATTGCCCATAAGTGTTGAGGGCAAACGCCCGAAATGCTTTCGCTGTGGATCGAAGACTCACCTCAGGGCCTTCTGTAACGAGAAGACCCTGAGAAAGGAGAAAACCCCCCTCCTTCCGAAACCGGCTCCACGGCTACCAGCAACAGGACAAGCGGCAACCAGGAACGATAGGTCCGTGGCACCCATACCCACGCCACGGAAATTAAAAACAGCAGCAGCAGTGGAAGTATTAGCAACAACAACAGCAATACCAAATACAGCTGCAACAGAGACTCCAGTGCAAACATCACCAACAACAACAAGTGAAAGAGTGGAGCTGGTACCCCTGCCCGACCTCACAGAATCAGACATGGAGTGTGAGGTGGGAGAGGGATGGCAAAAGGTCGTAAGAAGGCACAAACGCAGAAGCAGCGTATCGTCGCCTTCGAAAAGGGAGGAAAGAAATGAAAAAAGGGTAAAGGCTACTGCAAATAGACTCACAGCAGCAACACCACCAACACCATCACCACCCACACTAGCACCACCATCACCACCGGAGACAACCCCACCGCCAACAACAACAACACATTCAACACCACCACCACAAGCACCAACATCGCAAACACAACAACAACAGACACACACCCAGCAACAACGACAAGAAAATAGCAGAACCACACCCCACCCCCAGAAAAACAAATGCACAGCAATAAATACACACAACAAGAAACTAATGACTTACATAATTGAACACACAGACATTTCACAACACGACTACATAATACCAGCACCAATCAAAACGCCAACTAACATAAGACTGCTAAAAATAGCACAGAAACAATACACGAACATGAAAACGAAATTCCCCAACGCAGTTGGTGATTTCAGAGATCTAGGAGGGACTCTCAATCGAAGAGTATATTCGGACATACTCATAGAAGAGACGATAACAAGCAGAAGGGACGATTCAACGGTCCCTTCACTAGACGATCAAGTGAAAAGGGATGGAAAAAATCATCCCTCCTCTACGAAAAGTACGGTAAGTGGTCTTTCCCATCTTTTCCACTCTGTTTTAAACATGACCTCACACAGAATAGGCAGCATAAATGCGCGTGGCTTGGGGTCGTCATGAAAGCAGGGTCTCCTGCTCAACGATCTCAGGTCACTAAACATAGATGTAGTGGCCATCAGCGAGACTAGAATCTCCGAAGCACGGGCCTTCGCACCGATCTTCGGCGGCTACGATGTGTACGCATCTCCCAGCCGTCCTGGATCGGGGGGTGGAGTTGCTGTGCTTTTTCGGAGAGGTTTGGATCTCGCCATACGGGCCATCTTCCTGGACCCAGAGGGTAAGTTGGTGGTGCTGGACGTGACCAGCGGAGACGGGCAAGCTTTCAGACTAGTGGCCGTCTATGCCCCGACAGGAGCAGGGCGGCCTGATTTCTTCCGGCGTCTGGAGACCTTTCTTGGAGCGTCCCGCTCTTTAGTGTTAGTGGGCGACTGGAACGGGATCTTAGATGCACGCTGGGACTGTGTGGGATTAGCTGATAGGGGTGGAGGGTGCAAGAGCCTCACCAACCTGCTCATGCGTTTTGAACTGTGTGACAGGTACCGATTGGATTTCCCGAATGTGCCAATGTGGACTTGGACAAATCGCATAGTTTCATCCAGATCATATCTAGATAGAGTATTTTGTAGGGAAATAGATAGGTCTAGCATAGGCTGTCCACAATTCAAGATAGTCAGCAGTTACACGGACCACAATTTCGTGAGCTGTGTGCTTCACTTAGATAGGCTTCATAGACGAGGACCCGACTACTGGAAGCTAAACGCGTCCTTACCAGCGCGCAAGGCCTACAGAGACCGGATTCGCGAACTAGTTAAGCGGGTGTTGACGGGGGCCATCGTCAACAACAGGTGGTGGTTTGCTCTGAAAAGAGCGATTAGAATAGAATCCATTAGGTTTAGTAAGGCTTTAGCAATAGAGAAAAATAGAGTAGAGGGACAATTAGTTAGAAAATTAGACGAGGCGCTTAGCAAAGGCATTGCGACCGACGTGCTTGCGTCAAAATCGGCCCTTGACCAATTCTTCAATGCAAAGCACGAAGGCTGCGTTGTCAGAGCTAGGGTGCGTGCTCTCAGACACGAGGGGACGAAAGCTGTTCAATGGGCCCGAGTGGCGGAGGCGCGTCGTGGCAACACAGCCAGGATAGGTCTTTGGTGGACCACGACGGGCACATGCTACTCGATCCCGGGCAAATGTGTGAAGCTTTTCAGCGACACTTCACTCAGCTGTTCGGGGGGCAGCGGTGGGCCGGGTAGAGGGATGGACTTTAGTGTCTACCTCGACGGACTGCCGCGGCTCTCGGCCACTGAGGCGGAGTGTTGCGAAAAGCCGATAACAGCCGCTGAAGTAAGGGAGGCAATGACTGGCTGCACAAGGGGTAAATCGCCTGGTTTGGATGGTCTGCCCTATGAACTTAACGTACAGATGCCAGACTTGTTCGGAGGCCTTTTGGCGGACGCCTACTGCAACTGGCAACAGAACGGGAGAATTCCCAGTTCTGTGAGCCGAGGAGCGGTGGAACTGCTGAGAAAGGATCCGCACAAAGGGGATAACATAGATAATTTCATGCCCATAACTCTGCTAAACACAGAGTTCAAGATTTTGGCCAAGGTGCTAGCAAAGAGGTTGGCGCTTCTCGTTGGTGGTCTGGTGGGGGAGGCGCAGACATGCGCCATTCCCGACAGATCCATCCACGACAACCTCCACCTCATGCGATACATCGTAGAGAGGGTAGCTAGGGAACCTGGCACGGGTGGGTCCTTGATCGATTTAGATCAGTCGAAAGCTTTCGATAGGGTCGACCATCGTTACCTAGCGGCAGTCCTGAGGGCGACTGGCTTTGGGCCCGTCTTCAGAGGCTGGACGGCTGCCATGCACAGCGACATCTGCTCTGTGGTGAGAGTGAACGTCACCTTTCAGAAAAGTTCAACATCATGCGCTCGGTCCGCCAAGGATGTCCCCTCTCGTCCCTCTTGTACGTATTGACTCTCAAGCCATTACTGCACAAACTGGAGACGTTGAGGGGAGTCCCGCGCGAACTAGGATGCAGAAGATCCGTGTCAGCATATGCGGACGATGTCACCGTAGTGGTGTCGAACGCCAAACACATCGAGGCTATCGGCACTACACTAAGAGAATACGAAGCGGTGAGAGGAGCAATGATCAACCAGGACAAGTCAGTGGGCCTGCAGCTCGGCACCTGGAGAGACAGGTTCATGCCGTCCAACAGCGTCGTCGGACGCTGGACGGACGGACCGGTTAAATTGCTAGGGGTCTGGTTCGGTCCGGACCTCCAGACGGACAACAACTGGGACGAGGTGACGAGCAGATTGGCTTCTCTCACCCAGAAATGGGCGGAGAGGAAGCTAACCCTGAAAGGTCGAGCGGAGGTGGCTAACGCGTACATCGCGTCTGTCATCTGCTACCGCCTGACCGTCGTACCTTGTCCTAAGCCCCGCCTCACTGCGCTGGAGCGTTTGCTCTTTCGCTTTTTGTGGAAGGGACGCGCTCCGATGGTCAGGCGGTCCATCTGTTGTCAACACCCGCTACGTGGGTGGCTGGGCATGCCGTGGCTGATGATGCGCAGGCACGCGCTCAGGCTACGACATCTCCACCTATTCCTCGACGGTGATCAGGTGTGGTCCTCGTTTGCTAGACATGTATTTCCCCAGCTCGTTTCCTTGACGGAGCTGCAGTCCTGGGTCAAGCGAAGACCGAGAGGGAGCGCCTGGAGACTGGAATGTCTTCAGGAGCTCACAGCCCTCGACCAATCGGGCAATGTGATCGATGGAAACTCCACCTCGGCGTTCTATAGAGGATTAGTGGAGGGGAAGAGCGACGAAGTACTTGGGGAAACTCTAGGCGTCGACGAAAATCAACTAGCCAATCTCTTCGGAAGAACTTTCGGGCCAGGGCCTATGGACAACTTCCAGAAATCTCTGGCCTGACAGTGCTACCGAGGAGCCTTGACAGTTCGGGATAAACTCTACAGGCATGGAGGTGCCGTCAGCCGAGCATGTCCGAGATGTGCGCAGGGCGACGAAACCTTCCTGCACGAACTCGTCCAGTGTCCGAAAATTGCTGACTTGTGGGTTTATGTCGAACACCTGCTGTCGCGTGTAGGACGGATCCGGCTATCATATGAGTCCATCGTGAGGATTGCTCCGCCCTCCTTTAGCCGGGAAGAGCAGGCAGTTTTTATCTGTCTGGTGGCCATGGCGAAAGAGATAGTATGGTGGACACGTTTGAAAGGGTTGAAGACGAGCACTTACCTCTTCGGTGATGCCCTGATTGACTTTTTCAAATTTCATTTGAAAAGGAAAATCAGAGTAGAGATGGAAGTGCTCTCTTCCCAGCATTTTGTTGAAAGATGGGTGAGAGAAGCAAGAATGGCCCGAGTGAATGGGCCTACTCTGAGTATATATCTGTAAATTAAAGGTGGGAAACTGGGAGAGGTCACTTGCCTTGGTTGTCAGGGTCACTGTGGCCTTTTACTGGGCTTTCTCCACAAATGTCCCTCCGAAGTCTCCCCCCTATTGGGGAATTTTTCATTGTTATTTCTTATTACATCCTCTGTTTTTGTTTTTACACGCAGAAATGCCCATTTGTACCGTACTGTATTGTCCTGCACTGTCCTTAATGTCTACTTTATGTAAACCCTTGTGGTTAATAAAGAAATCATTATTATTATTATTATTACAGTTGCATTTATCTTGCTTTATGTTCATACGAGTTATTGCCAAGTCACAACCAGTGACCTCAAGAGACAACAAGGTCCGCCATGTTCAAGAAAGAATGCATCTATAGTGTTTAGACTTGTGATGTACTTATATTGACAGAATCTTCCTTAGTATATGGGCAGTTCCAATTAGTAATATCTTTTCTATTTCTCCTATACGCGGGTTTCCTGTGATTTGCGATAAGTAATCATTAGACCCCTTAGGTATCATTCCCAGAGCGCCTACAACCACTGGTATTGTTTTAGTTCTCAATTTTCACATTTTTCCAATTTCTATCTCCAGGTTGCTCAATTTTTCAAATGTTTTTATAGATACATTCTTGTCTATTGGAACGGACATATCAATTAGCAGGCATACCCTCTTGTTAAAGTCCTTCAATATTATATCAGGTCTATTTGCATCTATTTTTCGGTCTGTTTGGATGCTAAAGTTCCACAAGATTGAGATGTGATCTTTTTCAAGTATGGGAGGTGATTGATGCTCCCACCAATTCTTTTGATGGGGCAGGTCAAAATGCTTACACATTATCCAATGTATGTATTGTGCAGTTCTGTCATGCCTGTTTAGGTATTCGGTTGGAGCTATAGGACTGCACATTGAAATTATATGGTCAATGGTCTCTGGTTGTTTTTTGCATACACGGCATAATGGGCTGCATCCATTTTTTATTATGTTGGCTTGGTAATCTTTCGTTGGCAGACACTGATCTTGTGCTAATATAATCAGTCCTTCAGTCTCCGATTTCAGTGCAGAGGATGCCAACCACTGATGGGTTAAAGTTTTGTCAACATCAGGATTGTTAGCTCGCTCTGGGTATTTTCCATACAGAGGCTTTTCTTGCCATTTCTTAGCCAGTTTCTGTAGCAGTTCTTTCTTTGCAGTTACTTTTACCTGCTTTGCTTTTTCTGTGTTTTCCATTTCAGCAGTAAATGGGACTTCTGAAATTTGTAGTCCATTACTGTATCTTTGTGCATTTTTTTGTAATGGAATATGATCTTTTGATGCTTTCGTGTTTCAAAACGAGTTTGATCATCCAATCATGTGATTCCCTTAGATATGTAGATAATCCAATTGTTGCAGTTTTCAACGCAATGTCTAACTGGATTAACCCACATCCTCCTTCTTTCCTAGGGAGATATATTCTATCTGTATCTGCCTTAGGGTGATGAATTTTGTGCATGGTTAAGAGTTTTCGAATTTTTTTATCGTTATTATTATTATTATTATTATTATTATTGAATGCCATGGTTGACGGAGACTCGGCTCTGTAAGGTATAGTAATTTTTAACCGTTAAAACTATTGTAAATTGTTTAAAACTTGAACCAAATTGTTGATAAAGACACCCTCCTCCTCGTGAGAGGGGTCTTTCTGTCCGTTATTTGGCCCTTCGGGGTTAAATAACCAGTTATTGGGGTTTTGTACCCAATATTCATTTTAAACAAAAAACAACATGGCTACGAAAATGAAATTTCATACGTCACTCCCACTCATTCCGTCTTCTTCTTCCTCAATCATCACTACACCAGAGAGAAGATTGTCTCTCTCCCTCCCTTCTTTAAATGTGTCTCTCTCCCTCCCTTCTCTTTCGCAAGTGACGAAAGAAAAGAAAAGTCTCGTGCAAAGCGTGCAAGGTTTCTCCACAACGACGACGACAGCGACGAAACAGGTGTGCGGGAAATACAAAAACCCAGTTCATTCGTCTGACGTCAGGAATAATAGCAGTAGCAGCCGTAATAACAACAGCAACAGTGACAATGAAAACAACAGTAGCAGCCGCAACAGCATCACCAGCAGCATAAACAACAACAGCATTAGCAGCAGCAACACCAACAATAACCACAGCAACAGCGGCGGAGGAAGTAGTCGTAGTACCTGCAGCAACAACAAAAGTACCAGCAGCTCTGACGACAACAACAACAGCAGAGAAAAACCAATCTCATTTGCAGGTATTGCGAAAAACTTGGAAACAATCCTCATAACAAATGAGGAATTAGAGGAAGCGAAGAAGATGGTGACAAAGAACGGACACCGAGCAATCTGCAAGGCAGCGAAAAATTTTTTCGAAACCCAAGAGCACTGTACGGTCACGTACCGTACAGTAAGTACAAAATCCCGTAGGGTGGAAAGAGCCACAGAGGCCCAAATACAAAAAGCCTTGGGGTCTGTGTGGCAGCGGAAAACGCACATCACCCGAGGTAAAAAATATGCCACCGTAGACGTACTTTTTGCCACACCCCAGGAGGCAAAGGCCCAATCAGTAGTGACCCTAAGGAGCGAGGAAATGGTGTTGGTGCCCTCCTACTGCGGGCAAAAAATTGTGAGGGTTAAACTGACCCACGTACCCCCCGGAATGACCCCTTCTTGGCTGGCCGCGTCTGTCCTCGTCGGAATCGAGGACAAAACAACTGTACTGCAAGTACAGAAAAAAGTAAGAGAAGATTGGTTCGGCTCCTCCATTGAGATGCTAATCCAAACCAACCAGGAGTGCATCGAAGCTATCCCGGATGTGATAGACTTCGATAACGGCACTCAACTGCCCATAAGTGTTGAGGGCAAACGCCCGAAATGCTTTCGCTGTGGATCGAAGACTCACCTCAGGGCCTTCTGCAACGAGAAGACCCTGAGAAAGGAGAAAACCCCCCTCCTTCCGAATCCGGCTCCACGGCTACCAGCAACAGGACAAGCGGCAACCAGGAACGATAGGCCCGTGGCACCCATACCCACTCCACGGAAATCAAAAACAGCAGCAGCAGTGGAAATACTAACAACAACAACTGCAATACCAAATACAGCTGCAACAGAGACTCCAGTGCAAACATCACCAACAACAACAAGTGAAAGAGTGGAGCTCGTACCCCTACCCGACCTCACAGAATCAGACATGGAGTGTGAGGTGGGAGAGGGATGGCAAAAGGTCGTAAGAAGGCACAAACGCAGAAGCAGCGCATCGTCGCCTTTGAAAAGGGAGGAAAGAAATGAGAAAAGGGTAAAGTCTACTGCAAAGAGACCCACAGCAGCAACAACACCAACACCATCACCACCCACACTAGCACCACCATCACCACCGGCGACAACCCCACCGCCAACAACACCTTCAACACCACCACCACAAGCACCAACATCGCAAACACAACAACAAAACACACACACCCAGCAACAACGACAAGAAAATAGCAGAACCACACCCCACCCCCAGAAAAACAAATGCACGGCAATAAATACACACAACAAGAACCTAATGACTTACATAATTGAACACACAGACATTTCACAACAGGACTACATAATACCAGCACCAATCAAAACGCAACTAACATAAGACTGCTAAAAATAGCACAGAAACAATACACAAATATTAAAACGAAATTCCCCAACGCAGTTGGTGATTTCAGGGACCTAGGAGGAACCATCAATCGAAGAGTATACTCAGACATTCTCTTAGAAGAGCCGACGACCAGCCGAAGGGACGATTCAACGGTCCCTTCACCAGACGATCAAGTGAAAAGGGATGTAAAAACCATCCCTCCTCTACCAAAAGTACGGTAAGTGGTCTTTCCCATCTTTTCCACTCTATTTTAAACATGACCTCACTCAGAATAGGCAGCATAAATGCGCGTGGCTTGGGGTCGTCATGGAAGCAGGGTCACCTGCTCAACGACCTCAGGTCACTAAACATAGATGTAGTGGCCATCAGCGAGACCAGAATCTCCGAAGCACGGGCCTTCGCACCGATCTTCGGCGGCTACGATGTGTACGCATCTCCCAGCCGTCCTGGATCCGGTGGAGGAGTTGCTGTGCTTTTTCGGAGAGGTTTGGATCGCGCCATACGGGCCATCTTCCTGGACCCAGAGGGTAAGCTGGTAGTGCTGGACGTGACCAGCGGAGACGGGCAAGCTTTCAGGCTAGTGGCCGTCTATGCCCCGACAGGAGCGGGGCGGCCTGATTTCTTCCGGCGTCTGGAGACCTTTCTTGGAACGTTCCGCTCTTTAGTGTTAGTGGGCGACTGGAACGGGATCTTAGATGCACGCTGGGACTGTGTGGGATTAGCGGATAGGGGTGGAGGGTGCAAGAGCCTCACCAACCTGCTCAGGCGTTTTGAACTGTCTGACAGTCACCGATTGGATTTCCCGAATGTGCCAATGTGGACTTGGACAAACCTCATAGGGTCATCCAGATCATATCTAGATAGAGTATTTTGTAGGGAAATAGATAGGTCTAGCATAGGCTGTCCACAATTCAAGATAGTCAGCTACACGGACCACAAATACGTGATCTGTGTGCTTGACTTAGATAGGCTTCATAGACGAGGACCCGGCTACTGGAAGCTAAACGCGTGCTTACCAGCGCGCAAGGCCTACAGAGACCGGATTAGCGAACTAGTTAAGCGGGCGTTGACGGGGGCCATCGTCAACAACAAGTGGTGGTTTGCTCTGAAAAGAGCGATTAGAATAGAATCGATTAGGTTTAGTAAGGCTTTAGCAATAGAGAAAAATAGAGCAGAGGGAGAACTAGTTAGAAAATTAGACGAGGCGCTTAGCAAAGGCATTGCGACCGACGTGCTTGCGGTGAAATTGGCCCTTGACCAATTCTTCAATGCAAAGCACGAAGGCTGCGTTGTCAGAGAAAGGGTGCGTGCTCTCAGACACGAGGGGACGAAAGCCGTTCAATGGGCCCGAGTGGCGGAGGCGCGTCGTGGCAACAAAGCCACGATCCGGTCTTTGGTGGACCACGACGGGCGCATGCTACTCGATCCCGGGCAAATGTGTGAAGCTTTTCAGCGACACTTCGCTCAGCTGTTCGAGGGAAGCGGTGGGCCGGGTAGAGGGATGGACTTTAGTGTCTACCTCGACGGACTGCCGCGGCTCTCGGCCACTGAGGCGAAGTGTTGCGAAAAGCCGATAACAGCCGCTGAAGTAAGGGAGGCAATGACTGGCTGCACAAGGGGTAAATCGCCTGGTTTGGATGGTCTGCCCTATGAACTTTACGTACAGATGCCAGACTTGTTCGGAGGCCTCTTGGCAGACGTCTACTGCAACTGGCAACAGAACGGGAGAATTCCCAGTTCTGTGAGCCGAGGAGCGGTGGCACTGCTGAGAAAGGATCCGAACAAGGGGGATAACATAGAAAATTTCCGGCCCATAACTCTGCTAAACACAGAGTTTAAGATTTTGGCCAAGGAGCTAGCAAAGAGGTTGGCGCTTCTCGTTGGTGGTCTGGTGGGAGAGGCGCAGACATGCGCCATTCCCGACAGATCCATCCACGACAACCTCCACATCATGCGATACATCGTAGAGAGGGTAGCTAGGGAACCTGGCACGGGTGGGTCCTTGATCAATTTAGATCAGTCGAAAGCTATCGATAGGGTCGACCATCATTACCTAGCGGCAGTCCTGAGGGCGGCTGGCTTTGGGCCCGTCTTCAGAGGCTGGATCGCTGCCATGCACAGCGACATCTGCTCTGTGGTGAGAGTGAACGGTCACCTGTCGGAAAAGTTCAACATCATGCGCACGGTCCGCCAAGGATGTCCCCTCTCGTCCCTCTTGTACGTATTGAGCCATTACTGCACAAACTGGAGACGTTGAGGGGAGTCCCGCGCGAACTAGGATGCGGAAGATCCGTGTCAGCATATGCGGACGATGTCACCGTAGTGGTGTCGAACGCCAAACACATCGAGGCTATCGGCACTACACTAAGAGAATACGAAGCGGTGACAGGAGCAATGATCAACCAGGAAAAGTCAGTGGGCCTGCAGCTCGGCACCTGGAGAGGCAGGTCCATGCCGTCCAACAGCGTCGTCGGACGCTGGACGGACGGACCGGTTAAATTGCTAGGGGTCTGGTTCGGGCAGGGTGGCTTCTCTCACCCAGAAATGGGCGGAGAGGAAGCTATCCCTGAAAGGTCGAGCGGAGGTGGCTAACGCGTACATCGCGTCTGTCATCTGCTACCGTCTGACCGTCGTACCTTGTCCTAAGCCTCGCCTGACTGCGCTGGAGCGTTTGCTCTTTCGCTTTTTGTGGAAGGGACGTGCTCCGATGGTCAGGCGGTCCATCTGTTGTCAACACCCGCTACGTGGAGGGCTGGGCATGCCGTGGCTGATGATGTGCAGGCACGCGCTCAGGCTACGACATCTCCACCTCTTCCTCGACGGTGATCAGGTGTGGTCGCCGTTTGCTAGGCGCGTATTTCCCCAGCTCGTTTCCTTGACGGAGCTGCAGTCCTGGGTCAAGCGAAAACCGAGAGGGAGCGCCTGGAGACTGGAATGTCTTCAGGCGCTCACAGCCCTCGACCAATCGGGCAATGTGATCGGTGGAAACTCCACCTCGGCATTCTATAGAGGATTAGTGGAGGGTAAGAGCGACGACGTACTTGGGGAAACTCTAGGCGTCGACGAAAATCAACTAGCCAATCTCTTCGGAAGAACTTTCGGGCCGGGGCCTATGGACAACTTCCAGAAATCTCTGGCCTGGCAGTGCTACCGAGGAGCCTTGCCAGTTCGGGATAAACTCTACAGGCATGGAGGTGCCGTCAGCCGGGCATGTCCGAGATGCGCGCAGGGCGACGAAACCGTCCTGCACGCACTCGTCCAGTGTCCGAAAATTGCTGACTTGTGGGTTTATGTCGAACACCTGCTGTCGCGTTTAGGACGGATCCAGCTATCATCTGAGTCCATCGTGAGGATTGCCCCGCCCTCATCCTTTAGCCGGGAAGGGCAGGCAGTTTTTATCTGTCTGGTGGCCATGGCGAAAGAGATAGTATGGTGTACACGTTTGAAAGGGCTGAAGACGAGCACTTACCTCTTCGGTGATGCTCTGATTGACTTTTTCAAATTTCACTTGAAAAGGAAAATCGGAGTAGAGATGGAAGTGCTCTCTTCCCAGCATTTTGTTGAAAGATGGGTGAGAGAAGCAAGAATAGCCCGAGTGAATGGGCCTACTCTGAGTATATATCTGTAAATTAAAGGTGGAAAACTGGGAGAGGGCACTTGCCTTGGTGGTCAGGGTCATTGTGGCTTTTTACTGGGCTTTGTCCACAAATGTCCCTCCGAAGTCTGCCCCCTATTGGGGAATTTTTCATTGTTATTTTTTGTTACATCCTCTGTTTTTGTTTTTTACACGCAGAAATGCCCATTTGTACCGTCCTGCATTGTCCTGCACTATCCTTAATGTCTACTTTATGTAAACCCTTGTGGTTAATAAAGAAATCATTATTATTATTATTATTATTATTATTATTCCTTGAATCTCAGTCATTGATGTTGGTTAACTGGAAAGTCCGTTGGATTGAATATCAAGCCACTACCTGCAGCCTCAGGTATTCAGGACGTATCGGAGGGTTCTTGCTGTTCCAAGCAAGCATGCCTTTTGAAGCGTTCCAAAAAGCGTGAAGCGGCCGATTTTCTTTAACCATCCCTGGAAACTTTTGGAGATAGTCCCCAGTGCGCCTATGACAATCGGGCTCACTTTGACTTCATGGCAGTTCCAAATCCTTTTCACCTCCCACTTTAGGTCCTGGTATCGGTTAATTTTCTCCCTCTCCTTCTCTTGCACTCTCGTGTCGAACGGGCAGGCCACATCCACAATCAGGCACGATCTTTTTTCTTTGTCCACAACCACCAGGTCAGGTCTATTGTGTTCCAGTTTTTTGTCCGTCTGTATCCTAAAATCCCACAGCACCTTCACCTGATTGTTCTCCATCACCGCCTCTGGCCTATGCTCATACCATTTCTCAGAATGTGGTAGATTGTTTACTTTGCACAGGTGCCAGTGGATCACCCTGCCCATCACATCGTGTCTCCAGCCCTTATAGTGGGTCTGGGCTAGGTGTTTACACTCGGACACAATGTGAGCCACAGTCTCCTCTCTCTCTCCACAGATCCTGCACAGTGGGCTGGCCTCCTCCTTGTAGATATGGTGCTTCAACCACTTCGTTTTGAGGGCCTGCTCCTGCGCAGCCATTAGCATTCCTTCTGTAGCCTTTTTGAGGTCTCCTCTTCTCAACCAGTTCCATGTCTGTGGATCTCTAAATTCAGTTTTCTCAAAGAAGGTACTATGAAGGGGTTTTCCCTTAAGGCTGCTCTTCCTCCTTGATGTTATTTCCTCCCTGTACATCCCCTGGCCTACTGTCCCCTCCTTCAGTACAGCTCTGAGCATTGGCTCCTTACTATAGGTCACGTATTTGTATAGGTTGTTTTTCTCCATCTGAACACAGTCCTCTATGCTGATAAGACCTCTTCCACCCTCAGATCTCCTTAGGTAGAGTCTATCGACATCACTCCTCTTGTGGAACATGTTGTAGATAGTCAATAGCTTCCTGGTCTTCCTATCCATTTCTTTCTGTTCAGCAACATTCCATCTCAGAATTCCCGCACTGTACCTAATAATAGACACAGCTCGGGAATTTACTGCGCTTATGGCATTTCTGCTGTTCAGATGTGACTTCAATACGCTCCTTACTCTCCGAATGTATTCAGTTCTTAACAATTCCTTCATTTTTTTGTTCTTTATGCCATCAGCCTCCAGAACGCCCAAATACTTGTATCCTTCCTCAGAGTCAATTTCCCCTATCATCTCACCTGTTGGTATCTGGATCCCGTTACTTCTGCTCAACCTACCCCTCTTCATCACAATGACTCCACATTTACCAATACCAAACTGCATACATATATCACTGCTGAAAATACGGACAGTGTCAACAAGCACATCCAACTCCTTCTCACTTTTCCCGAAGAGCTTAAGATCGTCCATGAAGAGGAGGTGATTGATGGTAAGCTCTCCCCTTCCCAACTTGTATCCTGCTCTCACTTTTCGCAGCATAATGGTCAAGGGCATCAGGGCTAGGACAAACAACAGAGGGGACAGGCTATCTCCCTGGAAGATACCTCTCTTGATCTTCACGCTTCCCAAGGATACTCCAGTTGATGTCAACTCTGTCTCCCAGGACCCCATACTCCTGCCTAGCAACTGTCTGATGTTATCTGCAACCCTGAAGATCTCCAGGCTTTTGGTGATCCAGGAATGAGGCACCATGTCAAATGCCTTTCTGTAGTCTATCCATCCCATGGCAAGATCAGTGTGTCTCCTCCTGCAATTCCCCATTACCATCTTATCAATAAGCAACTGGTCATTTGTACCACGTGACTTCTTTCGGCATCCTTTCTGTTCGTCCGGTAACAAGTTGTTTGTGTGGAGGTGATGGTAGATTTCCTCAGACACAATGCTCGTCAACAGTTTCCACATTACGGGCAGACATGTGATAGGTCTATAGTTGGTAGCATCATTACCCTTGATTCGGTCTTTCATTATCAGAACTGTGGTACCTTTTGTCAACCACTCTGGCACCTCACCCGACACCAAGCAGTCATTGAACATGGCCGTCAGCTTCGGGTGGAGGGATGTTAGATGTTTAATCCAATACCCCTGCACACCATCTGGGCCTGGTGATTTCCAGTTGGTTAGTTTTTTGGCTTGCCCCTTAAGAGTTTCAACTGTGATACTCAAATCAGTCTGTTGCTGTGCCTGCTCACCGATCTCCCTCTGTACTGTCTCAATCCACCCTGCCTGGGCATTGTGTCTAACATCCTGCTCCCATATTCCTCTCCAGAATGTTTTTGTTTGCTCCGCCCCAGGGATCAAGTCGTTGCCTCTTTCTTTGCCCTCAAGCTGTCCAAACAGCATCTTCTGGTTGTTGTCGAACATGCGGTTCTGTTTATACTGACTGACTCTGTTCTCGTATCGCCTGATTTTTGCACTCTTTGCTACAATGCGTTGCTTCAATTCCTCTATGATAATATTCAGCTTTTTACTCCTAGTTTTGTATTTTATTTCCAGTCTATTTTTAGTGCCTATGTTTTTTAGTGTCCCATTCAGTAGTGACTCAAGCTTTCCTATGTCATTTCCCATTTCCCCGATTTGCCCACTCAGTCGCTTCTTCCACCACGGCTCTGCTCTTTCTTGTCTGCTGTTTACTTATTTATTGTCTATTATTATTATTATTATTATTCCTTGAATCTCAGTCATTGATGTTGGTTAACTGGAAAGTCCGTTGGATTGAATATCAAGCCACTACCTGCAGCCTCAGATATTCAGGACGTATCGGAGGGTTCTTGCTGTTCCAAGCAAGCATGCCTTTTGAAGCGTTCCAAAAAGCGTGAAGGGGCCGATTTTCTTTAACCATCCCTGGAAAACTTTGGAGATAGTCCCCAGTGCGCCTATGACAATCGGGATCACTTTGACTTCATGGCAGTTCCAAATCCTTTTCACCTCCCACTTTAGGTCCTGGTATCGGTTAATTTTCTCCCTCTCCTTCTCTTGCACTCTCGTGTCGAACGGGCAGGCCACATCCACAATCAGGCACGATCTTTTTTATTTGTCCACAACCACCAGGTCAGGTCTATTGTGTTCCAGTTTTTTGTCCGTCTGTATCCTAAAATCCCACAGCACCTTCACCTGACTGTTCTCCATCACCGCCTCTGGCCTATGCTCATACCATTTCTCAGAATGTGGTAGATTGTTTACTTTGCACAGGTGCCAGTGGATCACCCTGCCCATCACATCGTGTCTCCAGCCCTTATAGTGGGTCTGGGCTAGGTGTTTACACTCGGACACAATGTGAGCCACAGTCTCCTCTCTCTCTCCACAGATCCTGCACAGTGGGCTAGCCTCCTCCTTGTAGATATGGTGCTTCAACCACTTCGTTTTGAGGGCCTGCTCCTGCGCAGCCATTAGCATTCCTTCTGTAGCCTTTTTGAGGTCTCCTCTTCTCAACCAGTTCCATGTCTGTGGATCTCTAAATTCAGTTTTCTCAAAGAAGGTACTATGAAGGGATTTTCCCTTAAGGCTGCTCTTCCTCCTTGATGTTATTTCCTCCTTGGATATCCCCTGGCCTACTGTCCCCTCCTTCAGTACAGCTCTGAGCATTGGCTCCTTACTATAGGTCACGTATTTGTATAGGTTGTTTTTCTCCATCTGAACACAGTCCTCTATGCTGATAAGACCTCTTCCACCCTCAGATCTCCTTAGGTAGAGTCTATCGACATCACTCCTCTTGTGGAACATGTTGTAGATAGTCAATAGCTTCCTAGTCTTCCTATCCATTTCTTTTTGTTCAGCAACATTCCATCTCAGAATTCCCGCACTGTACCTAATAATAGACACAGCTCGGGAATTTACTGCGCTTATGGCATTTCTGCTGTTCAGATGTGACTTCAATACGCTCCTTACTCTCCGAATGTATTCAGTTCTTAACAATTCCTTCATTTGTTTGTTCTTTATGCCATCAGCCTCCAGAACGCCCAAATACTTGTATCCTTCCTCAGAGTCAATTTCCTTTATCATCTCACCTGTTGGTATCTGGATCCCGTTACTTCTGCTCAACCTACCCCTCTTCATCACAATGACTCCACATTTACCAATACCAAACTGCATACATATATCACTGCTGAAAATACGGACAGTGTCAACAAGCACATCCAACTCCTTCTCACTTTTCCCGAAGAGCTTAAGATCGTCCATGAAGAGGAGGTGATCGATGGTAAGCTCTCCCCTTCCCAACTTGTATCCTGCTCTCACTTTTCGCAGCATAATGGTCAAGGGCATCAGGGCAAGGACAAACAACAGAGGGGACAGGCTATCTCCCTGGAAGATACCTCTCTTGATCTTCACGCTTCCCAAGGATACTCCAGTTGATGTCAACTCTGTCTCCCAGGACCCCATACTCCTGCCTAGCAACTGTCTGATGTTATCTGCCACCCTGAAGATCTCCAGGCTTTTGGTGATCCAGGAATGAGGCACCATGTCAAATGCCTTTCTGTAGTCTATCCATCCCATGGCAAGATCAGTGTGTCTCCTCCTGCAATTCCCCATTACCATCTTATCAATAAGCAACTGGTCCTTTGTACCACGTGACTTCTTTCGGCATCCTTTCTGTTCGTCCGCTAACAAGTTGTTTGTGTGGAGGTGATGGTAGATTTCCTCAGACACAATGCTCGTCAACAGTTTCCACATTACGGGCAGACATGTGATAGGTCTATAGTTGGTAACATCATTACCCTTGATTCGGTCTTTCATTATCAGAACTGTGGTACCTTTTGTCAACCACTCTGGCACCTCACCCGACACCAAGCAGTCATTGAACATGGCCGTCAGCTTCGGGTGGAGGGATGTTAAATGTTTAATCCAATACCCCTGCACACCATCTGGGCCTGGTGATTTCCAGTTGGTTAGTTTTTTGGCTTGCCCCTTAAGAGTTTCAACTGTGATACTCAAATCAGTCTGTTGTTGTGCCTGCTCACCGATCTCCCTCTGTACTGTCTCAATCCACCCTGCCTGGGCATTGTGTCTAACATCCTGCTCCCATATTCCTTCCAGAATGTTTTAGCTTGTTCCGCCCCAGGGATCAAGTCGTTGCCTCTTTCTTTCCCCTCAAGCTGTCCAAACAGCATCTTCTGGTTGTTGTCGAACATGCGGTTCTGTTTATACTGACTGACTCTGTTCTCGTATCGCCTGATTTTTGCACTCTTTGCTACAATGCGTTGCTTCAATTCCTCTATGATAATATTTAGCTTTTTACTCCTAGTTTTGTATTTTATTTCCAGTCTATTTTTAGTGCCTATGTTTTTTAGTGTCCCATTCAGTAGTGACTCAAGCTTTCCTATGTCATTTCTCATTTCCCCGATTTGCCCACTCAGTCGCTTCTTCCACCACGGCTCTGCTCTTTCTTGTCTGTTGTTTCCTCTCGCTTTTATACCAAGTAGTTTCCTCACCGTATTTGCTGTTGCTTTGAGGATATTGTTGCACTGGTGAAGAAACCTCGCCTCAAGGTATGGGATGACTTTGTTTACCTTAGCTGTTGTTTCTTTTAACTTTTTCCTGTCTACAAATCTTAGGTTCATAGGTCTCCCACTATCATTGTTCAACTCATCTACCACTAAATTTAGGATGTCAACCGAATCTTGTCCTAGCCCGTCAGCATTCATCTCCTCAGTGGCCGTATCTCTGTTCCAGGTATTATTTATCTCAGTATTCAGATCATTGTCTGCTTCGGGTGGTTCGTCCGTTCTCTTCATTTCCCGCCGGCTCGCTTGTCTGGCATACTACACCCGCCATCTCCAAGCCATTCTTTATTATTATTATTATTATTATTATTATTATTATTATTATTATTATTATTATCATTATATATATATATATATAATCCAGACAGGAATAGGAACTATGATAAATAAAAAATACTAGCATTAAAGTAATACCGACGACAAACACCAGTATTAGCACTGCTAGCAATTAACAAATGATTTGTCAAATCCACTATTCTGAAATATATCCCTTAACCTTCTATGACATATCAACGACAAACATCGAAAATAAATGATAACAATATTGAAAAAAACAACTTTAACTTATTTTTACAGTGATATTGACGTATGTGTAGTATATGTAATATCCACAGATAACAAATGAATGCGAAGGACGATAATAAAAAATAATTATTGAAATATAGTTCTTATTTAATATGAAAAATAAATAACAGAAACTATGAATATCAAACTGTATCTATAGAATACTTACAAAACATTGTAGGACTACACAAATGAATGTATCAAATGTAATATTAGAAATATCTAAAGATAGAAATATTGATGATGCCAACATCGCAAACATGGTCTTAGTTAAATAAGTAAACATTATCATGTTGACTTGAATAATATATTAAAGTAAAAGAAATAGTATATTGCACTTTTACATTCATCCATATCAAGACGTTTTTCTGAAAAGACAATGGAGCTTGATATTGATGGTGAGTTATCACCGATAATACACGTGAAAGCATGTTCAACTGAGTGTCTATTGATATGGATACCTTCTTTAAATCATAGATATATATTGTAACATATTATATTATACCGAAGACCTTGCAGAAGGCGAATGAAGCAATACATCTTCGGCAGGTCTATATTCAGTAGTAAAAATAATATAAGAAGAAATTATTGTGTATCGGAAATCAAGGCATTCCTATGGATAAGTGTATTTAAATCAAGTTATATAGCTAGACAATCATAGTGTGTGAATGGGAGGGATATCAAATTATTGTTTAGCACAGAGGTGACGCTAACGCACTGGGAATGATACTAATCATTTTTAGAAGCACCGTACACATTACTTGCAAAATTATTTAATGATTAACTGACAATAAGTGTATGAGTTGACGACAACAGAGAAAATAATCTTGCATATCAAAACAAATCAAGCCCTTACATCTAAAAACCAATAATTTAGTTACAGCAACAGCATAATGGAGACGGGATAATTACCTGTAAAACATGAATTTAGAAAGATATGTCTATGTAACTGTGAAGAGAGGAAAGCAAATTGAATTTACTAATGCTATTTTGGATAAAGAACTGGAGTTAGGAGTATTAGAACAGCATAGACATGCAGATCCTTAAGAAATAACACAGAGACAGAAACAAATATATTAAAGAAAGGACCACGAATGAATATTGTAGATATCTTACATATAGCTAAATGGTAATATGTTGTGAATCTAATACAAATATCTATTAAACAGGAAACAAACAAAAACTGTCATTTGCTTGCAACAATGACAACAATTATAAAACGATCCTGGGTTTCTAGATATTTGGATTTTAGATATTTGGAAAAAGACAGTGGAAAAAGAAAATCGTTAAAGAAATGTAAAACTGTGCTCAAAATGGGCCTAAATATAATATTAAATATATAGCAAGTACAGACCTTACATATCCAATTATGTTGATTACTAAATGAACAAAACATAGACCGAATATAAAATACAGTTGAAAAAATATGAAAGACATTTTTTTGTGGCCTAGAATCTGAACCTTGCTTCGAAATATGTATAAAGAATATATAATTCCCTTATATGATAACGCATATAATAATTTATATACCGTCAATTTAGAAATCAAGAATGTATATATACAGGACTGACAGATCTCAAGCTTTTGTGTACCAATCATTATGCCAACATTATGAAATGCTGTCAGAAAATAGATGCTATAAATATACACTGGAAAATATAACAGAGTATGAGAAATCTAATCGACTGCATGTTGATAAGAACAATGAGATATGAAGGACTCTCGTAATCGAATTATAAGTGCAAGTAACGGTAATGTAACACTAAACAGAATGGATAATATATTGAAACATATACATAGAGAAAAAGAGAAAAGTAGAATGTGCTCATTCGAAAGGAATCATACATTCTAATTATGTCAAAAGGGCAGAGTATGAAACGGAGTTCTTCAATAAATAGGGCCTTAATACATTATAAGTGCATTTGGCAAGCATTACGTTAAAAGGAATATTTGCTTTATTGCGAAAATTATGAATAACAATTATTTAAGTTTGTGAAAGGAATCCTCCTCCTCCTTCTTCTTCTTCTTCTTCTTCTTCTTCTTCTTCTTCTTCTTCTTCTTCTAGGGAAGACCGTAGAGGTATACATCGGGTAAATGTTGACACAAATATTAAATTGGACATAATGTGTTTAGCTTTTACACATAAATGCGTCCTTCCGATGACAGACAGCTGAAGCTGGCACATTTATGCAGCAGCTCCAACAATTATTGCACTTAATTCGGCATCCTCTTTATATCATATGTTAATAGGGTCCCGCGAAACATGATTCAGTGGATGAACATTCACAAATAGTGTGCACTGCGCAGGCTTCCATGAGAGGACGAGCTGTTCAGTCTTCACAACCCTGAGTTTCACGAATTCCTGCATGGTATACATCCGACGAGGGAAGTAGTACTATGTCGTCTGTATGTAACATTTCCAACGCGCCTGAACATGTCATTACTATATATGAAGATTATGACTAATCGATGTAAAGGTGATAGTGTGCATACTTACCGTGGTTCGACATCTAAATTGAATGATTTCGATTTAGAACTATTAATCCGATCACAAATGCTAGCGCATTTGGATAGAGACTTCAAGGCAAAAATAATCTGTCCCTCTATCCTATACTACTGCAGAACGTTCCATAAGAGACACCGTGGAACGTTGTCATATATCTATTCATTCTTTACGAAACAATCATACTCCTCCCGGCAACGATTTCTCGAGGACTTGCCGTCTGTACTGCATCCGAGGCGAAAACCACACATTTCGTCAACTAGCTTGGACTAAACAATATCCTCACATCTATTTCTGAGACACTTAGCATAGACTTTACTGGGGAGCTAAAAGCTAAACAATAATATCCCTCTATAATTAGATCTCTCTTTTTTAACTTTTAGAACATTGGGTTTGGTGTCTTTCCAGTTATCCAGGCCGCACGGCAAATATGAGACAGTCAAAACACACTTTATCTATTAAAGGTTTTGAACGTATTAGGCCATGCCACATTTGAGATATTTCATTACTCTGGTGATCTTAGCTTCGAAAGGTAAGCCGTTGCTCTTAAATACACTTAATATACATCAGATCTTATGACGGGGTTTATGAGATCAGGAAATTATTCTCTACACTTCACGAGTATGCATCTCTCTCAAGAAATAACAACCTACGACGAGTTATTTATTGCAGATTTAGAGGGATGCTTATTACGATTTCAGCGGATGGAATGCCACAAGCATAATGTATTCGCTGATCCTAACATTGGACGCATTTAGTGTTTCTGCTGTAACTTGCCGCGCTTACTTTTGAGATAAGTGAAAGAAAGTGGACACATTTCCAGGCCAAAATTTGAAATCATCCTTTATTGCTTCTATGGCATAATGCTGCTCCTGCAACCCGGAGCTACGCAAAGCCAATTTTGCCCGCAACAGTTAACGGCACGACCAGAAAACTACTCAGTTTGCAGTTCTTTGACTCTGGATGCAATACTCTATACATATTTGGTCTGGACCATCTTATCAGCCAGCGCTTCGCATTTTATCCTGCTAGAGAACGTGTAACAGGTAGTGGATGGTGGTTGATAATCATATATGCTGGTTCGTTACAATATAAGTAGACACATCCCGGGTGAATAAACAAACCCAGACACAGTGGTAAGCTAATAGGTCAGACGCTGTAATGTTTGACACTGTTAACTCTCAGGAAACACTCACAGCCCAACGAGGCGATCTAAAACCGCCTCTAATAAAGCCAAGTATTCGCCACTCAGAGAAAATTACCAAAGTGGTGGATGGCGTGAAGAAGATCACCAACACCTGTTAGATGCTTAAATGCAATAAAATCATTCATACTGTATCGTCTTTCATGTGGGCCAACAAGAGACGCGTTTATGCCTTACATAGAGCGGCCTCTAGTTTCCATCCAACGCTTGAATGACCTTGGACCCTCAAAGACTACGTATGCCGAGACCCAACGAGGGCACGGGAGTCCACAGTTCTTAACAGTCTTGAAGAAATATTTATGTAAATTGCTATATTCAATATCCGATGTTTTGAGATGTTGTGAAATAGTGTTTGATGGGAATAGCATGACATCTGTTATAACAAAAAATAAATGAGACCTGTTAATGTGTCTGCGTATTTATGAAGCTTATACAGACATTGTATTCCATCACAGCACTGCAGAATATGCATGGAAACTTAAGCATAGAAGGTATGTACTACATTAACCTATATTCATTCAACCGCAGCAAGAGAATAAGTTGAAACGGGATGCATCACCAGTCAGAAACATTGCTTATATATCAGTGAGATATTACCGTTTTTAGTGATGCACCTTGGTCTAGTTACTCTTGTCAGTCTGAAAGGGAGTAAACGCTCAAATCGACAGCCAACAGTGTGAGCCTCGTCTTAATATAACTGATGACACTATTTCACGTAAACTTAATAACAGCCAAACAACAACTGAACGGCTTAAATATATTTCACGTCATGTATTGACAGATACACCCAGAAAAAACATATATCGATTGTCCAGCTTAACTATAACCCGGAAATATTGGTATACATTCCTAATGAGGCTTGTCAGATTATGTAATCTTTCTTCAGAATGATATTGTGTGAAAATAACGCTGGTTTTGAAGAGGTAAAAACAAGTATGATTTATATTGTTTTACTGTTATTTGCAATATATCAACGGCAAAAGACATGTTCTTAACTTGTTGGGAGATTTTTTCAAAAATGAAGTAAAGAGCACGCAGTGTAGAAGTTTAAATTCAACATGTAATGGTATCAAGTTTACATAGAAGTACATTAGCTACTTTTCATTACAGTTGTTGTGTTTTACAAAATCAGTTGAATAATGAGTTGTAGATATTGCAATATAAAACATAATTCCATATGGCCAGGCTGTAATCATCACGATGTTCTCAAATAGATAATGAAATGAAAGGAATAGAATAAGTTAGGCAGTTTGAAATGCTAAATGTTATTCTATAAGGGCACTAAGGGAGGATTCCTATTTTATCGGCTCTCGATAGGCATACGACAATATCTAGAGGTCAAATAATTCAACCGATGAGGCCGACTGATATATTGCGTCTCATGGATGCACACTTGCTTTTTAGTTCTGCTTCGTACACAAAAAAACGTCTTTCCACTATGTATGTGCGTCATGCCATCTGTATTCGGTGTTCTCTACATTAATCAGACCACTTTATCATGATCGTGTATGCGAATCGATGTTTTCCTGCGTGATATAATGTACACAATTGCCTTTTGGGCGACATGTTTCTGGAGTACGAACAGCTGCTCTCTTGTCACAGTACAGGTTAGTTATATTGGCACGCTGCATTGAAAGATTTTAGAAGGAGCCGTAACTCGGCATTCTTCCTGTTAACATTGGAGACGGTCGGCCACGGCCACGGTGACAGTAAGCTACCGACAATATAAATATTTGTACTTTCGAGAAGAAAGAATATACTGAGATAAGATACCACGTGTTGTAACATGTTCTTTGCTTTTAACATCATCACCTCACTCAAACATCCGGGCATTGCAATATACATGAGCGAAAGACACCACAAGCTAGGATTTAACGGGGCGCTTTCATTGTGTACCGGTTGGCATCGAGACCAACCAAAACTGAAGGAGTAAGGAACTCGGTATGGTTCAAAAGTTGATACCAAAAGTTGATGTCACTCGATATCTGCTGGGTAATAATGCGTTCGCAATCTTTTCACCGAGGTGTAGCTAAAATAGAGTACCCAGTCAAGTGTGTATAGACAGCCTCCGTACTCCCCTCTTTCCTGTTTTATTCAATTCATCTCCCTCTTTTCTTTCTGTCACTTCTCGTTCCTTCCTTATGTAATTCCATTCGCATATACCATAAATATGTGGTTGGGTTAAATATATATATATATATATATGGGAAAATATTTATGCTTTTCTTAATGTTCTATTTTCCCTTAATTCTCAGGTCACCTTCGTCATTTGATACTATATTTGTGTTATTCGTTAAATTCATCATTTTCTTCACAGCAGGGTAAGTGATAGCTAATATCAAGGCAAAATGCAAGGAAGTGACTTTGTGGGAGGGTAACAATATTAAACATAGATTAAAATGTTACAACCAGAAATGACTAACAGTCTACGAGTCACAAATAATAATCTTTCATTTGGATAAATGTGCTACATTAGCCCATTTGAACGTTGTGGTGAAAGCAGTGATCCAGAATAAAATGTCGAAATGCGAGTGATGAGGCATAATTATTAACTTGATTGAATGACTAGAAAGGGGATTGGTTGAAGTTGCAAACGGGGCTATGGAAGATATAGGAGCACAATGCAATATACATCCGTGCTGTGTGAAACATATATAACCGAAGTGTTCATTTGTAAGCATGCGTGTGCAAAATGCTACTTAGTTTGCCTCAAAATAATCAAAGCTGGATGCATAAATAAAATCAATAGAATATAATTAAAATTTTTGGGTGTAAGACTAGGAAAATACACGTTTAAAAAATGAAACATTTTTAAATACAAGGAGAACAAAAATATCCAGTTACATTTCTAGATGAAATTAATGGAAATCGGAAACTATGTGTAATTAGTCTGTCTCAATATACAAACAATCGCAACTATATAACTATATAAAGCCCGATAGATTTCATCATCACACAACGATAGAATAAATTTGAACTAAAAAAGGATTTGTGAAATTTTTATAATAGCAACGCTATAGAACATTTTCAGTTTGTAAAAAGGTGAGCTCTAATCACACAAACATACGAAATGCTATTCTATTAAAAATATGTTTAATTATGTGAAACAAACGTTTTTTATTCGAAACATACCTCTTTGCAGACTGATGTGGAACTCTTCAAGCAAAAATGTGTTTGAAAGTTTGAAGTCGCTGAAGTTTTGCCTGTTTGAAAGTCGGAGCCATTAATTATATGAAATAAAATGTGGTTGCTGTGTAGAGAGATAAACTACAGAATGAATTGTAAATCATTTTTATTTTTATTTCCTAAATATCAATTGAAAATTAACCATTGCTGATCCTGTGCAGCAATTTGCAGCGCCATTGTGATTCATTAAGCGCATAGACAGAAGATTGTATGTTAGTACACACATAAAATATCGTATGAAAGGGATCTTATTTACAACATCATTCAAGGACTGTTTACATAAATGCATTTGACAGAATGTACGTGTATATCCTCGAAATTTACAACTTCATACGCACAATGTGTTGTTGAAATGTGTATAGAATTTATCCCTAGAACATATTCGTATCTGCAAAACCAAATATGTTTACACGCATATAAATAGCAGCAGCAAACAGAAAGCATATGTGCTAATAAAAATTATCATGTCGTGTCAATCTCTAGGTGCACGTTAAATACTGGCAGAGGAGCTTATAAGTAGAAGCTAACATATGGTTGCTACCTTTAGATAATAATTACAACAGACATGATTTTACTTTCATTTAATTAAGAGAAAAATATTTCACTGATTAGTCTACTGTCAACACACATTTGATTATTCAACCAAAGACACATGGAATCGCAGAAAGTATAATGGGTTCTGCTTAAAGTCATAAATTGTCATGAATCGTCACACGGTGGCATTTATTCTACCGATAATCTTTATATGACAAGGACTGACGTTAGTCCAGGATTATGTGTTTCTGAAGCAATTCACTATGCCAGTGTAATATTACGTTGCGATTTCGACAGCATGCAATTATCAGCGATATATTTATAGTGTGTTAGACTAAGTCATATATTCTTGTTCAGAAACGTGGTTTCTCGCTTCAAAATATTATAGTTTCAAGGGAACTTCATTGACATTTACGTAGAATGACTTCCTTAAATTGCTGATCTGACTCTACGTTTGAGGATGCTTCTATAATTAATTGTACCTATGACAACTCAAACTCGACCAAATATAAACAAGAACCGTTTGTGGATATAATGGAAATATATCTGAATGAATTTCCAAAGTTGCTGCCTGCAAGTAGTAAATTATTTACAATGTTCCTTTAAAATCATTTTCAATGAGTGTTCTGAATGCCCTTCGTACTACGCAAGTTAGATGCGCTGAGATGCGTCCAGTGGGAACTAGAATGTGATCCATGTCCACATTTGCTGACGATGTTGCCGTCGTAGTGTCGAGCATCAAACATATTGAGGTGTTCAGCGCTGACAGATGAAGCGATGACAGGAGTATCGAATTGGGCGAGCCTCCGGCTCCGCACATTGATAAGTAGATCCATGCCGTCCAACTACGAGTAGAGTTGGTGAATGCTAATAATTGCTCTATCATCTGCTACCAATTGACTATCTTGACTTACCTAGGTCTGACGTAATATAGCGCCGTCATTTACGGGCTTTGTGGGAAAGATGGGTTCCACTCATTACGCACTGCATCTGTAGTCAAAATGCGCACCGTGGAGGACTGAGCATACGTTGGCTGATGCTGACCACATATGCGCACAGGCTAAGATATCTCAAGCATTTTCTATATACTGTAAAGTTTCTGTCGCAGTCGCCAGACACGTATTTCCCAAGTTCGTCTAATTGCTACAGTGCTGAGACAAGCAAAGACCCTGAGGGTGCGCTCTAACCCTGCAAAAGTTGGGCATTGCCATCGTTGGAAAATCCACTTCGATGTTCTACAAATGGTTAGTGGTGAGGAGGATTGACGACTTGCTTGGAGTTTAACTCGAGAAATAAATTATTTTCCATAAATGCGCGTGCAATCCCTGTTGTCACCTACATTTTCAATATTTTAAATTGGAACGTTAACGAAATTTAAAGAAGGGGCACCAAAATAGGAAATATTTTACCTCTACTAGATTACATCACCCAAATGCAGATGTGCACGCCTCTAACTACCTAGTCAAAATGGATTTAGAGGAATGATGCAGATAGCGGATAGAAGATTGGACTCAATCAGTACCCTAAAATCACAAAGGTGGGGATGATGAAAACGGTCGCAAATCAAGAAGGGAGGAAGGGGTTACATTTTTCGCAGAGTAGGGAGAGTAGGAAATATACGGTAGAACTGGGAATATAGTTTGAAAGTAATAATGGCGATTCTGCAAATGAAGCTGCAATGAATATGAAAGTATTGACAAAATATGAAGACCAACAGAGACTGTGCTCTAAATCGGAGCAAAATCCACCACATGGGCAGCATGTTGTCCATAGCAAAAAACCCAATGTAGAGCAAGGTAACACCTATCAGCGGCTGGGAAGTTCTGGGCTATAAGTGGAAGGTGAGGGTTTCATTTTCGCTAAAAGGATAAGTGTCTTTCAACACGCAACTCTCAAGCCAATATGATCAGAAATAGAACAGACCAAAAGTGTCGATTCTATTATGAGCATGTAAAGATCATAGCACACCTGGTTTTAGACTTAAAGGTATCAACTATCAATGAATATAAAATGAGGCATGATAGAGGGAGAGAATACTTACACTGGGTAATGTGCTTGTTTTTTTGTCTGAAAACGGAGGGAAAATGGTACAACCATCACCCAGATTCAGTAACAGGATGTGAGATCAGAACAATTCACTCAAACTTCCCCGTCAATACTGACAGAAACATCAAGGCTAACATACCCGATATAATTGTAAAAACCAATGAGGAGAAAACATGTTTCTTAATTGGCATGCTTCATGAGCATTACACCAGATCGTAACATCTCCGCGAAAGACTTCAGATAGCTCAGTAAGTACAAATATATATTAAGTGAAATTGAGAAAATGTGGCATCTTATGGCATATAAAAGGCCAATAATAGTCGCTGCATGTAGAATGTTAAAAAAAGGGTATTGAAAAGTATGTGGACCTGATACCTTGAAAGCCATCATTGCAAGAGATACAGAACATTTTGCTGACTGGTATTGGCCACCTCCCGAGAAGTTCATTATCAAGTTAAAATCTTTGCAAGGACAGTTACTGTTTGTTGTACCCTTGTAGTATTATTTGTGTGACAATTGATTGTAAAATGTGTGTATTACAAATTTTGCCTTCGGTGTCAGGTTGACACTCGACATGATTTGGCATAAAGCAGAACTCAAAGACAGTTTCATGTCATAATAATAATATATCAGAAAGAGGTGAAATGAATCCAATTATATATTACATTCATTCGGATGGGATGTTTTTGCAGTCTCTGTTAATTTAGGATGCTAAGAACTGTCATCTCTAACATATACCACAAAATGAATCAATCTAACTTATCACACCGACACAAAATGCAAAAAGATATAAACTAAAGTAGGCAATGTTCGTGTATATACGGTGTTGTGTGCCCTTATATATATATATATATTATATATATATATATATATATATATATATATATATATATATATATATATATATATATATATACATACATATACAGTACAGGTCATTTAGTAAATGTGTACTTAATGGAGGTGTCACACATGTGAAAATTCGATGCTAATACACGCTGTATACATGGAGTATGAAACAAGGAAGTTTCACTTTAAAATAATTTTATTGTATATCGAATAGTACATATGTTTCGCAGATTCATATCTCGAGAGAGTTGATGTGATATATCTGACTACTCTTGACAAATGTGGTTTCAGTCAAAACATTTCCACCTCAAGGGCACACAACAACGTATATATATATATATGCCTACGGATTATCTGTTACAAACACAATTCTCAGGGCGAAACAGATTAAATCTCTAATCAGTCCGGGAGATTAATAGTGATAAACGGTTAGTACTTTTCATTTGTTTTCCTGTATTTTCTGATCGCTTCAGGTTAAATCCTTCAAACCAACGTGGTCTCTCTACACTCGTAATTTTAAACCCATAATTTACTGCGTTCATTACTATATATATTACACACACGCACACACACATACACACATATATATATATATATTTGTGACGAAACATAAGTCAATTGCATGAACTCATAATCCTTTATCTACTGCTATATATATTTCGATGATAGCCATTGAATGGATATGACCTCATCAGGCAGTTAGTCAGTTCTTATATATATATATATATATATATATATATATGGGGGGTGCGCGCGCGCGCGAGTGTGTGTGTGTTGGTGTGTGTGGGTGTGAGTGTGTGTGTGTATATATATTGATTGACGTAGCTACAAATAGAGAATCGGTAATGCTCCGGCCGTCACTTATTCACTGAATGACATATTAATGTCTGTACGTTAGAAATACAAACTTATATCTCAGAGTGCAAACATACGTTAATAATTAAGATGAACGACTACCTGTGCGTGATGAAATGTTGGAATGTATACCTGTTGTATGTTATATGTGAGTGGGTAAAATATTATACAACTGTATAAACGTGCGGATTTAGTAATGACATATTTTCAGCCACGTAGTTACAATTAGATACTAGTAGATCAACAATTTACTCCTGACTTGTCTAGTAAATAAAGTGAATCAGAGTAACTTCACCATTTTTATATGATATTTCAATGATTGGACGGGTATTGACATCACTGAACAGAACACATTGTCGCTTATACACAAATGCCAATCGATGAATAGAGATTTGTTGTATTGTATATACACACTTCTAAAGTGGTTTAAGTACTTTTTATTTTCACGTAGAATATGAGGCAATCAAAGTAAACCTAAAACAATGGGGCAAACCTCAAAGCGGAATAGGAAATATTTAAGAAATTACATATTTATCCGAAGCCATCAGAAAACTGAGGAATCTTAAATATGTTAATGAAATATTATAAAAATATCTAGATTGTTCAATCAAATATTACATATATAGATGTACTTAATTGTTTGTTAATCTTATACGCTTTATTATTTTTAGAATATACTTTAAATCAAATTGTATTTATATTCCTTTTTGTTGTTGTTGTTTAGAGAAGGATAAAGAAAATTGGTTTGCATATACAATGAAACACTAAAACGTGAATGCATCAAATATGTGAATAAACCAAATGGTTCCACGCCATGATTGTATTAGAAGCACAATATATAGCATTGGCAAACTTTGTCTACATCGTATCGACGAAAAAAGGATATAATACGTAATTCATGGGAATTGCCATACTTTCTTTTTTAGTTTACATATATATAAAAACATACACAGAGAAAGATGAGGAATGCGCAGACAGCTAAATAAATATAATAGACAATCTGTCTCAGCTATATTGTGTAGACCGAGTTATGAATTATATAATATAGTTTTGTCCACTTTGGTAGAAAAGGAACATGCTTTTCCTGGTGGCAGTTATAGCACATTGTCCGGTTTAGTGCTATTTCTTATCCCTAGGATGCTTTTAACGAAACAACTAGAGCCGGCAAAAACTTGGGGAGTTATTAGTACTTCAAAATGCATCAGCAACGTTTATACTTACTTAGATAACAAAAACTTAAACTAAATCTACTAGAAAATTTCTGTTTGCATTCTCAGTGGTTCATCATTGACAGCTGAGAGCAAGTATTCACTGAGGTATTTTCTTCAGCTCAACGAAAATATGTAGCAGAAAGATACATATGTGGTACACAATTAGTCGTGATGAATATCAGGATGGAAATTAAAAATGATAGGAAATTAGCTACTCTTACACATTGGACTGATTTTATTTTGCAACATTTTTTTTTGTTTGTGTCCGTGTGTGTGTGTATGCGTGTCTGGAATGAAGAGATATTCTAGGTTTACTTTTAATTAACAGTGTACTTTCGCAAATGTTAGCGTGTTGGGGCACGTAATCTGCTGGGGTTGTGAAAGCGTATAGCCTAGTGGTTAGGTTGTTGCATTTCCCATCGCCAGGTTGTGAAATGGATTCCGAGACCGAGGGACGCATGGTAACCTTGAGCAAGTTACTTAATTTCACGTTGCCCCGGCTAACAGAGCAGTATAATTTAGCTGCAATGTCACTTGTGCCAAGCTATATTGGCGCTTGTCTTTCCCTTGGACGACATCACTGGTGGAGAGAGATGAGTCTGCTATGCATAGGCCACACCTGGCCACCCACAAAACACTTTGCCTCTTCTTGTGCCTAGGGAGAGGATGTTTCAGATGCAAAATTCATGGTTATTCATGAAGTTGGTATTGTCTATGTTGTTACAGTTTTTGGGAGACACATTAAAACTATACTCATCACTCAATTAAAAATGATATAATCGCGAAGCATTAAGGGACAAATTCGTCCCGTGGATTTAATAGTGGATGGTATATTGAATAGGCAACAGAACTAAATATACTTCAAGTTAGGGCTCCTAGACAAAGGTTTAAGGAAAATAATCCGTTCCTCAACGCTCACTCGCGAGGAACAAAAATATTTGCAGCCATCAGGGCAACATCGCTAACCCTGTTCCAGCCTACAACAATGTGTAGGGGTGTAACTAATTATCTGGTTTAGCACCCTTTATTATCCCTTTAGTATCGTGCAATTTCTTCACAGCAAACATCGCACAGATATATTACGTAACAGGTCTTCAAACTTCCTTTAAATGATTATGCATAATATAGATTTGATCTTCAATTATCTACATTGCATATGTAATTATTTATTTAAAACTAAGACAAAACATCATGCAGTAACACTGTGACCATAAATCTAAAGCTGTGAGATTGGATGTACTCGTGATACTTATAATATCTTTTCTATGTAATAGTGATACGGTTAGCGAAGATGAACATATTATATTATAAGAGTGGCTTGTAGAGAAGTAATTAATTGTACATCTTTATATCATTCCCCAGTTTGAATAGAGCAGTGTGATGCCTAGCACTGATTTAAAATGGAACAATTCCATAAAATCACGTAAAAATATAAACACATCGTTTTGGATGAATAGTTTTAATAATCGAAGTTCATCAGTGATTATTAGATGCAAAGAAAGAGCATCCAATATAAGAATAAACAATAAAATGTTAACAAGATTTATAGAGTCTAAGCCAAGAAAAGAGAGAACATGAGATAGTATTTTTGAGTTATATGATGATACACCTAACACCAGGATAAAAAGCAGAGGCACGAAACTAATGGATAGAGACCCCACACGTGTTTAAAAATTCTATTCAGAGGGTCGATTGAATCTGTAATTGTTATTAGAAATGAAAATACACAAACTATTACAGTAATATATATATGGCTTTTACAATTTTCTGATTTATATAGATATTAATGATATTCCTATTCAATTCATTTTAAGAGTATTTACAGGATTGTTTATTTACTTAATAACTTTTAAATTTGGTGTTCGATAGCTCCATAAATGTTTCGAAGTTCTAAAAGCTGGGGGATCCCTGATGAGATTACAAGAACTCAGAGTAGTAATGTGCAAGATGTTGCAAATGCAATATAAATATTGTAGCCATAACTCTTAACACAAAATATGTACCTCATTTAGTACCTATCTAAACACGTACGTATGCATTGTATCTCGTGTAATACATTGAATTTCTTGCTATATTTCACGTGCGGAACCTTGCAACAAATCAGGCTTCTGTGACCGTCCTCGTATATATATATATATATATATATATATATATATATATATACATTAAAGCAATTAAAGGGAAGAGAAGTGCTCAATACCCTAGAAAAAATATGAATATACCTCCAGCTAACGAAAATGTTTATATACCTACATCAAGATTTTTCTCATACATTTGCTTTGATTATCACATGAATTAATCGAAAAACCACCCGTAGGGTGGTTTTCTGCTGGTATGTGTAGTGTGTATATTGATATTATACGCAGGTATATATACATGTAGATATGATACATAAAATAAAATCGTAATTGAAAATATACACAGAAATTGAACGAAGACTACGTTACACTGTCTTATGTAATCAGTAACGTAATCCATGATACATTAAAAAATGACGATATTATATATAAACTGAATTAGGAGAAAATTAGTATGTTTATTTAAGTGATCGCCACCGGAAGTGTTGACATCACACACTCTCACTTTCTATATATATGATAGTTGAAGTGATGGTGGTGGCGACGATATAGCGGAAGTAACTTTGAAAAGAAGTCAATTTTAAATTATTTTTTTTACGAAATTAATTTTTTTACGAAATTTAGTAGATAAATTATGTAATATTCATTCATTATTTATTCAAAGGGCGGTGGATTGGCAGTATCGGTAGAGGGTCGGACGCCATGCTTTCCAGCATAGTTACGTCACTTTACGATCTGAGTTCAAATCCCGCCGAGGTTGACTTTGCCTTTCATCCTTACGGGGTCGATAAAATAAAGTACCAGTAATGCACTGAATATTTGCTGGCCTTGTGCCAATTATTTATTCAAAGTAATCCAACTTATTTTACTAACGGGGTATAAAAAAAAACCGTACGCAGTCCCACAGACCTTCCTTTATTATAGTTTAGATAGATATTTTCGAACAAACTCAACGTATAAACTCCGTTGACTTAATTACTCATTAATGTATTCATAGAATACCTAATGTTTGTAGAACTATTCTCGTATTTCTTTGTATTTCAGCTGCCATTTGGAAATATTCCATTAGGATATTGCGAATTATAGTGAGGTTGCAATAATCGGAGCTTTTATTGATATACATATGCACACACGCATACACGGGCACGTACAAAACTATAAACACAAAAACAGAAACACACACACACTCACACACACACACACACATATATATATATATATATATATATGTGTGTGTTTGTGTATGTGTGTTATTAACATATTAAAACAAGCTAAAATCTCTTTTGGGGAGATATAATCTAGATTGAATATATACATATATACATATATACGCATTCTTGTATAGAATATATATTTCGTGTGTATCGTGTATATATACCAAATGCATATTCTATAGAAGAATGTGTATACATGTGTATGTATTTATATTTGTATATAGGTATATATATGTATATATATGTATATATATATATATGTTTATATATGTATGTACGTGTCTATATGTATGTGTGTGCATGTATGTATGTGTGTATGCATGTCTATGTATATATATATATATATATATGTGTGTGTGTGTATATATATATATATGTATATATATATGTATATATATATGTATATATATATATCTATATAGATATATATACAGATACCCCCCCCCACACACACATATTTATATATATATTTATATATATATATATATACATATATACACACACGCACAAACATATATATATATATATATATATATATATATATATATATATATATATATATATATACTGTATATATATTTCGTTTCTGAATTTGTTTAGCAAGATTCTTTATCTGAAAACGTGTGGTTGAAACCGATATTTGAATAATTTGGGAGGGTCATGTTGCCAATAGGAAACAAACACACCTCTAGTTTTCAGTCCAATTTATTATAAATTAAATTATAAATTAAAATTTTTTTAATAAATTTCCGCTTGGTTGGTTCCACAACCGGACGATTGTTCATATATTGTCAAAGTTCTTTCGTCACACATTATTTGACCTCTTCAGTGACTGGTGATTATTTTCTTTGTTTTGTGCCTCTCCTTTGTTCTGTCCTACGTCATCTTGTTTTTGTGCGTGTTGTGTGCTTAATTTGCGCATGTTACATCCGGGTGTCTGTTTGTGTTTTTATGTGTTTATTTATTTGTTTATTTACATCTTACTGGTTAGTTGTTTGTTCTATATGTGTGTGTTTTCATTTTGTCCTTAATTGTAAGTTGTGATGTTGCTATTCCATTCATGTTTTCTATTTAATTTTGGTTGGAGTTCATTTATGTTCATTGCCTCTGTGATTTGTCTAAATATTGCGTCTTTTCTGTGTGTAGATTTTATTTTTATTTCTAAGTTCTCTAATTTGCCCTTATGTTCTATGTTAGCATGTTGGTGGAGTACTGATGATTAATTTCTATCTGAAAGCTCTCACCAGTGTTCATTTAATCGTTCGAACGATTAAATTTGAACGAATAAATGAACGCTGGCGAGAGCTTCAAGATAGAAAAGAATAATCAGTACTCCACAAGATGGGTTCATATCCAATGGACACAGCGGCGTAATCATTAGTTGCTACACAGGTAAATGTGTTGATCTAGAAATGATCAACTAAAGGGAAATAGATCTAATGTATTTACATGACAGACTGAAGTCTAGGACAATTAATAATTAAGATGCAGCTTGGTTTTATGCCATGCAGAAACACAAGAAACGCCCGTTTTAATCAAGACTACTCCCAACCAATTCCATAGCTATTCCTTATTAGACTTTGTTGATCTAAAGAATGCCTTTTACAGATTATCCGATCCGTCATCTGGTGCTCCTGAAGGAAATTGTTGTAGAGAATTGACATGAGAGAGCAGTAGAAGTGACGTACAGTAGGGCGGTTAAAAATGTGTGAGTAAGAAGTGTGTTTAGTGGAACTTCACAGAACAGGTTTAAGTGCATCAGTGTCGATTTCCTAATCTACTTCTATTTATTATAGTCTCCCAGGCCAAAACAGAGGAGTTTAAATATGGCTGCCCATATGTTTTTTTTCATGGTGCAAATAATCCCGGCACATTGCTGAATGTCTGGAAGAAGTAAACAATATATTGCGGGAGTGGAAATTCGACTTAGAATTAAAAAGGGACTAAGAGCAAACTTAGCCAAAATTAAAGTGTTAATAAGTAGGAATGAAGATAGGTGTCTGATCCAATAATGGATATGACCTTGTTTCACATGGTGAAAAGAATTAGACAAAATATCTATACATAGTATACAATGCAAATCGTGTGTGCCTATCATAATACCAAACTTGCTCTGGTTAACCGAGTTAAATGTTTATAAGGAATCTCACGAATCATCAACTTTGATGGACATTTAACGCAGTGATAGTTTTCAGAAGGTAAAATTCGTATTAGCGTCGTTATAATCACTATAATCCTGATAGTAACACTGGATCACCATCTTCAACAGAAGGAAACAATCTGCAACCATCTCGCACAGGTTTAGCTGCATGAACCTACAATATTATAGTTATGGTAGACATTGAAAATAAGGAAAATATTAAATATATACTGACCCGAATACCTCCCCGTGATTCCTGGAAAAGTCCAGGTAATGCTCGCGAAAATTATAAGAAAAATAAAACAATTCATAGACAAGAATATGAATGTACAGTTGAGAAGAAACACAGAGCATTTGGAGTATACACAACACTAAATTGTAGATATGCTCTTCTGTCAAATTCGTGATAATCTCTCTTGTGTTTTACCTCCATACAAGTCACGGAAGGGAAACGTCAACAATGTAATTATTGCACAAACGACCAGTGGTAAATATATATTGGATATTGTAAACAAAGACTAAAATAGTAGCCCGATGGCTACCATCAGCGAAAGAATGACATCTGGTTATTACTCCAACCACACCTCCATGAAACATGATGTTGTACCCATCCCGATCGAGAATACACTACAGAAGAATGCGTTAAGCACAAATAGGAGTGAACATATAGAAATTGATGGATCTAAACAATATTGGAGGAAATGCAAAAAAAGAAAAAATGGTACAAAATTAAAACACCAGCCAACCACAGCCCGGCTCCCTTCTCCCTAGTGGACTTTCTTTTTTTCCTTATCTGAGTATGTCACACCTGTTGATGACATGCAGCTTTTTACTGACATAACTTTGTGATCCTTAATCGTTAACAAAGGACGTTCCCACGCCTAGAATTAGATGCCGTAAACCGTTGATTTTGACTTGAATTCCCCGCCAGAGTTCGCTATATACCATGCTGCAAACACATGGATACACCGTAAGCCTGCCAAAGAGCCACGCGTGTTTTTTACTGGGGCTGCTTATTTCCGAATTTATAGAGCTAATCCTATTAACGTGTTACACGATATAACGTTAGAAAGTTAAAAAGAAATGGTAGATGTCCACGACAATCAACAGCCATCCAATTGTGTAAAGGTTTTTATATGTATGTACATATATTAACTTCATCATTTAACGTTTAACGTTTTCACACACACACTCAAACACACAAATAGGCACGCGCACACACATACACACACACACACGGGCGCCTCATACACACACACACACCCACACCCACATACACACACACACACGAGCACAGAAACACGCACACACACACCAACACACACATAAACACGCACACACACATATATAAATACATACAAACAAACGTACATAATCTGATTCTGGTACTTATTGCCTGATGTAAACATCTTATCAAGGTTGGGCACCTTGCTATTATCAACAACATATATAATATGAAATAGATATTTACAGAGTTTAACCTATCCTGATAAGTAATTGATTAATTCGTTCGTCGATAACAATAACACAGTTAACAAGAAGATAGTAGAAAATAGATTTAGACACCTAAAATATCGTTCGACACCCGCATTATGATATAATCTGCAACGTGATCTAATCCCACCAGTTATTGACGATTTGAGTGCCCCGTTTGTCAAGACACCGGTGTGCTTGGACGATCTAATATTACTATGTGAATATCTCTCTCTCTCTCTCTCTCTCCCTATCTCTCTCTCTCTATCTCTCTATATTTCTCTCTCTTTCTCTCTCTCTCTCTCTCTATCTCTCTGTGTGTGTGTGTATATATATATATATATATATATATATATATAGAGAGAGAGAGAGAGAGAGAGACAGACAGAGAAAGAGAGAGAGAGAGACATCCTGGAGTGAGACATATTGCCTTTAATGCGCTATAATGTCCATGACCAGTAGACAACTGATGAAGGAAAATGTTCTCCCGTTCTTGCTTTCCTCTGTTCATAAGTAAACCTTATCCAGCAACTACAAATACCCTGTTTATTCATTTGTATTATATTATATATATATATATGTGTGTGTGTGTGTGTGTATATATATAAACGTGAGGTTGTGAGTTCAAATTTCAGACTGCGTGATTCGCTGTGTCCTTGAACAAGACGCATTATTTTCGGTTGCTCAATGCACTCAGCTCTACAAATGAGTTGCGACGTCATTTGTGCCGAACTGTATTGGTCCTTGCCTTTCCCTGGGACACCATTTATGGTGTGGGGATGGGAGAAAGCTATACTTCACAGGAGAACTTTCTAGGAGCAAATCCCATAGTAATTCATGAGCGAATGTGGTCTCTACCTATCTTTTTATATATATTCATAGATAAAGATTATATCTATATTATTATCCCTGTGAATTGAAAAAATGAGAAACATATTTAATCGATTTTAAAGTGCATCCATCATCAGATGACGTGAATATCATTCAATCAACCACAAGGAAACATGTTGTTGAATGGATATACTTTTGGAATATGCTTAGAAAGATATAACAGATATATATTCATGTTTATAAACGTTTGTGAAGTCTTAGTTACACACACACATACTAGCTTGCTCGCTCTATCTCTCTCTATATATAATATTGTATATCTATCTTCAACAACTTTTCTATGCTATCATTGGTTTCCAATCACGCATGTGGCTTTGATTTTGCGATTGCACTTACGTGCACATGCGTGATTTCTCTACATAAAACAAACATGGCTGACGTTTTTTACATGAGCTCTCGTTCGTTGCATAGGGGATATCCCTATGTCCGAATTAATATTTGTTTTTCTCTCTAATACAACATGAATACCTGTTTTTCCTTTAATCTAGGGCTTGGACATATCCAGGATGCTCCATTGTATATGCATATGTGTGTAAATATATATATATATATATATATATATATATTAATATATATATATATATATGAGTGTGTGTGTGTGCATGCCGGTATGTGTGCGCGTATTTGTGTAATATATATATATAATATATATATATATATATATATATGATTGTGTGTGTGTGCATGCAGGTATGTGTGCGCGTATTTGTGTAGGGCAGTGATTGTAGGTGTGTATGTATGTGAGTGTCCACCCTTGGTTTTCTGTGTCTAAATATAAATAATTAATATATTTTAGATTTACCCTACATATTATTTTCATTATAAATGTTACGCATTAGTATGCATTTTTGATAATAAAATACATGGAAATTACCATACTGATTTATCGAATTCATTTTCTCTTCGTATTTATAACTATTGATGAGATTCTCGTTAGAATAATGTAGATATGATAGGTTTTTATTAAATAAATTTACCAAATGTATGATGGTTTTGACTATATCAAACATTAATGAATGTATACACTGCTCTCGTTTATCATTCACACTGACCTCATATGTCAGAGACAATCCCCTATTAGACAAAGCTATTATACTGTTTATTATTTCAGAAGGCAAAAAAGCAGCATTTAGAAATTCATACAATCCAATTTTAAGCAATGGGATTCCAAAATGTATCATCAATTATAAATTCAGAACATTGATTAATATTTGTGAAATATACATATAAAAGTACTCTATGTATAAATTCAGAACATTGATTAATATTTGTGAAATATACATATAAAAGTACTCTATGTAAATAAGCATATCTTAATTACGAAAATGTGATGTACTCTTTCATATAAAATTGATATAACCACAAATAATAATTGTTCCTACTTTAGGCACAATGCCAGCAATTACCCAGTGCATTACTAATAATGCTTGTTCAATGCTTCTGTAAATTACCCTCTCTAATTACATGAAGTCGGCCATTAAATTACTGATCAGACGAACATATGATGTTGTATATATATATACTACATTTATTAATTATAAACTTTCGGCATTTATTTATATCAAAAATTAAATGTATGTCATTGTTATGATTAATACGCCAATGGCATATTACGCTTTACGTAATTATGTTTAAATGCCAGGCTTGCTTCTGTGATCTGGTTGGGTAACATAAGGTTAGTGGCACAAGCGGAGTAAATTGTAGACTAATTTCATAGTCACTGCTAAAACATGTTTTCTTCTGGGTAAGATTATTTATCTTAGATCAATTGTTATCTACCAGACTATTGATTAAAGACATCCTATGTGTTGTCATCTCCAACATTATGCGCTATACTATTTGATATTCTGATTATATGAATAGGTTCGAGCACAATGCAAACTATCTAATACGAAATAAATACAGAAAGAAACGCATTAAAGTTTGCACATAAAAAAAATCAGGAAATAATATAGATCGAAGTAATTTAAAAAATCATCCATTGAAATTCTAAGCCACTAGAAATAACTTGGACATGCCACACGGAATATATGTTCCATTTTGAAAGAGACATTGTCTATAGTCTATATAACAAGGGTTTAGAATCAATGCGTCATTTTAATAATTTATTTGTGTGTCAGAAACAGGGAAACTGAAAATATACTAACAAAGGTTTATGCTGATATGCCGTAATAGAATACCTGGACAGACAGAAAAGCTGGAGGTAAGAGGAATTAGATGTAGTGTGCAGTCGAAAAGACTGCTAAGGCATGGGTATAAGTTATAGAGGGGTGGTGTTCGTTGAGTGAAGGAAGCTACAGAAGAGGAAGATATGTATGCAAACAAAATGGCGGTATAGAAGGAATCGGATATGTACTGCAAGAAAGAAGTCTATACTGGTATAGACATTTATGTGTATGGATAGTGATTGGCAGGAGACCCCAGTGGAAGAAGATGCAATAGAGGACAAGCAAAATTGTTCTAGATAAAAAGAAAAACAGGAAATAAGATGAATCAGATTTAGTGTGGGAGAGAGAGGATTGTGCTTGCCTAGTCTTGTGATATTAATGGAGGATGTTTATTAGGTGAAGGAATGTCAGGTGATAGCAGAGTTAGAGGTAAACAGGAAGATGCTTGTTGTACGAAACGATTGCAGGATGCTAAATCTCAGAGGAGAGATGGCAGAGGATTTTGGAAGGAAGATGTAGAATAGGTAAAGGCAAACGGAGAGATGCTGTAATGGCGGTGACTCATCTAACCTGTGAAACTATGAAAAAAGCAAAGGAAGAAAATGAAAACATGTGTGCTTTACTTTATATATATTGAAAATATATATACTTTGAATATGCTGTTAATATTTACTCCATATATTTTCAATATACACATTATATTGCATATATACACTATATATATTTACATATACACTCTGTATATTCTAATTATAAACTCTGCTCATGGATATTCCGTGCTTAAAACAAGGAAAGGGATCTCATAACAAATAAAACAAAATAACTTGATTATATTCATGTGTCCGAACACACCGAGAAGATGGATCTTACGAAGTGGGAGAACAAAAGACTGAAATACAAGCTGATAACATCTATGAAAGGTAGTAATGGATTAACTTTCAAAAGAATCAGACCTCAGAGATT
>OZ024740.1:374988467-375018467 GCA_964016885.1 Eledone cirrhosa
TTTTCAGTTACCAGGATTAAAGAATTAACTCCCTGGTAGACAATTTATCACACCTCTTATTTGTCATCTGCATAAACCTCCTTACCCAGCTCCTTTGAAATGTGAAAATGTGATATGTCTTAGATGGTATTAAGACAAACCACCTGTTATTCATTGATGATTTAAAGTTATTTGCGAAGAAAATTGGACGAAATTGACAGCTTAATATCCATATAAACCAGGTTATTCAGGACATTTGGATGGAGTTTGGGATAAATTAATGTGAAACATAGAAAACTAATAAAAAAAAGTAGAGTGATTCAGCTTGAAAATTGCCAGGCTATTATAGAAATTGGATAAGAAGGATACAACTATTTTGTAGTCTTTGAGTTGGATATGATCAAAGAGAAATAAATGACGATGAATGACCCTTGTATTGTCATCTAAAGTGAATGGAGGGTAACAGATAGATGAGCTGTATCTCTTATATGCTATGGGACAGGAGTTATTAATAGAGGAGAGATGTATTGGAATGTTTGGTAGGAAATTAAGGGAATAATGTTTGGTAGGAAATAAGGGAATAATGAGCATAAAGGACTCTACCCAAAGAGTTGTGTCGCAAGACTGTGTGTTGGAAGAAAGAAAGTGGGTAGAGGAATAAAGTGTCAAAATTGTGTCAAAATCGAAGAAACAACTTAGCTTGGTGCCTTAAAATATAAGGGGTAGCATCATACCAAGGAAAGAGATCGCAACAAACTGAAATTAGCTGAGGCAAGAGGCACATGATGAATGCAAGACGAGAGTGAAAAAGTACTTGAAAAAGAATGGGAGGATAAAGGTATACGTGGACTGTACATGAGATAAAGTAGGCATTAATTTGGAATAGAGCACTTCGTGGCGATCTGAAAATATGCACGGAACCACTTACGCGCTGCATCTAGGAGCAGGCTCTCCGATCAAACTACATTAAACATCATGTTGACAAAATATTTTATTTTATTATGTCTGCAATCTTTCGTTGAATTAAGCCACAATTTATGATCCGGATGTTGAAAAAGTTTGAAATAAAATTCCAAGTCAAAGATCACGGTTACAAAGAAATATTCATCTTTTCATGTGTTTATTTTTATTTGTGATAATTTATGAGTATTCTTGCTTTGAAGACCTCCGAAAGGCAGAAGACCACGTTCCATGTGACCCACTTAGGAAAGTTCTTCAGGTTTATGGGATCGATGGTCAGCTTCTTATTGTCCTAAGGTCTCTATATAAATACCTGCGTATTTGTGTTCAGATAAATGGTGATCAATCGAAAACATTCAATGTGGGATACGGACTCCACCAAGAGTATGTATTGTCACCTCTCTTTATCATTATGTTCATGATTTTCATAAATAAGCTTGATTTGTGCAGCTAGGTTAGAAGTGGTTTTGTGACTGACAGGTGTCGGATCAGTCAGCTGGAATTTGGAGACCACTTAGTATTACTTAACTCGACATAAGGTGATATACGACTTGCAGTTGATAGGTTTTCTGCAATAAAAATCAATGTTGACAAGGCTGAGACACCCATCCTCTGTGCAGTCTATATGTGAGTGGAGTTATTCTGAAGCAGGTGGAGAAATTCAAATATTTCGAGAATGATTTCACAATAGATGGATGGCAGGTGGCTGAATTAAGTGTAAGAATTTCAGGAGCTGGTGCAGTAGTGCATCAGATTATGCATTCCGCAATCGGGAAAAATGGACGTAGGCCAAACATTCTTCAATTCGGTATTCGTGCGAAACCATTCCTATGGTCATTAACCTCTGGTTATAAGACAGGGAATATGATCAAGAATGCAAGCGGCCAGAGAAAAGGGTTACTCGATAGAGTGCGTAGCTTAGAGATCAGAGTGAATCCTGGTAGAGCCGCTACTTCTCAGAATGAAGAGATCATAGATCCGATATTGAGGACATGTGGTTATCATCTCTCCAAAAAGAATCGCTGGTCATATCTTTCGGACCAAACCAAGCGACATGAGACCCAGAGTTAGTCCCCGAGCAGGACGGTTCAATAGCATTCATGAACAGAGCTGGTTTAGTTTCGCGATTCAGCCGGATATGTTAGAGACGGTTGCCTCCGACAAGTCCCGTTGATGGAGTATTTGAGGTCTCTGCATCTTCGAACTCTGCAGGAGGAGGAGGAAGAAGAAGAAGAAGAAGAAGAAGAAGAAGAAGAAGAAGAAGAAGAAGAAGAAGAAGAAGAAGAAGAAGAAGAAGAAGAAGAAGAAGACGAAGAAGAAGAAGAAGAAGAAGAAGAAGAAGAAGAAGAAGAAGAAGAAGAAGAAGAAGAAGAAGAAGAAGAAGAAGAAGAAGAAGAAGAAGAAGAAATACATTATGCATCTCCTATAATCTCAGTTAATTTATTTTTCAGTTAAATTGCCTCTTCAGGTTCAAAATGTTACCGCCCCTTCACTAGACGTATTATATTGAAAGACGAATTTTGACTGACCATTCCGAAAATTTGGAGGCTATATTAACGTAACTCCTTTGAATACCTCCTAAAAGAAACCTTTTCCTTTAATTGTTGAGTTAATACTCGTGATATTAGAACAATCTTTCTGTGGTTTGTCTCAATTTTAATATTGTAATCTAAGCAACATAAGTGATTTGTTTTCGACTTGAAAGGGAATTCTAGGCAGGGTAATATGACAGTAGAAGAATTTACATTTTGTAAGCAATATATAGATTTTTTCAATTATTCTGATTAGTATAGATGAGGTGTAATTTAAATTATGTCGGATTATTAACTGAGGAGTGGTTGTTTATATCGAGTTTCCAAAATTATGGTTGCTGAACGCATTCATTGGTTGTCAATATGTTTTAAGTAGTGGCAGCACTTTTGTATTTAGAGTGAATAGGAAGTTGTAAGTCCGCAGATAGATATTTTGCACCTAGGTTGCTTCCTATACTGTAACTTACGATATGTATGTTATGTTGTGTATCACATTTCCCCGTGAAGCTACCGAGATACGCATGCATTTATGAAAGAATTATCTGTTGACTTCAACAAAACTCGTATTCCAAGCAAACAAGTGTTATTGATTCACACACAAGTACACATATATACATATATGTGTATGTGTGTGTGTGCGCATGTGTTTACGTGTATGGAATATTAAAAATATCTGCGCATACGTATGTGCTGTTATAACTAATCACAATGAAACACATTTGATTGAAAGATTATTTTGTGGTTTCGTATGTTTCGAATTAGATATACTACATTCGATATTTGACCGAAGCAATATGTCTACTTCATTTATACATGTGAAATGAAAATATACACTGACCAATACATATTTCTATATTGAAGTAAATTAAAACGGTGAGATGAATTGGTAAGTTTAAGGGGTACGAAATCTCTAAAGCAGTTCAAACGTTGTGATATATAAATTCTCTGGATGCATTCCCAATTTAAAACAAACCCATCCCATAGGCATACGCATACATTCTTGCCAACTGCAAAACTATGTCTTCTCGTTAATTGTTTTCACAGAAAAATACATTTTGATATATCTGTAGTGAGAATAGTAGCAAATAAAAATAGAGGTAAAGCTTATAAGTATTAAATCAAAACCTTATAAAATAAAATCATCAGAAATTGTATACATGAACACATACATGAATACATATTTTAAAACAAACACACGACATATACGATAATTGTTTCTACTTTAGGCACAAGGCCAGCAATTAACCAGTGCATTACTGGTACTTTATTTTATCGACCCCGTAAGTATGAAAGGCAAAGTCAACCTCGGCGGGATTTGAACTCAGATCGTAAAGGGACGTAACTATGCTGGAAAGCATGGCGTCCGACCCTCTACCGATACTGCCAATCCACCGCCTTATATGACATATACGATAATGTTATCATAGCATACATTGAGCACACGGCCGATGCGTTGGAACACATCTATTTAACATGTCTATTGGAATAACGAACCCGGATCTGCGGAGTTATAAAGCAAATCATTTAACTAGATACTTCTTACTTTTTTACTGCTTTCAATCGTAAATCTACGGCAATGTTTGGTTACTACCTACAGGTAATATCGTCGATCTCATCGACCAGAGTTTCCAGTCTAGTGAATATGTTATTGATATTTCTTTGATGAAAATATGCGTCATAAACAAACAGTGAATGTTATACCATCCACACTACCGGAAATGTAACCAGAATAACGCGTTGATTATCGAAAGAGTTAGTGCCGTCGAAATTGTGATTTTTTCTCCGTATCGTACGAGCTTCTGCATGATTTCTCTCTACCGCATTTCAGTCACAACGCATTCGACAACCCATATCTATAAATGTATATCTCAGCTGCAATAAAATGAGAGAGGAATGTTCCTGTTGAACCTACCCAGTAATGTTTAAACTACGTTTTGGCAAATAGATGTAAGGTGGTTGTGGAGATCAAGTTAACTGATGAATAGTGCTGTTTTCGCTACTGACGCAACACAGTGGATCAAGTATTCAAACTGTAGAAGGTCTTCTTGTACTCGTTAAAGTAATGCCAAGAAGTGTATGCTTGATTCGTAGAGCTCAAAAAGGCTTACGATCGTGTTCTACGAACCCTCGCTTGGAAGTTTCTGTAGCAGTATGTGATCGATGGGCAGTTTCCTGTTGTCAAGATGTCTCTATACGAATGTCCTAGGATTTGTGTTTGATTAAACTGTGCTAAATCTTAACCATTCTGTGTGGGACTGTGAGTGCAATAAGGTGTATACTCCCACCTCTCTTGTTTATATTCTTCATGAAGCAAATCAAGATGTCAAAAGTTATTTATTTGCTTTTTTCAAGTTCTATGTTTAAACTACTAGAACGGAAGTGAGCATAACATCAGTTCGGGCAAAGAAAGTTGTGTTTCACCCCTTCGTACTATATAATTGTCGCATCCACTGGCAGAAATTTCATTTCTTTTACGGGGACGAGAAATACATACCAAATATATGACAATGCATTCCATTCAATCGTTAGATATTCCGCCAATACAGCATCCTGGATATGTGATTATTACCATATCTAAACACAACTGTTGAACACGTTCCGACGTGTGGCCACAGTACCACACAATTTTGCTCAACATCAAAATAAATTGTTAGTGCCTAACAAATTGTCCTGACCTCACTCGTTAGCTCCACATTTCATTCTCATGAAAAGATTATGGAATGATTCGGTTTCGAGCATACTTGTCAAGGTTATTAGATCAATGGTACAGCTTGCTCGAGAATTTAACAAACTTTTCACAGACACGGATACATTTAATATAATTTTCGTAGAGATTAATTTGTGTGACACTGCTGGAACGTTGAAATAAATGTATCTTAAGAAAGCAACTATGAAACTTACTCAGAAGGCTTGAATCGATACAAGGTTATGGTAAATGATAACTGCCCATGATGCCATTCCATGGCATCGAACTTGGAACCTTATAATTTCGAAGTTAACTTTTAAATATTCGGGCATACTTTGTCCACAAAGTAAATTATATACAATATCCAATTATATCGCTTATACGTTAATTACCGACGATGGTGATTTCGCACTGCGACACCATATCTGAGCCCGAATAAAAATCTTTGATCGTATGCCAATAGAGATAACCTGGTACCTTCCGAGATTCAGCCATTTTGTTCGCTTATATTTTCCTCTTCTACTCAGTTCTCTTTCCTTCAGTATCGGTCACTCTCCTTATGCACATAAGTATATGTGTGTGTACGTGACTGTCACTGCGTATGTATGTATGTACAATGACGGTGATAGGTTCTCCTAGCGACTATATGTTTGGATATGTTACTTTAATTACTTCATGAAAATTGGGAAAATTCCAGAACTCTGCAATAGATTGAATGATGGTAAAAGTAAGTGAAATTACGACTCTGATAGCTCATCCTTTAACATTTGTAATATGATACAGATATTTTATCAGTCAAACAAAAGGACATCGCGTTCATTCTGCAAATTGAAATGTCCATTATCTATGCAAGGCAGATGAAATTTTACAAAAATATATTCGTGTGGCACACGTCTGTTTGTTAGTATATTTCTGTTTCCTAATAAGCACAACAAATGTTTATTTAAATCAGGAATTACAGGCTAATTAGATTTAAAAAAATCCCTGTGTAATATTTCTGAAAATACAAAAGCTATGTCTATTTTATATCCAATAAATCTTGATAGAATGTGGAGGTTTTGTGAACATAATATTAAAGAATGGATGATGAAAGTTTCATTAAAAACAAATGTTTATATATACCTGTTTCATGTTGATATATTTAGTGTCACTATGAACTAAGTAACGACGCAAAAAGATGTTGGAAATAGGCATTGAATTATGAGGGTGCTTTAGACTTTGGAACATATATGTTATGCCTTTGATAATTGTAATATTTGCTAGAGTTGGTACATTTAACATTCCTATATTCCAATACGTTTCTTTAACAAAACATTGCTGACGTATAGTAGATATTATTTATAAATTTCTGAAATCGTATTCAACAAACCTATAGAATTATACACACTATTTTGATGATTTAAATGTGATTTGAGGTGGGAATATATATATCTATTAAATAAGTAAATGGTTCCTCATATCGACTTAATGTTTACTGATTGACATTGTACTGACATAGGTAACATAGATCTGTAAACTGTCTCAGCATCACGTAAGTTTGTGTCCATATATTTATATATGACGTGGTCCACTGTCAACTACTATCATGCTGTACAAGTTTGGTAGCGACATCTTCTTGGTTGTCCATCGTAAACGATGATGACATCTTCTTCATTATTGTTCCCGTCTGCCGTGGGCGCAAAGGTGGCTGTGGAGGCCGATACTTGACTTGCAGCTCCGGGGACAGTGGTGGCAGTGGAAGAGACCGGATTCGCTTGGAGCAGCTGCTGATGCATTTATCCTCATTTGACGGGTCTCGGTGACGTCTACCAGTCTCTTCTCTTCAAAAGAGTCTTCGGCGCGTCCGGTAAGGGCTCGTCACTGAGTCCTGTCCTGAGGGCCATAGTAAGTGGTTATATAGTATGTTTAACAAAAACATAATCGAAAATAATATTGCAAACGGAAAACTAATACATTAAACATAACAAATCTTTTGAAAAGTCCAAAACCTATTCTTTTTTTTATGTAAAAGGCAAATGTATATAAACATTAGCTGCTTTTTTTAACTCTTTATCACTTTTCAGATAAAACATGATTTCTAGAAAAATCCTTAATTATCAAACATTTTCATTTCCTCACTCTCTCTTCACACACCCACACACCCACATACACATACACACATATATATATATATATATATATGTATGATTGACCTCGATGTCACGTGATTGATTCTTTTTGAATTTGCCACCGACGCAGTAGGCAGTGATTTTCTCAATGGCTAGGAATTCAGTCCACGCTTTGCTATTTTCTATCCACTGAATTATTTTTGTATAAGTTTCCAGAGTCCACGCTTTGCCTGGATACTTAGCTGAGAATAAACTTCCCAGACGACGAAATGCTTCTCAATATTTTCTTCGGAACATATATTTATTCCATTTCAGAAACTAATTAGTTGGGAGTGAAATTTTAGTAAGTAAGTTAATTTTATAATTTTCTTATTTTACGTCTCTCATATTATTGTTCTGCAACCCCATGCATTGAACCACAAAGTTACTAAGACAAAACTTATATATTTGCTAGCATGATATGCATCTGTATGTATATATATGTTACTAGATATTAATTCTTTATAATTATCTCCAAATTATTTGTCGAGCAATATTGGCCAAGACTGCTGCTATGGTAGCAGGCAGGCCGCTGTCTTCTTAACAAACCACTTTCCACTGATTGACTTCGATGTCACGTGATTGATTCTTTTTGAATTTGCCACCGACGCAGTAGGCAGTGTTTTCTCAATGGCTAGGAATTCAGTCCACGCTTTGCTATTTTCTATCCACTGAATTATTTTTGTATAAGTTTCCAGAGTCCACGCTTTGCCTGGATACTTAGCTGAGAATAAACTTCCCTGACGACGAAATGCTTCTCAATATTTTCTTCGGAAAGTATATTTATTCCATTTCAGAAACTAATTAGTTGGGAGTGAAATTTTAGTAAGTAAGTTAATTTTATAATTTTCTTATTTTACGTCACTTATATATATATATAGCGAAGGAAAAGTGGTAAGGAACCAGGTGGACCATAACGCACCAAAGTACTCAATACTTAGGGTAGTAGAGTGGGTAATAGGAGTAAGTAAGACCCCGACGGCTGAGCTCAAGCCGTTTCGACGGCTAATTCTGTACTGAATGAAAAATCAGTTCTGGTATTTAAATAGCCGAACTTGTCAAGGGGCAATTCCATATATGGTCAAAGAGATAATCACCAGGATTGGTCATCCCACAAGGTAGTAGTAATTCAGCGATGGCAGGTTGGTGGGGGAGGTAGCCAAACGTGCCAGTAGGAGAAAAGGGGAGAGGGGGCGGAGTAGACCCATTCATGCGTTGGTGGTGCCAGCTACAGCTGGGTGTGAGGTCAAAGAGGACGCCGGGGAGGGGGAGGAGGTCAAAACGGTAAGTAGAACGATGAAAATGTAAAACTGTAAAAGGTACTGAGAGAGAAAAGAAATATAAGCAGAATCTGGTTACTAAGACTTAATTCTCTCGCTATTGCTAGGCTGAAGAAATGCATAAATAAGTAAATAAGAAATACATAAATAATATTCCACATAAGTAAATAAGAAATACAAAAATAATATTCCACATAAGTAAATAAGAAAAACATAAAGAATATTCCACATAAGAAAATAAGAAATATGTAAATAATATTCCACATAAGTAAATAAGAAATACATAAGTAATATTCCACATAAGTAAATAAGAAATACGTAAATGATATTCCACAAGAAAAACATAAATGAGTAAATAAACAAATAAGTGAGTAAAAGGATGGATAGATAGATTTAAAAAAAATATATATATATATATATATATATAATGTAGTATAAAAAAAATAAGAAAACAAATGATAATGATAGAAAAAAAAACCTAGGTGTGACGGAGATAAAGGGACCCTTATGCGGGTATAAGTGCGTGTATCGTACGGTGACGGGTCAACAGAGAGGGGGGGTCGGAATACTACAGAGACCACCACGAAAAAAAAAATAAATAACGGTTTCTACCCCAAACACCGGGCCAGCAACCACCCAGTGCAGGAAAGTAGACTAGTACGAGAATATAATTCAGGGTCCCGCAAAAAAATACTGGTGCTAACTCTAAGGTTACCGCCACGAAACAAAATGTCTTATACAAGCTACATGGAAAGTCGTACGAATTAAAAATAAAGAACGGAAAATTAATACAGGAAAAAGGGAGAAAAGGGAAAAAGGGAAAAAGAAGAAAGAGATACTGGATCGATAAAAAAAGGTGTAAAAGAAGATCTTACGTCTCCATAGGCAAGCAGGGGTTACCCATTACAAAATAGGCATGTGGGGTGTTATAGGCTACCCCCCGGGTCATTATGGGGTTTGAGGGCGAGGTAAGTCCTACGTAATAGGTGTTTACATGCAGTAACCAGTTCATCTTTCTTGTTAAGGAGTTGGTCCGTCGAAAACAACATTTGTAATGTTTCCTCCGAGCATAAATTGCACGGACGGCGTCCCCCCGTGTAGGAGTTGGCTCTGGATAGTAATTTCCAAGTGAGATCATAGTTGATGTTGTTGTCCTTGAGGTCCCATATGTGGCCCGAATGTGTAGTGGCGTGACGCCGGGCCGGGTTTCGGAAGGTATGTCTGTGTTGGTATAGCCGGGTCTTGAAGTCGCATGCGGTCAATCCTATATAAGCTTTGTTGGAGGTGTCCGTGCTCACGTTGCACTGGTAGATCACATTACGGTCTCTGCATCTGTTGTCGAGGGGGCAACTTGATCTATCAGGACAGTTGCACCACCTGGTCGGCTCTCCACTGCTATTTGGGTTGTTTCTTCCATCGGGGTTGAGTTTTTTGTTGTTGGAGGAGACGATGTTTTGTGCGAAGTTAGGTGTAGTGCTGTAAGAGAGTTTGATGGTATTTTTGTTAATTATGTTGTGGTAGCGGTGTTGTGGTGGGAAGTGTTTTTTCCATGAGCCTAAAGAAAATGTTCCCGATGGGAGTTGTCACCTCAGCGTTGTGGGGAGGATTGAACAATGTTACATTTCGTGAGCGGCGGTGTCGCCTGCTGGTTCCGCTAATGGGAGCTGGACAGTAGGATATTTCCTCCCGGAAACCACTCCGCTTGAGGGCCTGGTTGTAGTAAGGCGCGTGTTCATCGAATATCCTCTCATTAGCTGACAAACGGGATATACGGAGGGAGATGTTTTTGACCAGGTTGTTGGTGATATTCTTGGGATGGTTAGATCGGCGGTGGATGTAGTGCAGGTTGTCATTGGGTTTCCTGTATGGGTAGTACAGGTCATTGTTGAGATCGAGGGTAACGTCCAGGAAATTAACTCGGGTCAGGGACGTCTGTAGGGTTATTTAAAATCCCCAGTCGCGGAAGAAGCTGATTAATTGTTTACGGACCCGGTCTGTACTACTGGCGTTGTACCCTTTACGGGTAAGGAGCCCATCATCACGGTACAATCCACCACCAAAAGCCGGAAACATATCGGTGAGTTTGGCTATCAGGAATAATCCTATAAGATCTGTGACCTCCGCCGAGTCCGTAGCGCCCATGCTGACGTCGAAGGGTGAGTCGGGAGCTCTTTTTATCCATTTGGAGTTGTCAAAGAGTAAGACTGTCTTCCTGGCGTGGAGGATGATTTTTCTTTCCTGGTCGGTGATGGGCACAAGTGCTTCGGCGAAGTCCAAGGCGGCAGTGAGTAGCGGTAAGGTGATTGAAGCGTAGTAGCTCTCTATGTCGAACTGGATAAATTTAGTGTCTCGTTTATCCTCCAAATTGCTGAACCATGAGACAACTTCCTGGGTGTTAATCCATAGGCTAAGTCGGGCGTGTTGCTTGACTTTAGGTCTCACGCGGTCTAGGATTTTTTTGCTGATTCTCCCTATGTCGGACTTTGTTGGATTTATAAGCCTGATAGATGGTTTACGGTCGAAATCAGATTTGTGGTCCTTCAGTGTGAAGTAGGGTGTCCGTGGGTCTAGGGGTTCGGTGCGGTCGGCGACCCCGAGGCTAGGGGTAATTTGTTGTCCATCTCGATTAATGTCCTCGAGGCATGAGTGGTTGGCCTTTTTATAGGTGGAGTTTAGACTGTTCCTGATCAGTGTGTGGTATCTGTCTGGGTTGACAAAGTATAGGTTCCCAGTTTTATCCTAATGCGCCATGATGTCATTGGTGTTATCATACTCTGTTTCAGTTGCTACGGAGTTTTTGTAGGAATCGGTTGTGTCTGGGTTTGAATGTAAGGTTCTTGACCAGTTGGAAGAGGTCATTCTCGAAGGGTGAGAGCAAAGGGTTCGGAGGGGGAGATTTGTAGGTAATAAATCCGAATCTCCCCTTGGTATCGAAGTCCTGAATGTCGCAGAATCTGTCGTAGAAAAAAGTTCTCCATCTAAGTCTTTTCGCAAATAGGTCGATTTTTTGCGTGAGCATCCGAAGGTAAAGTTTTTTCGGTGGGATTGGGATGTTCTTGGTAGAGAAGTCGATATTGTGTTTTCGGATGGTGCGGGTGCAACAAAATGAGCTCGGCGGAAACGGATACGGCGTGGTAAGGTCGGATAGTGCTCTACTACGGGGATAGGAGCTAGATAGCGAAGGAAAAGTGGTAAGGAACCAGGTGGACCATAACGCACCAAAGTACTCAATACTTAGGGTAGTAGAGTGGGTAATAGGAGTAAGTAAGACCCCGAAGGCTGAGCTCAAGCCGTTTCGACGGCTAATTCTATACTGAATGAAAAATCAGTTCTGGTATTTAAATAGCCGAACTTGTCAAGGGACAATTCCATATATGGTCAAAGAGAAAATCACCAGGATTGGTCATACCACAAGGTAGTAGAAATTCAGCGATGGCAGGTTGGTGGGGGAGGTAGCCAAACCTGCCAGTAGGAGAAAAGGGGAGAGGAGCGGAGTAGACCCATTCATGCGTTGGTAGTGCCAGCTACAGCTGGGTGTGAGGTCCAACTAATTAGTTTCTGCAATGGGATAAAGACAGTTACGTAATCTAACTGTCGAGAATTCATTGCGTCATCAGGTAGTCTATTCTCAGCTAAGTCTCCAGGCAATGCGCGGACACTGGCGGCTCATATAAAAATAATAATAATTCGGTAGATGGAACAGCTAGCGAGGACTAAATTCCATGCACTGAAATCCTCACTGCTTCTAGTCAAATGGCCGATTCTAAAGAATCAATCACGTGACACAGAGGCTAGTCAGAAGGAATGGGATGGTAAGATGACTGACGCCTACTAACACCCCCCAAAAAAAATTTTTTGGAAGTGGTTTTGGCAGGTTTGCTCGACAAATCAGTGATTTGGAGATAAATATAGATAATTTAATATATCAACTAACATAAGCGCACAGATGCACGCCTATGCCAGCAAATACACAGGTTATGTCATAGTTCCTAGGTGGTTCAATGCAGGAGGATGCAGAACAATAATATAAAAGACGTAAAATAAGAAAATATTTTTAAAAAAAATTTTTTTTTTAAATTTTTTAAAAAAATTTTTAAAAAAAATTTGTTACTTACTTACTTAAATTTTCACTCCAACTAATTAGTTTCTGCAATGGGATAAAGACAGTTACGTAATCTTGCTGTCGAGAATTCATTGCGTCATCAGGGAGTCTATTCTCAGCTAAGTCTCCAGGCAATGCGCGGACACTGGCGGCTCATATAAAAATAATAATAATTCGGTAGATGGAACAGCTAGCGAGGACTAAATTCCATACACTGAAATCCTCACATGGTGGTGATTTCCTCGTGAAAGTCATCCGGTATTTATCAGATAGCAAACAGTGTTTGAATTAATAGATACCAGGGGACTACATATAACCATTAGTTTGTTGAGCCCCTTATTGTTTCTACCCCTCTCCAGCACTAAGGTGACGGTGGGAACTAGTCTCCCATATCGCACCCACTTTACGAGTGTTCATATAGTTAGCAAGTCATAAGCATGAAGACAAAGTTTGAGAATCCTTTCCCTTCCTCCCTCCACTCTAGCAAACGTTGTGATGGTGGTTGTAATAGTATTAAACAATGTATCATCCCCTGCCTATTAGATTTATAACTCTAAATCGATAGGTGTCGGTGAAAGTTATAGGGTGGGAAATAACAGTAAATCAAAGATTGAATAAAGAATGTAGATTAAATTAGTAATTAAATTAATAGGATTTAAGTAAATAAAATTTATATTTTAACAAATATTAAATATAGGGATTAATGAGGCTATGAGGTGACTAGGCGAAGAGAGATATACAAAAAATAAATAAAAATGTACATACAGTAATTTAAAAAAAAATAAAAATAAGAGCAATGGAAATATGGAGAGAGGATTAGTGCAAATAGTGAAGTGAACATAGAAGACAAAAATAGAAGAATAAAGGAGGATAACGAAAAAACGAGCGAGGCATATATGTAATACAGAATATTGCATGATATATAATATAACATATACTAGGTATGTAACTGATCTGACGCCTTATCTGAAACAGCTGCGTTAAGGTAGATTTTGTGTGCAATCATATTCGTAGTGAATGTTTCCCTCGGAGATAAATATTTCCGTATTTATTATTAACATTTACAGTCAATTGTGGCGTGCGTGTGTGTGTATATATATATATATATATGTATATGTGTGTGTGGGTGTGTGTGTGGGTGTGTATGTGTGTGCGTGTGTGTGTGTGTGTGTGTGTGTGTGTGTGTGTGTGTGTGTGTGTGTGTGTGTGTGTGTGTGTGTGTGTGTGTGTGTGTGTGTGTGTGTGTGTGTGTGTGTGTGTTAGAATTATAAATATCATAATTATATATCACTTATCTTACTTCATGCGCATTACATATTTTATGTAATTTTGGAAGACATGCTCCTCCATTGAAAATATACTAATATATCTTAATGGTAGATAGAATATTTAATATCTTACTGCTAATCATGGATTTTCACGTTCATATTAATAAGCCTTCGTACGAGAAGATAACATAAGCCTATACACTTATCACATCATGAAAATGTTATCTAATATCCATGTGCGACAATTCAAACCGTCAGAGATTTTGCTGTGAGGTTTATACAGTTATCGATTCCGACTGGATTCCAAACTTGTGTCTGGTTTGGGAACTGAGTTCATTAAGTATAATCAATTTTTATTCATCAATCACCAAACTAGAGCACATTTTCTAGAGGTTTATACTTGTGCCAACACACAGTGATATATCTATCAATCTATCATCGAATTATTTATATATACATACACACATACAAGCACACACGCAAACAAACACGCACAAACGCACATGCACGCACACATGCACACATATTTATACGTGTGGGTAATTGTAACCGGGTGTGTGTATGTATGTTTGTGCGTGCAAGTGGAGTGTGTAGCCCACTAATGAAGAGCGTCGATTTTAGGACCTTCAGTGAGTGTACATCACGGTTACGAATGCTACATTTTCACACAACCGTAATCGGTTTGATTATAATACGGACTTAATGATGCAGGTTTTGAGTCGTGAGGAAATCACCTCGTGCAAATTCTAACACAGCAAATGATTGAAAATGCTTCGATTTATGTGGCACATGTCATACATGAATGCAAGAGATGGACAAAACACATTGCATAGTAGTCGTCAATCTGAGTAAAGATATTGAGAAAATAATTGAGAATGTATAAATGTATATGTATAAAAATATATAGAGCCGCATGATCGCTATTCGTTATATATCGATCACATTTGATATATATATATATATATATATATATATATATACGATATTAATAAATGGAAACTATATTTATAAAACCATATTTATTTCATTATACATATTTCAGGGATACCAAATTAAATTATGGTATGCCTTCAAAGGGGTACGTCAAAGGTTATTTGTAAAACTGTTATATATTGTATTTTGTCTGATGAATGCATACCATAATTTAATTTGGTATCCCTGAAATATGTATAATGAAATAAATATGGTTTTAGAAATATAGTTTCCATTTGTTAATATCGTATATCTACTCCAAATACTTGTCGAGTGCTTTATATCAGTTATAAAAATATTTACTTGTTGTATCCCAACAATTTTAATTAGAACTTTTGCATATATATATATATATATATATATAATATATATATATATATATATACATATAATATATATATGTGTATGTGTGTCTATGTGGGTGTGTATGTGGTGTGTTTCTATGTATATATATATATATATATATGTGTGTGTGTGTGTGTGTGTGTTTGTGTGTGTATGTGTGTGTGTGTGTTTGTGTGTGTATGTGTGTGTGTGTGTGTGTGTGTTGAGAGAAAGAGAGAAAGAGAAATTGATAGAGATTGAGATTAGCACATTTCAAGTGTATGTTTACTTTGTAAAGAAGTGACACACACAAAGAAAAAAACTTATATGAGATTGTTTTATTTTTTTTTTAGAGAGAGCCAATATGATTTATATATAGATAAGAAAGAATATATTTTGTTTCTATTTCACATTAAAACAATCGAGTATTTTTCTTTTTTTCTGGCTAAGGCAAACCGTCAATTATCTAAACGAATAATGTAGACTGTATGTATAATTTACCTTATGAGGAAAAGTTTTAATACAAGAGTTATTTTCACGAATTTTCAATTATTTGCTCCCCACAAAATGTATATTTTTATTATAAACGTTTGTGTTTTTATACTTTTTGTATGTTTGTCTGCGTTACTAATGAGGAGATGATTATATATGACATCAGTAAAAATGCAAACGATATATTATTTCCTCAATAAGTGTATACACACACACACACATATATATATATACACAAATATATGTATATAGAATGCGAGGTGGGGGCGATAGAGACACATAGAGTAGGAGAGAAAGACAGAGAGAGGCGTAAGCGACAGACATTGTGTTTATGGTGTGTATGTATAATATTTGAATTATTACCCATAAAATGTACGATAAAATATATCTAAGTTCGCCGATAACAAGGACTATAATATTATGCAGCAATAGATTTCTGACGGCTATATGAAAATGATTTAGTGTGAATATTAATATAGAAGCCAATTCTATGAATAAAGAAATATTCTTTAGCCTCGAATTATTTTCAGTCCAGCATCTAAAATAAGTCTTGCTTGCAGTGTTTCAGGAAATTCATATATCATACATTTCCTAAATAAAGCTAACATAGAATTTTGCTTTTTCATCATAACTGTACACGCTTCTATTGTTATTTCCTCATAATTATAACGATCGTTGGCATGAATCTTGCACAGGATCATTTTGTTCACATCAAAGATGATGATGTATTGAAATATAAACCTGATTACAAATTTTATGTGGCACTAGAATATAACTCAGTAATATTCATACTTTTATAGGTGCCATTTATGTTGCTTTCATGTGACGTTTCCAGTGCTTCTACCTTAATATAAATATACCATACAAATAAACAGGACAATCCGAATGCTACTAAATATACTATCATTTAGACATATATATCAACGTCCAAACCTTCCATCAGACACGTAAGCCGACTAATCCCCTATATATATATATATATATATATATAAAATATATAAGGGTATAGATCACTATTTTCATCGTTAAGACAACTTAAGCTCCATAGCCTCGTTCACTCTTCGTTCTGCAGAAGCCAATAGTTATAGCTAGAGCTTTCATGTGTCAAAATTAGGTAAGACAAGGATTCATATTAGTGTTGTTTATTTATACACCCACGAACACGTCAATGCAACCAGAATAATTCAGCAATAGTGGAGAAAAGAACCCCGAAAATTAGCAGTTAAATTACTCCAACATAGGCGCTTTATTTCAAGCCATATCTCTTCAGGAAATACAATAAAACAATAATTTGTTTAACGTCAAAAGCAAAATATCAAGAATAACACAAGATTCTTACTACATAAACAGAGAGCAGTGAACATATGTTTTGGATGCGTATATGTGCATGTATGTTAGTGTCTATATTATTGTATCGCTGTCATCAACAGTATCAATTTAAACCGATATCACAGTATGGACACTGAGTATCGTCTTGCTTTGCATCTCATTGTCTTCCACAATATTTAGTTATAGCAGTGGCTACCAGCACGCTTTTCCTCTTTATGCAACGCTATCATTATATTTGTTTTTCTATTCCTATGAAAAATTGACCCACTTCACCAAAAAAGTAAATCGTTTGGCTTATATGTCCTACCTTTAATACTGTTCGCGAACGTGTTTCTTCCGTCTGGTAAAATACTACAAGTACAGTGCCTGACTACGTTGTTGCACATTGTGAGGTGGGATATTTTACCTGTTGCTAATATTTCATTTCATCTCTTACATACACGGTTGTCTAATGTTAACTGATATATATATATATATATATAAGTTTATCCCGGTTTCATCGGGGGTAACCACAGTAAGTAAGGTACTCAATACAAGGCAGAGTATAAATATTTAATATACAAATGGCTTCTACAGGACTAGAACTCTTTCATTCGGGAGAAATCATCATATATATATATATGGGGGGGGGGGGCGTGCGGCTGCATGGGTGCGTGCGTCATTGTGTGTGTTTGAGAGTGAGTGAATGTATATGAACGTGTCTATCTATATATCTAAATGGCTGACTAAGACACTTGCTTTTTCTGCAAAATACTTTTTCCTTTCCCTCCTCTTTCCCCCTCTTTTTCTTTTTCTCATTCTACCTTCTGATGAAGGATCTGTGACCGAAACTTAAAGTCATTGGTTTTATTATGTCAAGAGTCAAACTAATATAGTTTGTCGTCGTAAACATTATGCAATCTCGTTGAACATACCTTTAGTTGTATTCTATATTATTTGTGTCATGACAAATTGAATCATTGAAGACAAGAAGTATCTTTAATTTGGGTTCATATTATGCTGATGTCAAATAATTTCAGTAAACTTGCATATATCACTTATGCATCGAACTTTGTTTTACGTCATTTTTCATAGCAGTAAAAATATGTTTCTTCCTCGTGAAATATAAAATTGTGTTACGTTCCGAAGGGTTTGTGTTCTAGGCAGAATCATGATCCAGTTAGTTATATATTATACTATGTAATATTCTGTACTAGTGTGTGATGCATCTCAAAGATCCTTGTATAAAGTTTCATAAATGGACACACTAGAAGGGGAAAACCAAGGTTAACGTATGTTGATGCCCTAAGGACAGACAGTGGTCTGTTGGAGAGGCAGGACATGGCAGCGATAATGAGGGACAGAGACCGCTGGAGAGAACTAGTCCATGGTTCTCGGGAATTTTACCCGCCTTAGATAGATAGATAGACAGTGAAGAAATGAGATTGTCTGGTGTAGACAACTATATGAAATGTTAAGTAAGAGATCAAGAATAAATGCAGCAATCGAATGTAACGAAAACCTACGCTCAATCTCAGATTACCATGATACTTTATTGTTTATAGTTATTCCGAGCAGACAGTCAATACATGTCGATGAGTTGGAAATCAACGAACATATGGAGGTGACTCAGATTGTACACGATCAGAAAAATGTGTTGATGTATTGAGATTATACATCACTATTGTGCGATTATTTCGACTGGGATTGGCTTCAGCTATCCAATATCAAGTTCTGTGTAGAATTGGCAATGCATATACTATAGTCGATTCAGTCGATTAAATGTTTTCTCATACAAATATTTTGCTTAATCAAAAGGAAATAATCATAAAGCAGTATGATAGCAACACAAATACTGGTTCCATCGCTTCAATTCATTTTAATAACAACAGAGAAGGTGGTATAGTGACAACGAAAGTATTATGATGTCAATACTATTAGATCTCATGAGCTTCGATGCACTCAAAATATCACGTTATTTTATGTAATTCTATACACCATTCAAATATCTGTTATGCTTTTATTAAGAATGTTGCCGTTTAGAAATGTTGTACAAGATCTCTATGACGTATGCTTAAAGTAATGTGTGTACTTCTTTAACAATGCTACCTGGTATTAAGTAGAAAAGTAGTTTATTAAAATTATGCCTCAGCAGCGGTAGTAGTAGTAGTAGTAGTAGTAGTAGTAGTAGTAGTAGTAGTAGTATCGACCGCTCGGACAATACATATGATGTTTAGTGGGGCTACTACTGCATGGAGATACTCATGTTGGTACTTAGACACCACATCCCTTAGTAAATGTGTAATGCCCACCAAGGCAGCTGGTTTTAGATCTGTTTTTTTATCCCCGGAGTATTTTCTTAAGATACCCCTTCTTTGTTAGTAGTATCACGCTGTAAACGCTTGTAACATCTGGAAATATCTTGGTGCAGTTTGCTGGTTAAGACCACATTCGTCAAGCATCGATCACAAAGTCAGTATGCTATTTTTTTTTTATTTCCTTTCAATGCCATGTGTTGCTTTCAATGAAGGGATTCACCAATAATGTGGCATACAAGCTTGTTCGTGTACATAACTAGAATATCAGGCGTTGTGTGTTCAACACTGACATTCATTTAGATAGTGAAGAATTATAGTACTCTAAGTTCGTCTCTGTCATCAAGGCTACTCCATCGAGGATGCTTGGACATTTTATCGGACACCTGTTATCGATATTCTTTAACATATTGATCATGGGTGGTACAACTTATCATGTCTTCGTTTATAATTTGTCTGGTTTTTAATATTGCATGTTTTCACAATGTGTTGGTCACTTACTATATTAACTCTACACTGACGTCACGTCTCACGTTTCAATATATATATCGGGTTATCTATACGACCTAAATATTTGACTGTTAAAAGTTTGTTTTTTCCCGCTCACACACGTATACTAAAAAATTGACGAAATGCGCCTTTCCTCATCCAGCCGGTGATTACTTGGCAACGACTCGAATTCTCGTCTAACGATTGAAAACAGCATCAACGCCCGACCACTACAACCATCAACAATGTCACCACTGTCAGTTCCTCTAATACAGAGAACAAGAACAACAGCTTCAATACTACAGACAACTGTAACAGCATCAGCAGCAACAATAACGGTAACAACAAGAGCAGCAACAACAAGATCAGCCTCTCCAACAACTCAGCCACATTCGCAGATACGACTGCGAAATCCACTAAAGTAACTAGAGACAAACTTTTAACATAAGCCGCCCGATTAATCAAGAGGCAAAATACAAAGGGGAAATAGCTGTTCTGATTGAAGTGTTGGTGGTGCGAATGGCAACAGAACCCGAGGTGAGGACCGTAATGTGCTAGCGAGCAATAGGCTTTTAAAGTGGTTCTCCTCCCCAAAAATACACCAATTATAGAGATCGAACAATTCTATTTCCACCAGCACCCAGACAGTAATAAACCTCATATTTGTTCTCTTATAACATAACTTTTATAAGAGGAGGACGCTTAAAGTTTCATGGCCTGGAAATTTGTTGAGCGATCTCGGCTCACTAGATATGGATGTGTTTACCGACAGCGAAGGCATGATTTCCGGCACGCATTAAAGCCACCATTTTTGACGACAATGAAATCTTCGTATCTCTTGGTCTACCTATAATGGGGTACGAGGTGGCAGCTCTGTTTGGGAAATGTCTGGATCTCATGGAACGGCTGATCTCCCTGGAACGGTACCATTAGTTGGTCGTCCTGGATGTACCCAATTGCAATGGTCGTTCCTTTAGAAATATGACTCTCTAGACCCCGACTGTAGCTGCACAGCTGAATTTTTTCGGGCGTCAGAAAGCCTTTCTATGGAGGTCCCACCTTTTTCTGTTCCAGGTTACTGAAAAGCCATCATTGACTCACACTGTGATTGTGTCAAAGTAGTAGATAGAAGAACGGGAAGCAAAGACCTCACGATTCTTAAGAGAGTGTTTAGTGTATAATCGATAGCTTTTGGTAAGCGCGTGGCGATAAAAAATATATATAGAAAGAAGGGTAATAGCTTAATTATAAGAGACAAGTAGGCCTTGCATTGCAACCGATGAAAATTGCATTATGCTATTTTGTTAATGCATAACTCGAATTTTGCATAGTTAGAGGCATTGTCCATTCTCTTTATAACGAAGGACCAACAGCTATCGGATGGGCCCACATTGCAAAGACGAATCGTAACAATAAGACCTCACAAAGAGCACATGCTGGCGGTTTCAAGACAAATGTTTGCGGCTTTTGGTAGAGAATGATGGATCGGAGACAGTAATCGACACCATTTCCTAACTCGATCGACTAATTCAACTGTCATTGACACGCAGAATACTACGAAAAGCTGAAAAGAATTGCCGAGATTCGAGAAAACCTTTCCTCCCTCCTTGAATACACGAGTTTTCACAGTTCTGCGCGAGAGGGCGTAGTCACATTGTTGGAGAATGACAAGAAAGAGTTATCTCATTGGCAATTTTTGACACATACATCTGCTAAATACAAATTTTAATATTTTGTCCAACGTCGGTGAATTGGCAGTTTTCGGTAGAAGGTCTGACGCCATGCTTTGCAGCATAGAATTAGGGCCCTTTATGATCTGAGTTCAAATCCCGCCGAGGTTAACTTTGACATTCATCCTTACGTGGTCGATAAAATAAAATACCAGTCCACACTGGGGTCGATTTAATCGGCACCCCCTCGTCCAACGTGCTTGGTTGTTGTTGTACGTCTGGTAGGGGAGATGCAGACGTGCGCCATCCTCACCAAATCCATTTACAACCTCTACCACATGTGATACGTCATAAAAATGGTAGGAGTAAACCTGGCTTCGGTAGGGTCCTGATCAATTCGCATGAATCGAAAGCTTTCAATATGATCGAACATCAATACCTTGATGCTCTCCTCATAGCGCCAGACTTCTGTCCCGTCTTCAGAGGCTGGATCGCTACAATGTATAAAATCATACTCTCCCTGCTCAATGTCACCGGCCAGCTATCTTAACCTTTCCAGATTGCTGTCTTATTCCGTTAACAATGTCCTCTCTTTTCCATTCTGTACATACTGAACCTCGAGTCATTACTACAACATCACCTGGATGGTGTCGAAATCGAGAAGATCGGGAACTTCCTAGGTGAATACATAAGGTTGACGGGAGCAAATACCGGCCTGGAAAGTTCAGTGTGTTTGTAGCACGGTGACTGTAGAGGCAAATCTAGTTTCGTGTGGAGGTAGCCAATGCGTACATCGCGTCCGTCATCCTTTAATACATGGCCGTCTTGACTTGCCCCATCACACCTTACTAAATTGGATCGCCTTCTCTTAAGCTTCTTGTGGAAGTGACAGGTTATATTGTTCAGACTGACCATCTGCAGCCAGGGCACTCTCGGCTGAGGCTGGGTATGCCGAGTCTGATGATGCGCAAACATGCTTAGAGGCTACGGAATCTTCAGGTATTCTTAAACAGAGAAGATATATGTTCACCGTTTGTGAGATAAGTCTTTCCGCATCTGGTCACTTTGACAAAGCAGCAATTCTGAGTCAGGTGAAAGTTGAGTCTGGGAACATGGCATCTGCAAAAGTGCCAAGTGCTCATTGGCTTCTACTCATCGGGAAACGGAATTAGTTTCACACTGGAGTTCTAAAGAAGAACGGAAGTGGGTGAGTGTGACGATGTTGTGGAAGAGGTTCTAGGCGTCGACGAAATTGAATTGAAGAGCCGGGGATCATTAACAACTTCCAGAAATCCCTCGTTTGTCACTGCTACCGGGATGCACTGCCGGTTTGAGGCCTACTCTGCAAGTATGGAAGTGCTGTGAATCGCACCAGTTCCAGATGCGCACAGTGGGGGGAAACGGTAATGCACGTACACGTCCTGTGTTCGTACATCACTGACTTGTGGTTTTTTTCGAACAGTTATTATCAGAAGTAGGACAGATTGTTATTGTTATTATTATTATTGTTAGAACATTCCTTTGAGTTCTGCTTCTTTCTAAATCATGCCGAGTGGGAAACTAGCACCTGAGGACAAATTTAATAATTCACACATGTTACAATGAATGTTCACATAAATGATGCCATCATCGCTCAATCAATAGTAAATTTCCTTGCAAACTTTTGAATCGAAAATGCCCTTCTCAGTACTTTGGCAGTTCCAGTCAGCACTCGTTTTTTTAATGTATGGCTTTCCAGGTATCCGGTCCAAAGCGGTTTTCATTACATTTCTTTAACATTCTAAGTGAACCGACTGTCACTTTTATTATACAGGCCAATAAGTTGCCACATTTTCTCAATTTCAATTGATAGATCTTTATACTTACTGAGCTTTCCGAACACTTTCGAGATGTTTCGATCTGATGGAATGCTCATGAAGCATGTTTTCTCTTTATGGCTCTTCACAATTATACCAGGTCTGTTGGTCTTCATTATTCTGTCAGTATTCAGAGAGTAATCCCATAAGCTAATCCATGTGGGTGATGGTTGTGCCATTTTCCCTCAGTTTTCAGACCATAAAACCTGCACATTACTCAGTGTAAGTATTGACCGCTCTATCATTACTCGTTTTGTATTCCTGGGAAGAAAATACCTTGCAGCCTGAAACCAGGGTGTCTATTGTCTCAATATGCTCATCACAGAATCGACACATTTCGTCAGTTCCATTTCTGATCATATTGGCTTGAAGGTTGCACGTTTGGAGTCATTGGTTTTGGGCAAACAACATAAAACCTCAGTGGTTTAGCAGTATCAGTAGTGCGTAAGACACCATGCTTTGAAGCATAGAGGTATGGAACTTTACGTTCTGAGTTCAAATCCCACCGAGGTTAACGTTGCATTTTATCCTAACCGGGTCGATAAAATAAAGCAGCAGTAATGCACTGGGGTAATTGATGGCTTTGTGTCAGAAGTAGAAACATTATTACTATGTTCAGAAGCGCGGTGGATTGGCAGTATCGGTAGAGGGTCTGATGCCATGCTCTGACGTATAAAGTTACGGCCCTTGCCATTCTGAGTTCAAATCCCGCCGAGGTTAACTTTGCCTTTCATCCTTACAGGGTCGATAAAATAAAGTACCAGTAATGCTCTGGTAATTGCTGCCTTGTGCCAACAGTAGAAACAATTATTACTATTTTCAGTGGATCGGCAGTATCGGTAGAGGGTCGGACGCCAAGCATAGAGTTACGGCCTTTCGCGATTCTGAGTTCAAATCCCGCCGAGGTTAACTTTGCCTTTCATCCTTACAGGGTCTATAAAATAAAGTACGAGTAATACACTGGGATAATTGCTGGCCTTGTGCCATCAATAGAAACAATTATTACTGTTTTCATCATTATTCTTGGAGTCGCAGTCATTTATCTTATTTAAGTGGAAACTCTGTTGAAATGAACACCAAGCCGCTACCTGCATCCTCAGATGTTCACACCGTATCGGCAGGTTCTTGCTGTTCCCAGCAAGCATGCCTTTTGTAGTGTTTCAAAAAAAAGGGACTGGACTAATTTTCGTTAACCATCCATGAAAACTCTTTGTGATAGTACCTAGTGCTCCTATAACAATCATGACGACCTTGATCTCATCACAGTACCAAATCCTTTTTAACTCCCATTTTTAATCCTGCTATCGGTTAATTCCCTGCTTTTCCTTTTCTTGTGTCAAAGGCGCAGGCTACATCTACAATCAGGCACAATCTTTTTTTCTTGTCAAAAACCAACAGTTCAGGCCTATTGTGTTCTAATTTCTTGTCTGTCTGTATCCTGAAATACCATAGCATCGTCACTTGATCATTTTCTCTTACCGACTCTTGCTTATGCTCTTACCACTTCTCAGAATGTGGTATATTATTTAGTTTACATAAATGCCAGTGAATCCCTTTTCCTATTATATCATGCCTCCAACCTTTATAGTGTGTCTCGGCTAGATGTTTATACTCGGATACGATGTTCCCCTTCTCCCTTTTCCGCAGATCCTACACAGTGAGCTAGCATCCACCCTTATAATATTGTGTTTCACCCACTTCGTTCTGAAGATTTGTTGTTGTTATTGTTGCTACTACTTTTTTTATTTTTATTCTGTGCGATGGATTGGTAGGATCTTTAGACAGTCGGACAAAATGCTGTTTACTATTGGTTCCGGACCTTTACATTCTACGTCGTTCAAAGCCTTACATTTCATCATTGCGGGGTCAATAAAATAAGGTACCATATTGCACTGGGGTCGATTTAACTGACTTTCCCGATCTTGTTCTAATATCTTACCTTGTGCCAAATGTAGAAAGAATTATTATTATACAAATTGCATTTTCTAAACCGAGGAGTAAATCACAACCAACGACCTACGGTCTTATGGGATACTTTTATCAGCTCGGTTTTCAAGTAGATTCTTAAAATGTGGTTTTCTATAGTAAGATTCCTTGAACATCAATCTGACATCGATAATTTTATTTTCATCATGATTGTAAGAAGTGTGGCCACTGCCACTAACGCATTATCAACTTTTCTTTTCAGGACTTGCTGTTTCACAATCGGGTTCTATTTCGTTTTCACGCACTTTGATATCACCCGGAGACAATATATCAATTACTGAACAGAATTCCTTTCTTCTTTTTTATTTTGACGAATGCAATGGCTGGTACTTTTGCCTCAATTACTTCATCACATTGAATGTTGAAATCGTACAACCACATATCTTCCATCATTACGTTCACTGCACTAGGGTGGTCTCCATACAAACTATCAGCTCTGTCCAAATTATAATTTCCAACGAACAATGCATGCAATATATTCGTGTAACAATGTGTATTTTCTTTGTGCAAATTTACTGTTTTCGTTTACTACGTGGATAACGCTTACAGGTTTTTCACTACATAGTCTGCATATAATATTTCGATATTCTTATCTGTAGATTATTTCATATAATTTGGTCGTTCGTCTGCTGCGTAGATTAAGACATCAGTTCTAACCTTTAGGTATGATTTCCGCATACATTCTCATGTCACTTTCTCATCCACGCTGTTACTCCTATTTCTTATTTATTGTCTATACGTAATCTTAACGATACAATATGTCGTCTTTTCCTCTATTCTGATTTATGTATATTTATACTTCTTAAGGCTTAATCCAAACAAAGGCTTTTCCAAAAACAGAAGTGTGCTTGAAATATTATCTACGTACCATTTCGTTTTTTCCTTCTCCAATTCGGTACCTTACTGTATTTTTCTTGAATAGATAAAGCACCTGTTCCATAGATTTTCATTGAATTCCACGTCTTCCTCTCTCTATTTATTTCGAAGATCTTCCCTATTAAAATTGGGTAAAACTACTTCATAATTCATTGCGTATATCATCCATGTGATTATTGCTCATATCATGTGTCTTTAATACCAGTTTCAAAATTCTCTGGTATTTCTTTTCACACAATGATTAATCATTGCTAAATATTTAATCAATTTTCTGCTGTCATTCATTACTTCCCCACTATAGAAAGCTTTCATATTAGTTGATTGTTTATATTCCATATCACTTCATTTATTACAGAACATTTATAATTATTTCCTAAATAAATCAACAGATTTAGCAGTACTTTTTGAAAATACAATAATTTAATTGAGCTCATTTTATATCACTTCAGGATGTTGGAGGTCCTTATGCCCACACTATATAATTATATATATAAATATATGTGTGTGTGTGTGTGTGTATGTATGTATGTGTGTGTGTGTGTGTGTGTATCTATTTGTGTGTTTGTATGTTTGTGTGTGTATTTGTGTGTGTGCGGGTCTGTGTGTGTGTGTATGAAAATAGCCATGACCTCGACGGCTGACCTCCGGATCTAGCTGCCGAAACTCTTTTCATATTACCCACTCTACATCCCTAAGAGCTGAGTAGTGTGGTGCGTTATGGTCCACCTGGTATCTTACCACACCCTTTTTGCCATATATACATATATATATATATATATATGTATATATATATATATATATATGTATATATGGTAAATTTCTTTAAGTCGTTTGGAAGCCTCGAAAATGCAGATGGGTAAATCTCTGGGTAACAAGATCCGGTGGTGGAGCGAGAGATGTAAGTGGGTGTACGTTGAGATGCGTGGCGTGTATAAGACATGTAGAGGAATGAAGGAAAGAGCGTAAAGGATAAAATAAATGTAACAACACGAGAAAGAGTTACCTTGGGAGAGATTTAATTGTCCCTATATGGTGTCCTCCGATGTTCGTTGTTTTGAATATCTGAGGTATTCGGCAGAGCGCGCGTGCGCTTGAAATGGGATCGATCAGACAGAGGTCAGCGGCCGAAGTAGTTATTTCGATCGTGGGAGTGGGGTGGAGCTATCTGTCAGTCCATGCTCTGCCTGTTTGGTGAATGTTACTGTGTGTGTGTGTATGTGTGTGTTGTTGTCTCGTTTGAATATGTGTGTGGGTTCGTGTGTTATTGCTTTGTTCCTCTGTATTGGCAGTGTAGTATGTTCGTATGGTGGAATGCTACTGTGCGTATGTGTGTGTTTGCTTGTGTTCTTGTCTCGCATGTGTGTGCGTGTGCGTGTGTTGGTGCATCGTTTGTTAACTTAAACCAACCACCTCATTTCGCTTCTCTCGGATCGCTTATTTAATTGTGGCCCTAGGCGTTTGATCCAAAGTGCTTCCTTGATACGTAACGTGCCGACGTTTCTTTCTGCCGCTACAATTGTGACAATGGGCCTTTCGTCTTTGTTTCCGCATTTGGCTTCGTGTTTCTGGAAAGACGAGACCCTAGTTTTAGTGTGTTCCTTGATCCGGATGTGCAACGGCGGATTGTGCTACATATATAGTATTGGTTGCACCTGTTTCATTCTATCTTATACAAGACGTATGTGCGTAGGCAACAGTTCGCATGGCGCATCGGGCTGTCTCTGAGGGAGCACGCGTCAGTTGATTTCCCGGGTTTCCTGGAGAGGCATCTTCGCAGCGAGGGGCCCGATTGGGCCAGGTGGATGTCGAGGCGCTCCCTCCGTATAGCATTTCGTATAGCGTTGGTGGTATTCTCGCCCAGGTGTGGCATTTTAAGGAAGCACTTGCCTTGGGTGCCTCTCTGTTTCTTGTGTCTGGTGTCTCCTACTCTGTCTTTGAGCGAGGTAGGGTACCCATTGGTTTCCAGCACCTCGAGGAATCGCTTGGTATGAGTGACACCACTCACAAGATCGCTACATCAGTTTTTGATTCGTGCGATCTCGTTCGTGATCTGTTGACACTGTTAGGGAGGGTGGACTTCTAGTGGATGAACAGATCCCTGTAGGCTGCCTTTCGGTAGAAGTTGCAGTGGATCCCTCCCTGTTCCGCGATGTTGATTCGGAAGTCGAGGAGGGCAAGTGAACCGTCTTCGTTGGGGTGTTCAACATTGAAGTCAATGTTCTCGTCCGTGTTGTTGAACGTCTCATAGATTCTGTTCCCCATGTCTTGGGAAGATGTGAGGATGAGGATATCGTTCACGTACCTTGAGAAAAAAACTACGGCGTTGGGGTGGCAGGCGTTGAGTGCCTTGCGCTGGAGGCTGTCCATCTAAGAGATCGCCAGCACACCCGACAGGCTTGATTCCATGGGCAGTCCCGAGGTTTGTTGGTATGTTTGGTCAAGGAATCCGAAGTAGGTGTTGTCGACGACGATGGATAGGAGTTGGTGGATGTCAGTGGTGGTGAGCCCGAACCAGTGTAGGTCGGTGGATTGGACGCGTTCCATCAGTATATTGACGGCCGGGAGTGCCGGGACTAAAGTGTAGAGAGCGACTACATCAAGGCCGAAGGCATATCTGTTATTCTTTCTGGTGTCGGGATCCATTTGATGCAGGTGCTTTCACACCACCTCGGAGCTGTTAACGTGTCCTGGCAAGGTGTCTAAGATGGGTTTGAGTATTCTGGCTAGGAGCCATGAAATTTTGTAGGGTGGTCCTTTCACGCTCGATACAATGGGCTTGATCTTCAGGTCGGGTCCCTGTTTGTGTGTTTTCACGAGGTGGTAAAAGGCGGGTAGTCTGCTGTTCCTCGTGAGAAGGTTGTATCTCTGCTTCTTCGCCAGCTTCCGCCGGTCGCAGATGTTGGTCCAGGCGGCGTTGATGTGCTCTTCTATCTGCGTGGGCGTGATTCCCGTGACCTTGGAGTAGAGGTTGTCATCTTCAAGGTGTTGGCGGTTCAGGGTGTTGTAGTCCTCTCTGCTGATGACGCAGAATTTTTTCCCTTGTCGGTGGGGAGGTAGATGAGGTTCTTCGATATTAGGTTGGAGAGAGTGGTGAGTTGAGATTTGTGACGTTGTGTGTTGTGCGTGTGTGTGTGTTTGTGTAGAATATACGAGATGGAGTATTTTAGCCTGATAACTTTAGTGTCGAGTTCGTGCTTTGTGGTTGGGGGGTGGAGTGGGCTGTTGCGGTGGTAAGTGGGAAACTTGGGTGGGTTGTGTGGGCGCTGTTATTTTCTGTGGTGCTGTTGATAGCGGTCACCCATTTAAGTTGGTAAGCGGCTCGACAAAATTTGCCTCGATGTTGAGTTTGAGTCTGTCGTCGAGTCGTTGTGAGACGATGAACTTGGTTCCGAGGTGTAGGAGTTTCAGCTCGTCGCTCGTGAGAGGGCCGGTTAGGTCGGTGACCAGGTGCGTCGCATCATTGAGGTGTGGCTCGGTGTTGGTGGATGCGGCGGTGGCGGTGTTAAGTTGTTGTTTTCCACGTGGTTCTGGTCCGTCTGTTCGTTAGTGTCGATGTTCTCGTTGTGGGGTTTAAACAAGATACACTCATATTTTCGTTTGAGCCGTTTTTTCGTATTGGACTCTGGAGTGGTAGCACTGGTCGATTGCGTTAGTGATTTTCAGGAGCATGTCGCTGTGTGCTATTGACAGTCCATGTGTCCGCTCTGAGAGTGTCCGCTTATGGACGTGTAATTGGCGGTTGAGATGTACCAGGATCT
>OZ024740.1:375023467-375030967 GCA_964016885.1 Eledone cirrhosa
ATATATATATATATATATATATATACGTATACATATATATATATATGTTTATATATATATATATATATATATATATATATATATATATATATATATATATATATATATATAAATATATATATAGTTGAATAAATGAACAGAGAACAAAGAACAGAGAGGCAGTACAAATGTTATAGTTTTTAGTTTCACTCCTGAGAGTATATATATAGGTAAGTTATTCCGGGTTCAATCGGGGGTAATCACAGTAAGATACTCAAAACATACCAGAGTATAAATGTTTTAATATAGAAAAGCTACTAAAGGAATAGAAAAGTTTCATTCCTGAGAAATCATCAGGAAGCAGACTTCATAATGGTTTCTCACGAATGAAACAGTTCTAGTCCTGTAGAACCTTCTCTCTCTCTCTCTCTCTCTCTCTCTCTCTCTCCCTCTCTCTCTCTCTCTCTCTCTCTCTCTCTCTCTCTCGCTCCCTCTCTCTCTCTCTCTATCTCTTTCTCTCTTTATTTATATAAATATATATATATATATATATATATATATATATATATATATATATATATATATATATATATACATATTTATATATATGGGATAACAAATTATCGTTATTGGTAATTCAGTTAGACGTTGTGAGTACTCGACGTCGTGAATAGTTTTAACGTACGGCTTTGTTTGACTCAACAAGATGCTTCCATAGTTATGCAGCGAGTTCGCGGTAATTTCTATGCAGGTTATACTTGGAGAAATTGTAGTTAAAGAATGAAGAGTAACATGGTTGGCTGTACAGTAAGGGCTTTATTTAGGGTACTGACAATTCTTTCGTTCATCAGGTGAGTATAGAGTTCACTAATCACTTGAGGGTGCATCATTCGATCTCCAATACATTATTTACCGTTGGTCAACACAACAGCGTACGTAGATATGAAAGTAAGTCACTCGAAGCAAGATTTATATAGAAAAATAGCGTATAATCAAGACAATAACATCAATAATAAAATAGCGTATAATCAAAACAAAAACATCAATAATAAAACGTATAGTAAATAGGTAGAGAAGTTACAGATGTCAAAAGTAAAAAGTAAAATATAAGATAGGGTACATTAAAAAATTAGAAAATGAGAAAATAGAAAAGAGAAATAAATAAATAAGTGAGAGCGTGTAAGTAGATCTTAGTAGTTTTTGAGTAAGTGTTCTTATAAGCATTCGTTGGAGGGTTTAGTGCTAACATGAGAAACCAGATTCGAGATGTACATACATACGTGTAGAGGGTCCGATAAATGAAAAGACAATACATTAGAGATTAATTAGTGGATACATGTATGATATTTATGGGCTAGGGATGACGGAATATTTGATAAACGCTTGTTGTAAATGTTTTGCTGATTGTTCTATCTCAATGGGGTTGATGCTGTTTCAGGGAGAGTTTGTGAAAGAAATGTTTAGAGATTTATGATCCAATGACCAGTTGGCCGTTTGATAACTAATAGCAATGCGATGGTGTGTATTCTATATGTTAAAATCTAGGTGGTTTCGTACTAATTTAGGGATTGCCGGTTCAAATCATGGTAATTTGAAGTTTGTGAATCTTGTATCTATTTTATGCTTATAGATATTTTATGCCTATAGATATTTCTATTTTGCTGTTAAGCAGCATCCCATCGTACCTTAAGATATGTAGTAGTTCTAAATTACAAAGCCCGAGGTGGGACATACCGTTGCTGTAGGCTTTTGCTAGCGATAATTTTGACCAGCTAATCTTATATTCTAGGTTTTTGTCCTTAAGCTGCCAGATTTTATTGGCGAGCGTCGTAGAGTTCTCCAGTGCACGGTTCTACATGGAGTGTCTGTGTACATACCACCTTTTCTTGAACTCCCCAGCCGTGGAACCTATGTAGTGCTAAGTCGAATTGCCTGAATTCACGGTACACAGGTATACCATAATCGAATCCAGGCATCTATTTCGTAGTGGGCACTTTCCGGTAGATGGCAATTACAATTTCAGGTTTTATGTTGTACAGGTTCATCGTTGCGGTTTTGTAAGTTGTTGTGGCTGGGTTGTGATTTAGGTCTATTAATGCTTTGTTGTGATGCGTTCTGATGCGTTTGTGGTTGTGATGTTGTTACTTGTTGGTGTTTTGTATTTGGTGCTATCGTACGTGTTGGTTGGTTAATTTATTTAGAGATATGTTTGTAGTTGATCTTGCGTATGTGCGATTCTTTGTTGGCTGCAGTAGAGTAGGAAGGTTGTATAGTTGTTTCTATTGAAGATTTTATGGTATTTGTGTAGTGTAGGGAAGTGCTTATCTTTTAGTTTAAAGAATGTAGATGGTAGTTTAGTTTGTAGAGGAGTTGAATATTGGATTGAACCATAAGTACCTTCTATCTCTGAATATTCTATAGTTTGTGTGGGTCCGCATAGGAAGACTAACTCAAGAACTACTTACAGGCTCTCACTTATTTATTTATTTAAATTTTCCATTTTCTTATTTTTTATATATATGTAGGTTTGGAAAAGCTATCTGAAGAGCAATAACTTTCCATTGGAAATACTCTGAATTTCCAATCTTTTGATTAACGAAACCGTCGGTCATGGCACTAGAAGAGGTAAATATTTAAATCGTATTTTAATTTATTTAAAAGATTGTTTAATGTTTACTTGTTCCTCTCCTATATATATATATATATATATATATATATATATATATATATATATATATATATATATATATATATATATATATATATATATTTATATATAAGATATATATATATATGTACATAAATATATATATAAGAATATGAGGTTTTTAAAAATGAAAACAAAATGTGATGTTCTATACGAGTGAAAATACAGGTAAAATAAATAAAATAAATAAAAATGCAAGTGGAGTCTTTTTTACAGTATTCATTGGTTTCCTTTGCGGGATTCACAGTTCGTATTCTTTCAAACGTAGAATAAGATGAAGTGTTTTTGTTTTTATTCGCGTCTGGTTGGTGTTCGAAAGTTATTTCTGCTTTATGCGGAATCAGTGGCCCGAATTGCTCGACATGACAGTCGTCAACCAGCCCACCATCTGATTCTACTTTTGAAAAGAACAAGAACTGTGAAACCGGTACGGGAAACAAATAAATATCTTTTAAAAGGCTACATTTGGATTTTCGATTCCTTTTCCTTATATATATATATATATATACAACTCGAAAAATCTAACTGTAGTTTTTTTAAGAATATTCATATATATATATATATATATATGTGTGTGTGTGTGTGTGTGTGTGTGTGTGTGTGTGTATATATATTCATATATACATAATATATATCACGATAAATCAACGGATCCATAGACTCTCTAGTGTGTTATCTTTTCATCATATTGCGTTATAAAGGGCTCGGGATTCCTTCTCCTTTGAGCACATTACAGACAGGGAATAGCGAGAGTCTATGGTTCCGTTAATTTATCGTAATATTTCGCTCCTTATAATTTCGCTCTTTGGTTGAGCACACTTCTCTGTGTGCTTTGGGCTGCCCTTTATAGCAGCTTCTTCCTCAGAGACCACTGGTTACTGCGCTAGACACGCTGTGAATTCTCTCTCCCACGTGTGGCTGGACGGTCGCTTTAGATTCTCTTAGTGTTGTCTGAATTGTATAGCCTTACACACGCTGATGAACCATGGACATATCATTTCTGTCAACAACTTATTTGGTGAAACAGATCTTTTTGGAGTTGTACGTGTCATACGGTCCAATAGACTTTTGTTAGCAATATTAAGTTCTCCACGCTTTTGTATATCTCCAATACCATTTATGGAAACAGCTAGATGATATAAAACGGAGTATTCGTATCAAAATAAAGATCCGAATGCATGGTATACATTTCCAATCATTTTCAATCATGATTGGAAATCTATACCATGCCTTCGGATCTTTATTTTTATATATTTATATATATATATATATATATATGTATATATATATATATATATATATATATATATATATATATATATATAAATATATATACATATATATACCATATTGGAAGAATATGTTTTTCTATAGCGATGGATTCGCTATTCATATAATTTAGCTTTATCTGGCCACGATAAATTTGTTTGTTCTAATTAATCAATTTTAGACATTAATCTTCTTTTCCACAATTGTTAATTGTTCGTGTATATTTTAGATACATTCCATATGCAACATATCTAATTACAGTTCCTAAGAACTTGTTTCTGTTACGTTTCAGGTGGTAATATGATTGATGGTCCGAGTGATCTTCTTCGTAATCTGATTCATTTAATTACAATGTTTCTACCCAAATTATTTACTGTTAATAATTTCATATATCTGTATAAGTATTACCTTTACTGAATTTATTTTCACTATGTCATCCTATTTCCTCATGTAAATACACCACATCTAACTGTTGTTCTCTACTTGACTATCAGCCAATCTTGTTCAATAATGCATTCGCCATTCGCCCGCTGAATGTCCTAAATTTTACATTTAATATTACCTTTGAACGTATTCTTTCACTTAGATTCCGTCTTGATTTAAAATGTTACCGACGTAGTGACATCCTATGTCTTGCACACAGTAACTGCTCTATCTACTGATAGTGTTTGATCCCCAACCTGTATCATACCAGTCTGAGGAACGTTGTTTAAATCCCCATTTCATCTGTTATCATTATATGTTTCAACGTTGCAAGAGACGATTAGTTATTTCAGATTGCATGGCCATCAAAATTATTATTTAGACTGCCAAAACTATGAAGCCCGTCCTACGCAGAGAAAGGAGTTACATTCCTCATTGCGCGAAAAGTGAATTTCAAGATTAAGGTAAAGAGAAAATATGTAGTTCGGAAGAGACTTTCATACCAGGTGTATTTATCTGGCGTTAGTTCAGACCTAGACCTATGTTTAACTTAGTGATTCACGTTAAAACTAACGACTAAAGCCAGTTCACAACATTTATTTGTTCTATAACAGGAAACGCATGTGGAATATTGTCGAAAACTTCCCTGGCCATTTTCTGTGTTTTATACCCGGTAAACCGAAATGGATTAGTAGGTAGAGATGTTAATAATATTATAGAGCGAGAGGAATAGAAGGCGAGAGGGATAAAGATGGGGATGGAGAGATAAAGATAGCGATAAAAAGAGCAAATAATTTCGAATAAAGAGGAAAAAAGAAATTATACATTATAACGATGTGGCCAAATATTACATAACTGGCAGATGTTAATATTGTAATTATTAAGAATTAATTCGCAAAGGCACTGAACTAACAAAGTAAAATTTCACATGACGGATATCTATACGTGGCGATGTTTTTGTTTTTCCTTTTTGTTTTGCATCCATCTACAAACAATAAAATATTTATCTACACTGCCATATCGTATATTCGAGTGTGTGGAAAATACAATTCTAAGAATCTTGATAGGGTAAATTCACTGAGCTTTACGATAAATAATATTCTATTTTCAATCGAGATGTAGAAATATATATAATATCACATGAATACCTATCCAATCTCACCAAGAAAATGCGTGGACGTTTTTATACGAACTCAAAATGCAAGTCAGCGGAACGTATTATATATATAACACTTTTTCGTGAGATATGTGCATTTGCATGCTAAGAATGCACGGCTTTTCTTCATTAATTGTATTGTTCCTCAAAGTAAATTTAGATGTTAATACATGACTATTGAGATATGAACTTTTGTGATATAATCAATCTCTTGGAATATCTCTAGGATTTTATTTGGTATTAACAAGCATTAAATTATATTAACATATGTAAAGTATGTATAAGGTTTCGCAATATTCTTTCATTTGCGTCCACATATACATATGAAAAGCAGAAAAATATCTGGGCTGTAGCAATTAGACATCACTGAATATATTTCGTAATAAATATCATATATAGTAAAATAAAACGCTAATATTCTAACGTTTAGTCTGCAATGAAATTAGTTTGAAATATAGTCTCTTATTTAGGCACAAGGCTAGTCTCTTATTTAGGCACATATTGGGGGATGGTAAAATGGAATAAATCGCGCACCAGATTGTTATGATACTTTATTTTATCGACTTCATATGGATGAATTCATAACGTAAAGGACGGTATCTGAATACTACAGACGGTCTAACAATTCTTCCAAAAGATCATTTAATTTGTTTGAACTATAGAGATGTGCAATAAATAATTACAGAGTCCCTTGTGACAAACATATTTTAGAAAATTAGGTTATAATATTAGTGAAAGGTAAGTTTCTTCTGGCTCTTAAATTCTGAATTTAAACCCTGGCAATGTCAACTTTGTTTTTCATCCTTCCAGAGCCGATGAGACAAAGTAACATTGAAATAATACGGTTGAATTAATCAACATTGCTCTGAAACCGAATTTGCTTTGCAGGCCTTGTACCTAAATTAGATGTCAATATTAATGAAAATATATTTGAAGCTTTCAGGCTGTTGTTAAAAAATGAAAATTAAATAAATACGTGTTAGATTAATATTCATTCTATGAGTAATCATGTAAAAATACGATACTGATCTTTTGATACTCGCATGTTTTCTTTTTTAGTTTTTATTCGGTCATTAAAATATCTGAACGATAAGACCTGTTTAATGAATTTTAATCAAGTTTGATAAATTAGGAACATAAATGTATTATAGTTGATTTTGATATTGAAAGGGAAATTGTTATGAACATGTAAATTATTTTATGCGTTTTCAGGACATTTTATATCGTGTAAATGTGACATTTCAGCGAAATCTGTTTATTGAAAACGCTCCGGAATGTTTACTGTGTCTTGTTAAATATGTAAAAACGTAAGAGAATTGAATCATTTAATATAAGTTGTATTAGTTTAATGAACATACCTACGAAAAAACTATTGTTAACTTTGTTCTCTCGATGCAAATAGTATAATACATTTAATATATGTTTGGTTTGTCGTATGATAGAAAATATAAATTTAATATTGTAGGTATAACTGTGTATATATATATTATCTAAAATTGCATAGTATAATATATATATATGTATGCGTGTGGGTGGTGGGGTTGTACACACACACACACAGACATATATATATATATATATGTATATATATATATATATATATATATATATATATATATATATATATATATATATATATATATATATATATATATATAAAGGACTATGACTATATATAAACAACTATCTGGTTGTGAAACCAACCAACCAACCAGAAATTTATAAGTTTGTAGATTTGTAAATTTATAAATTTATAAATATATAATAAATTGAAGTGAAAGCATCTGGTGCGTGTGTTTCTTATTGGCAACATGACCCTCCCAATGTATAACAATATATATATATATATATATATATATATATATATATATATATATATATATATATATATATATATATATATATATATATATGTATATATACACGTGTACATATTATATGAACTTTTGTGTGTGTAGGTACAAGT
>OZ024740.1:375038467-375040967 GCA_964016885.1 Eledone cirrhosa
GCTAGACACTGTACGGCTTAATTCGGGATGTTTGTTTACAAACACACCCAGCATTATAATAAATGTTCGGTGAATCCATACGTACATATATATATATATATATATGTGTGTGTGCATGTATGTATATATATATATATATATATATATATATATATATATATATATATATATATATATATATATATATATATATATACTACTGTACCTCTGTATACATATATGTATGTACTTATACATACTTATATTTAAGTAACAGCCGTACTAAGAGTGAGAAATGAAATTTCGTTTCATTTTTCAGTTTATATATATATATATATATATATATATATATATATATATATATATATATATATATATATAACAATATATTTAGAAACACACAGATGCATGCGGACACACACATATATACATGAATGCATCCTCCGCACCCAACTGTGAGTTAAGGGTGCCAACTTCACCGGTGTTGCTCAATGAATGACCGGGACAGACCAATTCAGTTGAACTAGACTGAACCAGTATCAGAGTTAAAAATACATTATGAAGAGAGAAGAAACATTTAGATATAATTAGTAATAAAATGTATCATACCTAAACTGCTCCTAAATTCCTCGACTACGTAGTTTCGTGGCATAAACAAAAACAATATATCATAAAGATATAGAGTCCCTGCGAGGTCTGCCGACTTATCAAGAGGATACCTCATTTTACTAGTCTCAAGAACGCGTCTACACGACGTGAGAAAGAATCCCAAAAGGCGGAGGGGGAGATAGTCACGCGATATAACGGTCGAGAAACAGAGCTAAGCCTCTTATAACCACGAAGAAAATAACACGGAGGCGGAGGGGGTATTCATATCGAGGCCGCAGAAGAGGTGGTGAAGAAGGCTAGAAGTATGAGTAATGGAAGCTTTCCAGTTGTCCCCACACTTCAAAGATTGCTCGACCAGAGGGAGTTATTAACAATGAGGAATTTAGGAGCAGTTTAGGTATGATACATTTTATTACTAATTATATCTAAATGTTTCTTCTCTCTTCATAATGTATTTTTAACTCTGATACTGGTTCAGTCTAGTTCAACTGAATTGGTCTGTCCCGGTCATTCATTGAGCAACATCGGTGAAGTTGGCACCCTTAACTCACAGTTGGGTGCGGATGCATTCATGTATATATGTGTGTGTCCGCATGTATCTGTGTGTTTCTAAATATATTGTTAATAACTCCCTCTGGTCGAGCAATCTTTGAAGTGTGGGGACAACTGGAAAGCTTCCATTACTCATACTTCTAGCCTTCTTCACCACCTCTTCTGCGGCCTCGATATGAATACCCCCTCCGCCTCCGTGGTATTTTCTTCGTGGTTATAAGAGGCTTAGCTCTGTTTCTCGACCGTTATATCGCGTGACTATCTCCCCCTCCGCCTTTTGGGATTCTTTCTCACGTCGTGTAGACGCGTTCTTGAGACTAGTAAAATGAGGTATCCTCTTGATAAGTCGGCAGACCTCGCAGGGACTCTATATCTTTATGATATATTGTTTTTGTTTATGCCACGAAACTACGTAGTCGAGGAATTTAGGAGCAGTTTAGGTATGATACATTTTATTACTAATTATATCTAAATGTTTCTTCTCTCTTCATAATGTATATATATATATATATATATTTATATATATATATATATATATATATATTTCTGGATAATTCGTGAGAGCAGTCGTGCAAATTTCAAAATTTACAAGACTAGTGAGACGAAGGATTACTGAAACCAAAGGACACAGTATAGTGGATGCTGGGTAAATGATCCAGTGTTCAGGTGATTGTGTTAAACTAGGTGGGCTATGATATGAACGCAGGAAAGAACAACAATCCTTTAGTTTGATGTTTGAAGAATTTCGGTAATCAACTCTACTAAAGTGGTACTTTACTTTCTCGAAGAGAAACAGATAGACACCTTTGATCTCAGCGAGATTTGAACTAGTAGCGAAATTCACAGTAAATTCGACTCGGCGTTTGATTTATGCTAAAAGTCTCTCACAATTTGTCATCAACCAATGCCATTTAAAAGATACATTAGGAGAAAAAAGTAGCCATGGAAACAAAATAATTCTGATTACATGTGGAAACAGGTGTGCCCACATGAGCCCACACCTAAAAATCTAGTCAAAATGTTGGTAATATTCCCAGAAATATTCTTTCAATCACTAATGAGGTAACGCTTAAGTGTTTCCTATTTGAAAGAATGGTTGGAAATGAATCAATGACGCATTTGAAGAAAATGAAAGGTTTGGAAAACATCCAATCTTAATGTATTTTGTTAGGTCAGCGTCAGATAATTAAAGGATAAATGAACGTCGACTATATTGAAAATATTAACATAAAAGCAAAAGGCACGCCACATAGAATTACGAAAGATATTATAACATGAGTTGTAAAGGAAATCTTTAAAACCTGAAAGGGTTCTAAACCTATATTTAAGGTTATTCCTAAGGGTAACAACAAAGTAAAGT
>OZ024740.1:375045967-375105967 GCA_964016885.1 Eledone cirrhosa
TTACCAATTTCTGGATACCTGCAGAAGAGCACAGGAATAGGAACTTTCACTTAATTGTTGCGAAAGAAATTTAAAATGTGTCCAGGTATCACGGCTATTGTAAATATAGGTTTGTTTTTATTGATTTATTATTTTAAATCGAGACAAGCATATCGTATTATTTTAATTAGTATTTTTCAATCTAGCTAACTTGGTCATTTGCAATGCGAACACATATATAATTGTATCAGTGTTTATCCCTATCATATATTCATTTGTATTACACGGCTCGGAAATATTCCTTTCTTTCAGCTATTTAATTGTAAAAGACTATTGAGTTTATAACTCTCTCTCTCTCTCTCTATCTCTCATTCTGGTACTGGCAGCATTTTAGTACCATCTACCCTGGGGATACCCCCATGTACTTCTAATTCTGATATCTCGGCCGTGGACTACTTAAACTGCATTGCACAAATATATGATTAATATAAACTGTAGACACGGTATTGGTTGTGATAACATAATCCTGTGCATGGAATGCCACCATGAGATAGATTGATGATTAGGTAGGTAATCTTATTGTTATGTGAATATATACTCTATACGATCAGTTCAATGAATTATGCACAGGTGATACATGAGTTAGGAGTTTCTGTGTTGCTTGATGACCTGATTGGTATATTTTGATGAGAGAACTGGCCCCCGGACCACCCTGGTGAATTTACCGGGGATGCAGTCATACAATGACCTGAAACTTGCCGGGAGTCTTGTATGATAATAATACCATTATTAGTAGTGAGACCCATATAATTAATTGTGTAGTCTGACTCTTCTTATAGATTGTCCAGGTGTGGCACTCCATATTAGATTGTAATCATCATGATATGAACTCCTTTAGTACTTATTAAGAGACTCCACTCTAATTTGTAGATAAGATACCTAATTTAATTTATATGTGAGATGGGAGTTTATGTATTGCTTGATGGCCAGACTGGTGTCTTTATATGAGAAATTTGATCTCCGGACCATCCTGAAGATATTCAGATTTACCAAGGATTCAGACATACAATGACCCGGAGCCTACCGGGAGTCATATATATAGGACCATGCCAGGTCCTGCGGGAGGAATTACATTCACAAAGAACATTGATTTGGGGGTCTGACTCCTCTTATAGAATGTTCAGATATGACACCCCTTAATAGAAGGTAATCATCCTGATATATACACCTTAGTACTTCTTAATAGACACCACTGTAACCTATAAATAAGTAACATAATCTAGAAATTAGTTATAACATCATATGATAGGCACTTATTTGAAACACTATTAATGTAATTTAGGATAATAAATTTAACTAAGAAAACCAGCTAGTTACCTCCCCTTACGCATTAATTACCCTTGATCATACAGACACTTCCGGAATATAATATCATCACACAAAACTAAACAACATGATCTATTAAATAAGAATCGACAAGATACTGTTTATAACTTGGTTATATGCTGAACCATCGTGAATTATATGATAGACCCGTGTTCTATATATTGCGTCTCATGGAATATGTGAGTGGTGGTGTGAGCGAAGATAGTGGTACTGTTTTGCCTACGATATAATATGGTTTATAATATGTTTGAAATTTTTGATATTTTGGTGTTTCGCTACATTCGGGACTGTATATCATACAGGTGTATGCGAATAAATGATTTAATAATTCAGCCCACATAATAATATCGATTGCCTGCTTCAACTGCCTGACCCTGCAAATAACATTCTGACGCAATCTAATCCTGTATAAATAAGACACGCGTGCATGCTACACGTGACATTGTTTCATACACTGACTACTCTAAACTTTCCTCTTGCTTTATCTTCATAGACTGCCAATGCTTCATTTTTATTTTCACTTTTATTTTTATTTTTATTTTTATTTTTATTTTTATTTTTATTTTTATTTTTATTTTTATTTTTATTTTTATTTTTATTTTTATTTTTATTTTTATTTTTATTTTTATTTTTATTTTTATTTTTATTTTTATTTTTATTTTTATTTTTATTTTTATTTTTATTTTTATTTTTATTTTTATTTTTATTTTTATCCTTTAACCTTTATATGTAAATTGCCATGCTATATCATTTTGATGGATGTCATCCCACTGTGGATCAATATGTGCATATGTTTTATATGTCTCTTGTGTTGAAAAGGAGGTCAAGTATGTTATAGATCACTAAATAGTTGCTCCGAAGAATCCAAACCTCGGTTTGGAGGAAACAATTGTAAGCAAATAAATTATTTAAACTGAACATTGATTATTGAAATCTCTCTCTATATATATATATATAAAGAATTAGTATATCTACCAACACATATATATACAGATGCATACCTATGCTAGCAAATATATAGGTTTTGTCTTAGTAACTTAGTGGTTCAATGCAAGGGGATGCTGAACAATTATATGAAAGACGTAAAATAAGAAAATTATAAATATTAACTTACTAAAATTTCACTCCAACTAATTACTTTCTGAAATGGAATAAACATGGTTTCCAAATGGATAGCATGGAGTAGTTTCGTAATCAGGAAGTCTGTTCTCAGCTAAGTTACCAGGCGATGCGTGGGACACAGGGAACTTATACAAAAATAATTCAGTGGATGGAAAAAAGCAAGCGTGCACTAAATTTCAAGACATTGAAAGAATCACTGCCTACTTGGTCGGTTGTAAATTCCAAAGAATCAATCACGTGACATCGAGGTTAATCAGTGAGGAGTGGGGTGTTAGAAAGACAGTAGCCGAGTCATTACTAAGAACTATAGTAGCAGTTTTGGCAAATTTCTCCTCAACAAAATAATTTGGAGATAATTATAAAGAATTAGTATATCTACCAACATATATATACAGATGCATACCTATGCTAGCAAATATATAGGTTTGTCTTAGTAACTTTGTGGTTCAATGCAAGGGGATGCAGAACAATTATATGAAATACGTAAAATAAGAAAATTATAAAAATTAACTTACTTACTATATATTAACTGACTTACTTACTTATATATATATATATATATATATATATATATAATCATTTATCTGAAAAGAAATGATAATCAGAACAAGTTCAAAATAAGTTATAGCTATTATCAGACGTCTACACATAGATCTTCATGAGCACCTTATGTAATAGATGAATATATATATATATATATATATGTATGTGTGTGTGAGAGGGAGGGAGAAAGAGAGAAAGAAAGAGAAAGAGAGAGAGTTTGTGTAACTGTGCGCACACACAACCAGCATGTACGTGGTGTATCTATGATTTAGTGAGCAATATTTCGTAAATAAAATATCATACAATCTTACTTTTGGCATCATTAAAAGAATATGATGCACAATATTAACATATCGGTACATTTGTTCGTAATAACAGGCAAGTAGTTATCTATTGTCAAAATTACGTAATTTGATATTCATCTGCATTGAAAGAATTTACAAATTAAATTAACTTCAATGCATGCATGGTTTCCCCATTGTGTATTTTATGTATGCATAAAGAGCAAAGTTGAAGTCAACATTATATGCACTCGTATTTTATGAACGAGCGTTTGAATAGAGTAACAGTTTAACTATTGGCCTTTTGCTATTTGTGCTAATACATCGCTATATTTGGTCTAGAACAGATATCGAATAACATATTTCGTAAGCTTACAATCATACCATTGTTTATATTTGTGATTGTTTTATTTCATTTATATTCATAACTATTTGAAGGATTTTACAAGAATTCCCTACGTCTACAGGTAAAGTGCCAACAACGATAAGGTGTACTCTGCCATATAATATTGTTGTCTCTCCTCAGTTTCTGACGATGAGAGCTCCTGTTGATCAATCAACGAAATTGCCTAGCCCTGAAATTAACGTGCATGTGCCTGAGGATTCAGCAGAAACGTCTGTCTACAACATATTTGTCAAGGGGGTTCAGCATGATAAAATGTGTGATATTGTATCACGTTATATTACAGGTACAACTAATTTTTACCTGATGGAGCAACGTGAAATTAAGCGTCTTCTTCAACTACAAAATGTGCCGCCTGATAGGGGAATCATACACCATGTTACTATTTTAACCCGAATATCCTAAATACTAAAGTACACGTCTTCACTCTGCCAGCTAATGTATCACATAATTACACAACGTGCGTATTTTGACGTATCATTAATCAATGTATATACAGACATTCTTCTAATTATACTATTTTGTTTATATTTGTGTTTTCTATGTAAATATAAATGTCTGTCATTAATATACACCACGGGGTATATATATTATAACAGCTATTTATGTAAATGATTTAGAGTCGATTTGTACGTGTTAAGTTATTACGGTACATTTGTAGGCTATATACTTCAGATTAATTCTATATACATGTTCGACCATTGCTCCGATTTTCTTATAAAGAAATGGCATATTGTGTCACAATTTAAATTGTTTTATGTAACCATGTATACATTTCTATTTGTACTGAAGAGACATGCCAACGCAGATACCTCTGACTTCTTTTAGGGCCTCTTTTGTGTAGCTATAACTAAATTTTGCCCTATTTGTGTTTGCTCATGCAATTCATTGGATGGATCATTCGATAACACATATCTATCTAGAGATAGAAAGATGTCCATTATTGGTGTAACCACAAAGCAAAATCCAGTCCTCGTGATTCTTTTTTCCAGAAAATGATGATACGGTTTAATAAAGGACCACTGGCAGAGAAAAGTAGATGAGATGAATACTTAGGTCTCTGAAAGCTTTGCGAACCGGGAACGATGCTTTGAGCTTCAAGTAAATATTTTTCTATCTAAGAGATTATCGCTGTTAATGTTATGAATCACAATGTATGGTCCATGTATTCGAATACGTAGCATTGTGGACAACTTAATCTGGTATTCTCTACTTCCCTACAGAATATATTATCCAGATACGAGGCGGATGAACCGATAAGGTTTGGAAGGACTTTTCATTGATTCTGCTCCTAGAGACAAGAATGAGGTTGATCATCACATCAAATTTTTTCACATGATACTTATAACTATCAACTATTATTATCGTTATTTGCATTGTGGTGAATGTATTTTAGATTACAATTATCTCAATACTTTCTGAAATGAAACACATGCACAAACACACACAAATATATATATATATATACAGAGAGAGAGAGAGAGAGAGAGAGAGAGAGAGAGAGAGAGAGAGAGAGAGAGAGAGAGAGAGAGAGAGAGAGAGAGAGATGGAGAGAGAGAGAGAGAGAGAGAGAGAGAGAGAGAGAGAGAGAGAGAGAGAGAGAGAGAGAGAGGGGGGGAGAGAGGATTCATAGAAAAATATAGGAGAATTAAGACGGAGAAAAATAACTGCAAATACATTTGGTTGTTATGAATAGCAAACAACTGCATTTACAATTATTATTGTGTGATTGACATTTCCGAGATGCCCTAGGAAACGCATAATATCTGAGGACTTTGAATTCGATCTTGTTTATATTTTTAAAGCTGTTGTATTTACATTCTAATTTAAACGGAGATCGTTGTTAAGGGCTGTTTGGTTCAAGGTTTAGGGTAGCCAGTCGGTATCTGAAAGATATTGCCTTCGATATTCCATGGCGGCCGATGGCCTTATTCTACCATCTATAGGTTGTGCTTACTCGACTTTCTAAGCTATTTATTGCAATCAACTACATTTACAATTATTTTTCTGCATCTGTCTCTTCCTATATGTCTATGAATCTCCTAATTTCTCAGTGCATCGAAAGTTCAAGCGTTGCATTCAATGTTATATAATACACAGACACGCGCACACACGCACACACACAAATATATATATATATATATATATAATATAAGATCAAAAGATGTTTAAAGGAGTTCCATGTATTTTATTATGCGCATTTCAAAAACAAACATCATCATGCAATAATATTTGTGTTTTCATCAGATAAAACAGGAGAACATGATATGAAGGCTAAAAAACACTTGTGGATAGTGCAGTTTTAAATCAACATATGAAAAGTGGTTTTAGATTGATGTGTGATATTGGGAAAAATATTTTATTTAGAGAGGGGGTGGTGGAAAGGATGAAAAAGGGGAGGAGATGAGAGGGAGAGATGGGTGATAGATGGCTCCACTTCCACCTCTTTTAAAGCTCGTCTCTATAATCACCATTAATCTTTCAAATACAAACTTAAAAGAACCAACACGGCTCTCTCAGAACTCATATGGTCCTTGAAAGACAAAAACATTAAATATACCATCTTTTGGAAGAAGGTTTCTTCTGCATCCTCATACTTGAACAGCTCTCTATCTAAAATCTGTAATCTCTGCCTGAATGAAAAATTTACCATTATCTCTAATATAGATTCTATAATAAATAGACGTACAGATTTGTTTTCTATCTGCCTGCATAAATTCCATAGGACTTTTCCCAAAGTATACAGTTAATATTCAATTCTTTATCAATTTAGAATCTTTTCTCAAAGGCACATATACATACACCTCTTTAAAATATACCCATCTTCCTACCTTACTTCAAAGAGCATTATACACTCTATAATACTTGTTTACTCATTACCCTCTTTCTATCTTCACCTTGTAAAATCCTTCATAACATATACATTTGTTTTTTTTGACGTTAGAATATTCATCCGCAATTATTATTATTTTTTCTCTCTATCATAAAACTTTTTAATCTCAATTTCATCCTTAATTTATTATTTTTTTCTCCCCATCAACGAACTCATTCTTAATACATATTAACTCTTTCTTCGCATATATTATCAATTCCTTCAATATACAAACTTTAACTTCACATTATTTTTCTCAAATCCTTCTACACACAAACCTTAATAATTTTTTTCTCTTCGTTAATTTTGAAATTGCCACAATACTTATCAACATACATCTTTTTAACGTTAGAATATTCATCCACAATTATTATTTTTTCTCTCTATCTTCATACATAAACTCCCTCTCTTTCCTCATAAATAGTTTTCCCTTCGTTAACTTTCAAATTCTTTTAATTTATACATTATCTTCCAACGGTTCTCAACCTCTCTATGTAAAACAATATATCTTTTCTCAGTTATAAAAACTATCTCTTTCTCTCTATCACCCATCTCTCCCTCTCCACCTTCACTCTCATCTCCTCCCCTTTTTTCATCCTTCAACCCCCCCTCCCTAAATAAAATATTTTTTCCTCGTACATATCTTCCCTTCGTTAATTTTCAAATTCTTTTAATTTATACATTATCTTCCAACGGTTTTCAACCTCTCTATGTAAAACAATATATCTTCTCTCAGTTATAAAAACTATCTCTTTCTCTCTATCACCCATCTCTCCCTCTCATCTCCTCCCCTTTTTCATCCTCCCCCCCCTCTCTAAATAAAATATTTTCCCAATATCACACATCAATCTAAAACCACTTTTCATATGTTGATTTAAAACTGCACTATCCACAAGTGTTTTTTAGCCTTCATATCATGTTCTCCTGTTTTATCTGATGAAAACACAAATATTATTGCATGATGATGTTTGTTTTTGAAATGCGCATAATAAAATACATGGAACTCCTTTAACCATCTTTTGATCTTATATTATGTATACTCCAGTCCTACAAACTGTAGAGTGCTTCTTATCCGATATCTGCATTGCTTTATTGTACTACAATAAAACTCAGCTCCTACATTATATATATAATATATATATATATATATATATATATATATATATATATATATATATATATATATATATATATATATATATATATATATATATATATATATATATATATATATATATATATATATATATATATATGTATATATATATATATATATGTATATATATATTGAAACGAAATTTCATTTCTCACTCTTAGAACGGCACTTACTTAAATGTAAGTATGTATGTATACGTACATTCATATATGTATACAGACGTACAGTAGCATGTATATATATATATATATATATATATATATATATATATATATATATATATATATATATATACATATATATATATATATATACATACAGTAGCATATATATATATATATATATATATATATATATATATATATATATATATATATATATATATATATATAAATATATATATATATATATATATATATATATATATATATATATATATATATATATATATATATACAGTGTTGAACAAAAAAGGTGACGTGGTTGCCTGAATACTGTACGGCGTAAATCAGGGTGTTCGTTTGTTTACAAACGAACAAAGCGAACATTATAATAAATGTTCGGTAAACTGATACGTGCATATATATATATGTGTGTGCCTGTATGTATATATATATATATATATACATGCTACTGTACGTATGTATACATATATGTATGTACTTATACATACATACTTACATTTATATATATATTGGTAAACGGAAAAGAAAATGCTGATAAATTGTTCACAGTGAAAAATAGTTCAATTAGGAATAATTGAGAATTGGTAATAGTATTGTTAGTATTCAGTTTTGGTTTTAAGTCTTACCGGTTGTGCATTTCTAATGCTTTTCAAAAATAATTTTGAGATAGAGCGTCCGTGATGTTTGCTATAATCTGTATATATATATATATATATATATATATATATATATATGTGTGTGTGTCTGTGTGTGTGTGTGTGTGTGTGTGTGTGTGTGTGTGTGTGTGTGTGTGTGTGTGTTTGTGTGTGTGTGTGTGTGTGTATACAGATACAGTATGTGAAAAAAGGTAAGAAAGAGAGAAGGAAGCACAGTGTGGGGAAATTAGAGTAGTATGAACAGAAAAATATGTATGTAAGGAATGGAAGGTAGACCGAGAGTATCTCCAATAAATAAGACACCAAATAGACGTTTTCGATTTGAAAATTCCTCTTATGTATTCGAATATTTCTATATTTTATTTCTCATAAGGAAGATAAAATATAGGATTACATAGTATAGCTTCATGTGTTGATTTTGTTTCTAATAACATTGGGCGTTATATGTAAAGTACATAAACAACCAATGCACTTTCTCCGATATAGGAATGGCGTCAGAATATATTTCGTCACCAGAGATAATTGTTGATATTGGATTGATATTTGCTTTTCATAAAAACAATAAAGATTTGAGTGTCACCAAATGAATATAAACAGATACCACCAGCTCACGCATATATTTATAAAGTATGTGTTTGCTGTAAACCTATGCACACGCGCATACACATACACGCATGCACACACACAAACACATAATATATATTTATAAGTAAAGGGAGAATGAGTGATAGAGACAGAGAAATAGAAAGAGATTAAACTAATTTATGCTCTCGACATATTCCTTCCCTTAAACGACTGCTTGTAGAATTTAAAATAGTCTTACAAGGTGTATACATACGAACAAGCAAATATATGAATGCATGGTCCCGCAAATCCTGACAGAGTCGTACACGCCCTATTGAAATACGGTGTTTCTTTGGCATTCTTAAGCCTAGTGGAGCCCATCCCCAGAAGGTCCGAACGGAACACACTTCTTTCAGAGTAGAACAGAAAGGGAGAGTATGTAAGTCAGAAAGACATATGGTGGAAAAATCCACCTCAAACACTAGAGTGGTACTTTTTTTTTAGCAACATCGAATGGATGAAATACATAGATGATCAGGACAGGATTTAAACTCAGATAGCAGAGATCCAAAATAAATACCGCAAAGCATTCTATACACCGTTTTATCGACTCTGAAAATTTACAGCCTTCGCAAATATTTACACACGTAAATACTGTTTCTAGGTATGGATCAATTCGAAAAACCTGAAACGTACTCAATGCAGATATTGCAGCAGATATATTTTCTATACTAATTCGGTCCACGTCACGTAACACAAAGATTTATTGTTGGAGGAAATATGGCTACATCGACTTCAAACATAAATTGATCAAATTTATACCACATTTAAAAGCAACTTTCGCCAATCATAAGGAAGAGTTTAACAAATTTATATCATATTTCCCTTCACAATATTCTGTGACATTCCGTTTCACCTTTATTGCAAATGTTTGAGATCATTTCAAATTATATATATATATGCACAAATGCTGATACGCACGCAAACTCACATATGTGCAGACGTATATTGACTCACAAGACGAAACATCCTCTCACACTCATTTATATATATATATATAATTTGAGTATGTGTTGGTTAATCACCGACATTGCAATATGGGGGTAAAGCACTCGACGAAATTTCGCAGGTGGGTCTGTTTACTCCACTGTATATTTATAAACAAGAAGTAGATGTCAATAGTTTAAAATCAACTTCGAGCATTCATAATCGTTGTTATATATATGTATATTTCAGTGATAACCGTTATACAAGAGCTACAACTTCATCAGACAGCTAGAATTTGAAGAGAAAGAAACGGAAAAACATAAAGATGAGATAAATGTTATTTCTGTGGCGTTTAATATGCTACCAAAACCTTGAGAGAGTTACACCATAATTCAGCCCTGAGCATATATTTGAGTCGAAACAACTAGTATCGGTAGAAGGTCGGACACCATGCTTTCCAGCATAGTTACGTCCCTTTACGATCTGAGTTCAAATCCCGCCGAGGTTGATTTTGCCTTTCATCCTTACGGGGTCGATAAAATAAAGTACCAGTAATGAACTGGGTATTTGCAGGCCTTGTGCCTAAAGTAGAAACAATTATTTCATTTTTATGTTTTATGTTTTTTCTGTTCAAATTATAGTTATATATAAGAGCGACTATGAATGAACGAAGACGAAGTTAATTTCAACCTGTTGACATTTACTTCATGTTTACACACACACATACACAACACACACACACACACACACACACACACACACACACACACACACACGTATATATATCAATATATATATATATATATATATATATATATATATATATATGTATGTATATATACATATATATGTATGTATGTATATATACATATATGTATGTATATATATATATATATAATGTATATATATATATATATACTAGCAGAGGTAACTGGCGGTATTAAATACCAGTTGTGTATACCATTTATGTCAATACTTCAGTGCTGTTTCGAAAACTATACTTTTACAAAATCATCGGCATTTTCCAAAAGAGGGTTCCTGGCCCCAGGTGTCCCCTACTCAATATGTGCCAATTCTGAGAGTTCACATTCATCTGTAGGACAAACGTAGTCCATGTGTCAAGTTTTGTGAAAACCGGTTGCTAACTCCAGAAGTTATGACGTTTTGTTGCATTTCACTGCAGTGCTTCAGTCGACTCCAAGGAAATGGTGAAAGCGGGTTATATGACGGGAGGGGGGTCGTATAATCAATATCTGGAAAAATGAAAGTGCTCATGACCATCCGGAGTACATATGTAGCCTATGTCTTACGTTTGGCGAAAATACTGTAGAAATGCATAAGATGTATACATACGCGCGGGCACACGCGTGCGTGTGTGGGTGTGTGGGTGTGTATCTATTTGTGTCTGCGTTTGTATGTGTATGTCCGTCGGGGCATACGTATGTACTGGCCTAAAACGTCACTATTTACTTTTACTATTTTAATAACCTCTGTAATTTTCTTTTTCAATTTTATTTACACCATTCTTAAACTCCGGGGCTGGAAATCATTCTGTTATTTTAAATAGAATATTAGTCAAACGACTCCATTTATACCATAAACTTGGTCTTGTCTTTGCATGAACTTGTTCTTCACGCTCCACATAACGACGTATTATCCTCGCTTTTTTTCCGTTCATTGCCGGGGAACGTCTTCACGAACCAAAATATGGTCTTCCTGTTTTCCTTCGGTTGTAACGTTTCTCAAAATATTTACTTCTGCGTTCACAGATTACTCTCAGTTAAATTTGAATGGGAAATTCCTGTTTCATCGATTATATCTGTAACCATGGATGCTTGTAGCTTGAAAGTCGACCCAACGCCTACTCGGGTCATTCAACATAAGTGTGTAAATGTTGGCTGCATCAACCAAGCCATTTCGACGTTCATGCGACTAGACCTACATATACTACGTCCGACCACTTCCAATTTATATTATATATATATATATATATATATATTGTTATACTTGGGGAGGGCCATATTTATGTAATATTACCACAATTAATAACATAACACACTCACAGTTTGGTTGGTTTTCGCTTTTCGCTTCTGTGTCTTTTATATCGGTTAATTTTATTTAATCGGTCCTCAATGTTGCCATTCACTGACCAACGGTCAATAATGCAGATACAATATAGACAAAAACACATATATATAGTCTATCAAAGTTATTTTGTTGCACATCTGCAACATCGTCAGTGGTGCTATTGTTTCCTTCCGTTGCATTGTATGTCTACGCCATGTTTATTTAGTCTGTTTATATATTTATTTATTTGTTTCTTTTTGTGTCTTCTTTGCGCATGCGTTTGTGTGTGTGTATAGTGTTTTGTTTCATGTGTGTTCGTGTTTGGGTGACTGTGTATTGGTTAATGTATTCTATCTTTACGAGAAAAAATGAATGGAATAACGACAACACCCAAACAAACAACACTGACCTGAGAGAAGTAAAATAAATAAATAAATAGATAAATAAATTCCTAAACAAGCACAATAACAACAAACACATATAAACCCGCACTAGTAAAGATAGAATACATTAACCAATACACAGTCACCCAAACACGAACATACATCAAACAAAACACTATACACACACGCAAACGCATGCTCAAAGAAGACACAAAAATAGACAAATAAATAAATATATAAACAGACTAAATAAACATGGGGTAGACATACAATGCAACGCGAGGAAACAATAGCACCACTGACGATGTTGCAGATGTGCAACGAAAGAACTTTGATAGACTATATATATGTGTTTGTATCTGTATTTTTGACCGTTGGTCAGTCAATGGCAACATTGAGGACCGAATAAATTAAATTAACCGATATAAAAGACACAGAAGCGAAAAGCGAAAACCAACCAAACAATGAGTGTGTTTTGTTATTAATTCTGGCAATATTACACAAATATGACCCTCCCCAAGTATAACAATATTTGTTTCGACACACGATTTCATATCAAAAACCTCGCAAGAATATTTCATCGCCGTTATATATATATATATATATATATATATATATATATATATATATATATATATATATATATATAAATATATATATATAAATATATATATATATATATATATATATATATGTGTGTGTGTGTGTGTGTGTATATATATATATAGATAAATATACACAGGTGTGTATGATCGTGTATAGAAGGTTATATTAATAAAAGGAATTCCTACTTTGTCTGATTTACTCGTTTTATTTACAATCCTTTAACATTTATAATGGTATTAGAATGAAACAGTATGGTAGAATATTAAATGTTAAGTGTTAATTGAACAAGTACTTGCATGCTTTCACAATCTTCAGGTTCATATTCTGTGGTGACAGTCAAGTTTGCAATTTTCAACTGTAATGAGATGTGTAAATGTTGTGCCTTATATACAGTGAAAAGTGGCTCCAGAATGCGAAATCTTGCAAACTGTATTTCGACCCATCGGTGTGTAGTTTCACTGGATTACTAAAGCTGATTGGTTTAGGCGTCACGGTTGGTTGAGCATGTCTAATGACTGAATACTACACAGATTTGGTTGAGGATCAAATGAAAGACACAACATTCTACCATGAAATACCGTCAAATATAGACCACAACAGCATGAAGAAGATCAACAACCTTCAAAATACCACAACTCACTTACTGATAAGGAAAGAGACTACATCACCAATTCTGAGCCAAAGCCCAGCAACCTCTATGACCTACCGAAAGTTCATAAGTCAAAAGAAATACAACTGGCAGTAAGAGAACAAAACAGTGAGTACATTAAATTACTACACCCTAAAGACTTAAAACTTAGACTTATTATAGCTGGTCCAACATGCCCGACTCACCGTCTAAGCAATTTTGTTGACATTATTTTGAAACCGCTATGTATTCAAATACCCAGATTCATCCGCGATGATATCGACTTCCTGTCCCATCTTCCTAAAACCACGGAAAAGAATTCACTTCTACTTAGTTTTGATGTGGTAAACCTTTACACCAACATTACGCATGCTTTAGGAATAAAGGCGGTTAAATACTTGGTGGTAAAACATAGAGAAGTGATTCCCATCAGATTCCCAGCGCCATTAAACTTTTTCTGGAAAACAACATTTTCTTCTTCAATGGAAATAATTACATCCAACATGATGGGAACGAAGTTTGCTCCCGTTTACACGAACTCTGTAATGAGATATTTAGAACAACAACTCTACCAAGAAATAGAGGAAAAATATAGCCCTGACTTTAGAAAGTACGTTGAAAAATCTTGGAAGAGATACCTTGACGACTGTTTCATCATCTGGACAGAATATCTTGATACTCTGAATGAGTTCAATATCCTCCTGAATGACCTACACCCATTTATCCAATTCACAAAAGAGATGAGTAGTACCAAATTACCATTCCTAGATATAATGATAATCAAAAACGACACCAACATTACCACGGATATATATTATAAACACACAGACACCCATCAATATCTGAATTTTAAGTCGCGCCATCCACCTCTTACAAAATGCAACATCCCATACTGCCTAGCCAGAAGAATGTGTACCATTGTAGATGATACGAATACCGGGTTCAAAAGCCTAACAGAACTAAGAGAATTTTTGCTCAAATAAAAAGACCCATCTCTACTTATAGAAAATGGCATACAGCGGACTATAAAAATACCTATACAACAACTTAGGACAACCCAAGGAAGGAAAAACCAAGAACTGGTCATACCATTTATAATGACTCACAACCCATGTCACCAGAATATCTTCAAAACTGCCAAAGCAAACCTACCGATCATTGCTCAAAGTAATGAATTAAAAGGCTTAATCACAGATCGATCTTAGTAAAACACAGCCGACAAATTTGAAGCAAGTAATAACAAAAGCAAAGTTTGACCTTAACAACAAAGACCAATCATTCACTGTATCTAAATGCAATGATAGTCGATGTGGCACATGTCAATCCATACACGGCGGTCAATATATGAAAACAAAAACTGGATAAATATTCCCAAATGCAAAAAATGAAGTGCAAAACGAAAATTTAATTTACTGCATTAAATGCCTGAATTGTGAGAAACTATATGTCGGTCAAACTGGAAATGCACTATCGGAACGTGCACGGGTACAGCGACAACAAATCAGAGACCCAAATGTCCGTCAGATACCCCTAAGTAACCATCTAGCAACATGTGGACATGGAATATTTATGATATTTTCATTTTACAAATTACACAGCCCAAGTGAAATCAAGAGAAAAGTATTTTATTGATAAATTCAAACCCAAGCTAAATGAACAATAATAATGTGCTATTAATCCTACTATGACTATGACTACAATCGCTAACAACAACAACAATAATAATAATAATAAATGTGATGTTGATGGTGATGATTACTAGAAAATGCTATTTTCATCATTTCTAAAAATAGCAAAACAATTGATGCTTTGGATAGGGTCAATTAGTAGTCGTTAGACATACTCAACCAACAGTGACGCCTAAACCAATCAACTTTAGTAATCCAGTGAAACTGCACACCGATTGGTCTAAATACAGTTTGCAAGATTTCGCATTCTGCAGCCACTTTTCACTGTATAAGGCACAAAATTAACACATCTCATTACTGTTGAAAATTGCAAACATGACTGTCACCACAGAATATGAACCTGAAGATTGCGAAAGCATGAAAGTACTTGTTCAATTAACACTTAACATTTAATATTCTACCATACTATTTCATTCTAATATCATTATAAATTTTAAAGGATTGTAAATAAAAAGAGTAAATCAGACAAAGTTGGAATTCCTTTTATTAATATATATATATATATATATATATGGACGGGAATGTCCATTATATATACATATATATATATATTTATATATATATATATATATATATAACCAACAGTTAAACAAGGTTCATTGATTAATCAATGAACATAGTTTTACAATAAATTAGAAGCACTCTCACAGAGATTTTTCTGGAGTTATTAATATTAATTCAAAATATTAATAAATATAGACATGCACGTGATCAATTATATTTTATTATATATATTTCAGAGCTGTTTCATCAGTACGTCCTCATCATATAAAATAAATTGATGTCTGACATACCTCAACTGTGCTGATGGTTCAATTCCAGTCTTGGCAGTGATTAGTTATGACAAAACTCAATATTTAATAAAAATACAAATACAAATAAAAATAATATAAACATATAATAAAAATAATATAAATATATAAATAAAAATAAAAATAAAAATAAAAATAAAAATAAAAATAAAAATAATATAAATATAAATATAAATACCAATTTCTTGAATAAATCGGGGGGAAAATGAAAACTAAATCTATTATTTAGTATGCCCCACCTGCAGCTTTAGGTATTAAAATACTCTTAGCACAATTATTTGTTAAAGCATTAGAAAAATGTTTCCCTAGAACACATAAATACTACTCTATCTTCAATAGACACACAGTTAAACTATGTTACTCTGCAGAAATAAATAACAGAATTCTTTGTTCTAACCAACAGGTAATTAGCGATAATGACAATATTAATAATAACAATACTATAGTTACAGAGAATAACAATAACATTAATTTAAGCACTTACATTAGAACACCTACAAATATTATCAATGATAATGCGAACAGTTTAGATCATAGAAATAACATGAAATCGAAATGTAACTGTAGAAGAAAATCTGAATTTCCTTTGCAAAATAACTGCTTGATAAGAATTTATTATATAAATGTACCATTAAAACAAATAATAATATTACCTATAACTACATAGGTGCAACTTCATTGAATTTAAACTGAGATTTTCCAATCATAAACATTCTTTTTCTAATCCGGATAAGAAATGTTCTACCCCTTTATCACAATTAATATGGTCTTTAAAAGAGAAAAAATTAAAATACTCAATATTTTGGACTAAACTTCGAAATTGTGAAGTTTATCGGAATAATTCCATCTGACCTAACTGCAATCTTTGCAATACTGAGACTCTATTAATAATTGCTAATTATGGTAATTTAATTAATAAAAAAAGTGAAATATTCTCAAATTGCCTGCATAAATCTGCAACAACATTTCAAGCATCATATAAAATTAGGAAAACACATTGACTGAGTGAGAAAAGATATTGACTCTTATTAATAATTCTTGTAATGCTTCTATTATTGCTATTATCGATATTGTGTATAACGCCTCTAGCTCACCTTAGGAAATACATACCTGTTCTTTAAAAGAGTATGATAATCTCTTGATTGGTTAAATACCTTTAGTTTCGATTTAGAATCCTCTTTTTAAATCCTGTATTTTATAAATTTAGGATCTGTAATATTTTCAGACTTTTAAACCGTTTAATTTAATTTAAAAGTTTGGATACGTTGTACGAAGATATTGTTTACATTTATCGTGTATAAGTTTCGTTTTATCTAAATTGAGTAATAATCTGTATTTAACTTGATTTATAGTATTGAATACAGTAAAATTTGGTAGAATCGAAATAATAATACTCTCAGTGTAAATATAACTAATAATTAATCATATATGTAATTGAGAAATATAGATTGAAATAGTATTTTTTATATAAAATGCTTATGCAGATGCTAATATCTAAGTAACTGGAATTTAATAATATCATATTTACTATATTTGTAAGCACCATTGTTAGTTAATAATATTTTGAATTTTGAATCTTATATCTTAATTATTGAATGTATTTACTAATTTAAATTTGCTCCAGATTATCTTTGAAAATATGTTATATTATCTGATATGACTTTATATTGTTTTAATTTTGATATAATATAATAGTATAATTTCTTTCAAATAATATAGAGTAAACATTTCACGGTATATAATATTTGAAAAAAAACGGTCACGCATCATATACCTCTATTCTCCTTATGTAATTATTTTATACCATCTATACCTCCCTTTCTTCGTTTCTCTCTTCATCTCTCTATATTTTCCTTTTCTCCTCTATTTAGCTCTCTCTCTCTCTCTCATGTGTTCTTTTTTCTCTAATTTATTTTAGTTAATTTTTTTCTGCACATTTTCGTACGTACCCTCTCAATAATATGTAGTTTGTCATGTTACTGCTTATGGTATATACATACTGAGTTTTGTCATAACTAATCACTGCCAAGACTGGAATTAAACCATCAGCACAGTTGAGGTATGTCTGACATCAATTTATTTTATCTGATGGGGACGAAATGAGGAAACAGCACAGTACCTCTGAAATATATATAATAAAATATATTTGATCACATGAATGTCTATATTTATTAATATTTTGAATTAATATATATATATATATATTTATATATATATAATGGACCTAAACTTCGATTTCGACAAAAGGGCATCCAACAACATATTCACTTAAGTAAATTTGGATATTTAAGTCGGATATGACATTTTACATCCGCCAAGGATTTCCAAGCAAGGAAAAGATTACGTGGTGAAGATTACGGGAAATGTTACTGGTATGTTTCCTGACGTTATTTGTCTTACTTCTTGTTCGTCAGAGCCAATGGATACAGCCTGATTCAAAGGTCTTACCCTTATTATGCCACACATCTACTGTCACACATCTACTTTGCTTTCCAGAACAACTTGTCGAAAGGCCTCATGAGATATAGTGACTGCAGACATACTACTACTCAGTTTGTGTTTGTATCTGAGCCATGGTCGCCGAAAATTTCAATAGCTTCTATCAAACTGGTTATCGTTCTGATGACATGACCGGCCGAGCCTAGTTGTGATTGAATGAAGAATATGTTAACAGCTGGAAAATTGTATTTTTTCTTCAAGGGTGTAGCCGCAGGGTGAGCAAAGATAACCGTTATGATAGATATCTGGCTGGTTGATGTACGACTTATATGTAGTCCACATTTCTGATTCATACTGGTGTGTGGTTAGTATGTTATATTTATTGACATATGTCCTGCAGAAGCGATGATGGATTCGGCCAAATTCTCTAGTAGGTTTCCCTAAACGATCGATTATTTCGTCATCGAGAGATGCTTCTGAGTTCACCTTATTGCAAGATATGGAATGATTTCACATACTTGAGATACTTCCTATCGACCTTTATAGAGTTATCTAGAAACTGTGGAACTGCACAATCACCTGTAAGCAGGTGACGCTTCGGGCCAATATTTGCTTTGCGGGCACTTTCTGAATTGTGACACCTTAACTGTATGTCGACAGGTTTTACCGGCTAGCGTGTGTCTTCAATCATTGTACCATGTCTGGTTAGTCCACCAGATATCTTACAAATTATGCTCCACTCATAGCATATTTACAGCAGGTGGAGGAATGAAGGTAGAGCTTTCTTCAAAGTAGCTCCGTGTCTCCCAGGCTCCCTGGATCATGTGACTTCATATGGTTGACAAATCCAGCTAAAAATATATTGGACACATTTATTACACCTGAATGACTGCCGGATATTTGAAGTCACTGCTCTTGCGTGTTGCTTACGGAGAGAAGGATTCAAATAGCATGCTCCATTCGACTTTTCTCAACACCTTCACATCCACACTTCTTTATCATTCTCCATGGGGTACGCTCTTCGGCTAATGTCTCCCATTTCTCCATATAATTCTCCAGAGATTTAACATTGTCTTTTATTACATACCTACAATTGGTTTCTGCCGTGGCCTATTTCCTCTTGTCAGCTTCCCAAGAATAACTGTTTAGGAAAACATTCATATTCCATACTGACCACATAACCAGTTTAACACAGATTGTTCAAAATAACCTTCTTCTCAATACTGGTATTACTCGCTTTGTCGGGTACATCAGCATCGGCTTTGTAAGCGGAACAATTAATGTTCAGCATCCGTCGCATAAAATTATGAAGAAACCTTTCTAGCTGCCAAATATGAGGCCTGTAACTTGTTTACATTTCGTATTCGTATAAAAGAGACCTAAGAACAAAGGCACCATACACAGAGTACTTTGTTTCTCGTGAAACCCCAATGTGTCCAGACTTAATTCTCAAGCTTTCGAAAGACACTTCTAGCTTTCACATTTCTGTGATTTCCTTCAGCATCAAAGGTACATTTCTACTGAGTCTCCAAGCCTTTAGCTGCATGTTCTATATAGTGTATGCCAAAACATCTGTATCATTAGCATACAAGAACACGATGGCTGCAGTGCAAATTATTTTGGACTTGGTATTAACAACGTCTTAAATTAAATAACTTTACAGAAGTTCTAAATTACAAGCATTAATCAATTTCTAGGAAACATTTCTTAGAAAGAATATGTCTGCAGTATGCCCAAGTAGATGGAGGACAGAGTGTGCTTGTATGCTGCACTGCTTGACAACGTTTTCCACTCAAACAGTTTCAGAAAGTTTCCCCAAGGAAGTTCACTTTTGCCTTCATAATTACACATATACACATTATATATAAATACATATGTATAAAAATAGGAAAACACAAAGCAGGTTTTCATTAAAATATCCCAAATGAGTAATTCTATTTAGTCAAATTCGGCGTAGGCACATGTTACTATATAAATATGTATATATATATATATATGTATGTATGTATATATATATACATATATATATATATAGTAACACGTGCTTACTTCGTATTTGACTAATACATATATATAGAGAGAGAGGTAATATCCGTAGTGGTAGAGCACTCAGTCCACGGGACGAGTTAGGTAGAAGTTGTTACAAACCAGTTAGTTCACCATACCTAGAAAAATTGTTTCACCTTAGCGGATCCTCAGCTCGTAATGGACATGGTTATACGGAACATGAACGACACCCCTACGAAAGCGCATGCGCAGAAACGATCACTTCACACAGGCAACACTAAAATGCATGCGAGAGGTTTAGGGGAGATAACTGCGAAAGTCCGAAAAAGTTCTAGTTGATAAGAAAATTAGGGTGTTGTAATTCAATCCGGAGCTTTGTAGTTACATAAGATGTGTTTCGAGACGTGTGGACAACGTGTGAAGAATTCATAACTCGTGTTTAGGTAATCACTATTGCATAATCTCTTTAGGATATTTATTCGTTCATCAATACATAGTCCACACGGCGGATTTCCCCTTAGATATGGCTTGGACTTAGTGATGGCTTTCCATTGAATGGAGTAGTCTATACTTGAGTCCTTGAGGGACCATACGTGACTCGCGAGTTTCGTAGATCAACGTCTGTCCGGGTACCTAAAGGTCGACTGGCGGTTCAGGAAGCGTTCCTTAAATCGGCCCTCCGCCATACTCACAGAGGATTTGACCTAATGTGGTCACGACCTCGACCAGTTTAAAAAAGACTTAGCTACTACCTTCAATGAGTTAGGATTAGGATAACAGTAGCTACCAACCTCTCTAGCGTTGATTTCTTAGACATTAATTTAGATCTTCGCACACATACCTGCAGGCCCTTCCATAAGCTAAACGAAAAACTCAATTTCATTCACAAGGACTGATGCCACCCTCCCACTGTTTTTCGAGCCTTCGTAAATAATTGTTTCTAATTTTGGCACAAGGCCAGCAATCACCCAGTACATTACTGATACTTTATTTTATCGACCCCGTAAGGATGAAAGGCAAAATTAACATTGGCGCGATTTGAACTCAGAATGGAAAGGAACATAACTCTATGCGTCAAAGCATAGTGTCCGACCCTCTACCGATACTGCCAATCCACAGTACTAGAATCTCAAAACGCTCCTCTAAAAAGGCTATCTTTGACAGGGCGGCACCCTATAACACCCTATAACACGACGTTAGCTAACAACGGCTTCTCGCAACCTATCACTTAACTTCCCACTATCAACAACAGCAATAAGAAAAGAAATCGTAAGAATCGACAAACTATCTGGTTCCCTCCTCCCTTCTCACTCAACGTTAAAACCAATTTCGGCAAAACATTTCTAGCCCTCTTAGATAGACACTTTCCCATAGGTTATAAATACCGCTCCATCTTTAACCGACACAAAGTAAAACTACGATACTCCTGCTAAGAACATGAAGGCCCACATCACCAACAGCCCTAAGAGGAACACCTCACCAGGGTGCTCTTGCCATAAGCCCGAAGCTTGTCCTCTTCAACAGAAATGCAACACACCTGCTGTAGTTTATGAAGCTGTAGTCACTTCCAACCGACCAAATCAACCACAGGAGGTCAAATCCTATGTGGGTATGGCGGAAGGCAGATTTAAATATACACACATAAATACGTAAATAAAGCCCGAAAACACATACCTACATATAAATACACATAAGTTCGCTAAACGTAAGCCAACCAAAACACAAGGTACAAATATACACACACCCTACATACGTAGGTTGCGTTGGCGTGTTTTTACTTCGATAATAAGGGAAAAGCGGGCAACAAACAGGATAAATTTGGGTTTAAAACATATAATAACCCTCCGAGTAACCCAGCCTTTCTACCCTTCGAAAATGATGTCTTGGAACTCATACGGAGTATCAAATTTCGGAATAGGTGCAATTCCTTCCAGCAGGACCTGAAGAATAGAATTCGTTCTATTAAGGATTATAATGCCATGCACGTCCACTCCGACAAAACTGGCAATCTATATCAAGTGGAGCGCATGGATAAACCATCAACTGCTACATAATGCTGTAACTAAGGATTACCGTAAAATTAATAGGAGCATCATTAATGACATCAACGATGCTGGGTTAAAACTCACCTCTGATCTCAACATCAAAGACCGGTCTGATCCTCTGGAACCTATTCCTCCCCACTTTACCCTGAAGGATCATAAATCCAATTTCCCGAACAACCCATTATATTCGGCTTATTACGAAGTCCGATCATAAATCCAATTTCCCGAACAACCCCTACTATTCGGCTTATTACGAAGTCCGATTTAGGTAGACTTAGTAAAAGGATTTTAGATAGAATTATATCTGAAATTAGAAGTTTGCGCCTCTTGCACTGTGGAACAATTCTTTCGCGGTGATTGATTGTTTCAACCCCATATACAACAAGGAACATTGCCGTTTTATCCAATTCTACATCAACAATTAATACTCTTCCATCACTTTACCACTTCTTCTTAGAGCTATCGATTTCGCTAAAACACTCACAGTGGTTAAGAATTTCGTCATCCTCAATGCCCGTAAGTCAGTGATTAATTTCGACGAATCTATTTGGATTTAAAAATCTAATAGTACCCCATTCGACGTGAGTATGGCCGCCAGAGATTCTGCGGAGGTTACTGATCTTTTCGGCCTTTTCCTTCTTTTCCATATCATGGAAGAATTCCCCAACGTGGGTGGTGGTTTGTACCGTGATGACGGTCTTTTGACCATGACAAAGTGCGGCCAACGTGCTTGCGACATGTTCAGAAAAGAACTGACAGCCTTCTTTAAAGGCGTCAACTACTCCATAAAGGCTGAGGCAAACCTCTCGGTAGTTAATTACCACGACGTTACCCTCAATTTGTCGAATGGCTTGCACTACCCATATAGAAAGATCAATGATACGCTTAATTACATAAGTAAGCATTCTAACCATCCTGCCAGCATAACCAAAAATCTGGTAAGAAACGTTTCTTTGAGGCTTTCCCGTTTATCTACAAACGAGCATATTTTCACCGACCATTCCACATAATACAATGAAGCTCTTGCTCGGAGTGGATTTGTCGATAAGGTAGCATATACAGAGCAGAGTATGAGAATAGACCTAGGAAAAATAAATCCCGGCGCATTATATGGTATAACCCACCATATAATATGGAGGTGGCCACACCATTAGCTAAGATCTTTCTCTCCCTTATTATGAAACATTTCCCCCAGCACATAAATATAGTAAGATTGTTAATAGAAATACCATTAAAATCTCTTACTCTACGACTCCTAACCTTGTACATAACATCATAGCTTCAAATATAGCTAAAGTACCTAGTCGTATGGACACGTGCAACCCTGTAACTAGTACTAACTGTAATTGTAGGAAGCGGGTTGACTGCCCCCTATCGCTTATAATAAATGTTCGGGGAATCCATACGTATATATATATATGTGTGCATGTATGTATATATATATACATACTACTCTACGTCTGTATACATATATGTATGTATCTATACATACTTATATATATATATATATAAATAAGGATTGCTCTGCTAAAATATACTAAAATATGTGTGTAACTTCCACAAGCTTCTGTCGTGACATTCCCGAGTCCAGTGACCAAAAAATTGTTGTATTTTGATGTTTCAGAATATAAAAATTAATTAAAAACTTACCCCACATATATGAACTCGACTGGTCTCACTTGGGGATCCAGTCAATATTATTATTGCTATTATTATTATTATTATTATTATTGTTATTAATGTATGTGTGTGTATATGTGTGTGTGTATGTGTATGTATGTGTGTATGTATATATGTATGTATGTATATATATATTTATTTTTTATTTTTTTTTTATTTATTTATTATTATTATTATTTTTATTATGTTATTTTATTTTATTTTATTTATTTATATATTTTATTTATTTTTTTAATATTTTTTTTATTTATTTTATTTTTTTTTTTATTCTCGTGCCATACTCGATAACGAGGGGGCAGCCATCATATATATATATATATATATATATATATATATATATTGTTATACTTTGGGAGGGTCATGTTGCCAATAAGAAAGACACGCACTGGTGCGTGTGTTTCTTATTGGGAACATGACCCTCCCAAAGTATAACAATATCGGTTTCAACACACATTTTCAGATAAAGAAACTTGCTAAACAAATTCAGAAACGAAATATATATATATATATATATATATATATATATATATATATACAATATACAGAAGTGTGTGTTTTTCTTTACAGGAATTTCCCTTTTATCTACACGTGCGACAGGTAGTTTACTTTAGTTCTCTCTAGTAGTGCGGACAATATCGGCCTTCCACATGCTGATGACCCACAGGGCCGAATTGGAACCACTTAAATGGCGAAACATTCTCCTGGTGAGTTTGTACATGTGTGATCTAGGTATGAGGTTGGTATCTCATTTTAATTTATACTTTTAATTTGAATGTCTTTCCTATGCCTCTAGTGGCTTATAATCTTTTCACGCTGGTGGTTTGAAATTCCTGGAAAGAAAAACACACTCATCTGTGTCTTTCCCCTCTGTATATTGTATTTTAAAGTGCCCAGGAAAACTCTTTCCTTTGAGCTCATTTAATTACAGGATTATACGCGAGCCCTTTGCTCCGTTATTTTACTTGATATATATATATATATATTTAGTATATTAACTGAGAAATCCTTAAGTGATACTCTGACCAACTCCATCTCACTCAACAAACATTAGGATATACCTAAGTGTATTCCCAATTTAGTGTTTGGGTGCTAACTAATCAGTATTTCGTGGATAGCTGCTTGTATTATTTTATATGAGACATAATTAAATAAATATCTCTTTCCTTCCAGGCGGCCGTTTCGTTATAAGATTTCTATAATTTGTGATAAATCATTTCCAGGTTATGTAGAAACTTGTATATAATGCATAGTTGTATACACAAGCGGGCTCTTATAAACTCATCAATGGATACCCAAATAATATGGATATAAGAATTATTTCGACATTAATAGATTAGTGATGGTCTCCTTCAGCGATAAAAAGGGACTGGTAGATTCGAAACTCCAACAGTCCACTCAAAGAAAAAAATACACGCTGTGGTTTAGTATACCCATGGTAAGGTTTTGCGTATTCTTGTGTATGTACGTATCTGTTTGCGTGTATGTATTTATTTGTTTCTATTACTTCTGTATTGTATTTATTTACTTTGTTCTTAACTCTATAGCGGAGATTCATTTGGTCTCCTAGTTAGAATTTAGTCTACGATTTCTGCTATACCATTTACGTGGTTTTGTCTTTGCGTGCTATTGTTCTCCACGCTCCACATATGACTTATTATCTTCGTTTTTTCGTTCACTGCCAGAGAACGTCTCTATGCACCACCTAAGAGAACATTAGTCTACGACGTCTTTTATACCATAAACGTGGTTTTGTCTTTGCGCGTAATTGTTTTTCACCGCTCCTATTAATGACGTATTATTCGTTTTTTCCCGTTCTTTGCCAGCGAACGTTACCACGAACCAAAGTATCGTCTTCCTGTCTTCCTCCGGTTGCAACGTTTTTTGAAATATCCAGTTCTCCGTTTACAGATTGACTTTGTTAGTTTCAGAAGATCCCGTTAAGGGTGAAAGCAGCGATTCTTTGCTTAAACTTTAATCTGTTATTTTAATAAATATATATATATATATATACTATTCCCCCAAATAATGGTTTCTACTATAGGCACAAGGCCAGTAATTTTAGGGGGAGGGGAAAGTCGATTAAATCGACCCCAGTACTTTATTTTATCGACACCGTAAGGATGTAATGTAAAGATATACCTCAAATGACTTTATTTTTTCAGATTGTCATTAGCTTTATATAAAGCTAGTTGATATAGATATCAGTTATTATGCTTCTCTTATTTTTAAGTCTATTCACATGCATGCGTATGTATAAGTAAAATATGTCACGAGCCATTGATTGCTTTCATACTAACACGCATAGAACTACGATTTCAGAATTCGTGTTGTTCGACCTTGTGAGTCAAGGGCAATTGGGATTAGGATGGTGTAGTTATATCTTAGAGACACGCAAGAAATTAAGCTCACTTCAAACAAATGGAACGAAAAATTATTGGCCTATAATTCAAATGATTTTTCGGAAATCCGTCATAACTGATGGCATTTGTGTACTGTTAAGTCGATTGGTCAAAGAGATAATGCATCGGTATGCGTTTCTCTTTTTTAGTTAGCAGATCGCCATCATGGTCTAATTCACTTCTGTTTGGGAATTTCCTGACATTAAATCAATACGAATTTCCAATGTTTTTAATGACATACAATAATATAAAATGCCAAAGAGCATAATATCCAAAATATTATGTGTATGAAAGAATACTTACTTGTTGAAGTGAGGTGTATTGCAGTCCTCTCTTTACAGCAACATGCGTGCCTGAAATGAAAGCAAACGTCTTATATACTACCTAATGTCTAGATTAGTAACATGGCTTATTACGCGAGACCTGGAGATATTATTACATGTCCAGTATTATCGCGGGCGTAGGTATGCACAATTGGATGAACAGTAGACATGCTATTAATAACTCAAATGGATTGGAAAAGTAATCAATATTTGGAGAAGTTTATCACGTTACTTATCATGAGATATTGGCTCATGAACGTTATATTATTCTACTGTAAGAATAATTTCGGAGCTAAAATAGTAATTTAGAATATGTTTTAAATTAGTCAGCTATAATAAGAGAATGGGCGTTTATTGCCGATTATTCCTCCTTGCATAAATATAACAAGATAAGACGATAGCAGAAATTTAACTTAAAACCATTTATTTAAACGACAACAATTTTACATAGTAGTAATTAAGCTAGCATTTCGAGGTATCTATCAAATCGAATAATTAAAGTGCCAGAAAAAATATAATTTTGAGAAGTCTGTTGCAGCATCAAATGTAAAACAGAGACGCTTAGCCTCCGCCAATGCATTTCCGAGAGATAAGATTATCAAGATGAACCTAGCATGGTAGATCGTTGTATTGTGGCAGGCTTCCAAAAGCTCAATTTTGCCCAAACTTTTATCTTACATGACAAAGTATTCTATCATTGCATGTAAGGATGGGATAGAGCTTATTTTCCATTCATACTACTTCATTTATTAAACTTCATACTACTTTATGTATTAAACTATAATAAAGTATTTAGTAAATTAGATTCATTACAATAATTATGTATTTAATTTCAAATTTATTTATGTTTCATTAGTTTATAGATTTTCAATTAATTCTATATTACATCTTTGAAGTAATTTAACACATTACACTCAAGATTGTTTTCATGGATTAAATAAAATAAAGCTACAATGAGTTGATCATATTGTCTATTTTTTTATATTATAATCAGCAGAGCTTAAGTGAAAACATCTTTAAAAATATAAGTACATTTTTATGTGACTAGATTCAAATCAAGTAATGATAACTGCATTGCCGAGTATATTATATCCACCATCATCACATCAAGCTTAATTTAGTGATCATATTTTTATTTAGCAAAACCAAGAATAAGTAAGTACATATAAATCAATGAATATATTTATTTTGATTCCCTGCTCTTCATTTGAAATCTATTGAATATATTACGCATCACTAAAATTAATTACATTCGTATAATTTTGCACACCACTCACAATGACACGACGGCTTTGAACGGAGAAAATTTAAAACTTAGGAGACTGGCTTTATTTTTTTACCTTAATTTATTCATATGTCCTGATATTTCGGGATTAAAATCTCTACTTTTGAGGAAAATAAAGGAACCATTCCAATGTCCGATGTGGCTTGCTATACCATTCTTATATACATATACATATAATATATATATATATATATATATATATATATATATATATATATATATATATATATATATATATATATATATATATATATATATATATATATATATATATATATATATATATGTATATATATATATATGCAAAAGTTTTATTTAAAATTGTTGGGTTACAACGAGTAAATATTTTATAACTGATATAAAGCACTCAACAAGTTTTGGAGTAGATATACGATATTAAACAAATGGAAACTATATTTATAAAACCATATCTATTTCATTATACATATTTCAGGGATACCATATTAAAAATATGGCATGCCTTCTTCAGATAAAATACAATATATAAGCAGTTTTATAAATAAATTTGACGTACCATAAAATATTGAAACTTCCATTTAAAAAAGTTGGTTTGGTAGTGAAATGTTTGTAAATATGTAGTGTTAAGTACAGTTAGAAAGAAAGACCGAGAGAAGGAATAAATGTATGTAAAGAAAAACAGAGAGAGATAGGGAGAGATATGGGAGAGAGAAAAAGTGAGGAGGTGAAAAATGAGAGGCAGCTGAGGTAACAGATGAATAATAATAATTCAACATGCAAATTGAGAGATTTAGGGGGGGGGAGTACTGTAATTATTTATTTATTTATTTATTAAGTTATAGTGTTAAGGAGACGGAGATATATAACTAAAGAGAAAACAGCGATACATAAAATTACATCATGTATAGAGGGAGGAGAAGAAAGCTATATCAAGAGAGAGGGATGACAGATTTACAACTTTACGTTATGTCCTATCAATTTGAATTATCAATTTATATGAATTGGGTATTATACTGTAAATATCAATATTCATGAATGAGACATAGATATATAATGTGTGAAGAATAATGACCATATGTTTAGTTTTAAAATGTTTAGGTCGATATATTAAAACCTGAGGTAAAACCTCAAAATACATAAGTATATATGTACTTTCCGGAAAGAGAAAGAAAGAGAGAAAGAGAAGGTCATCTCAAGTTCTAGTTGACACTATAGATATACATATGTGATCAGCTCTGTAATTTCTCATTTCACATGAACAAATTTTCCTTTGCGTTATAAAAGATTTTACTATATATATATATATATACATACATACACATACATAAAACATATAAAATATATATTAATATTAATATTCCTGCCCTCACATACATGATTATCGTTGATGTATAGAATAGACAACAGACATCAATATATCAAAACGCTAAGAAAACTTTCATCACTCCCTAGAGTGTCTAGGGCCTTAAAAAAACACAGTGTGGCCACCATATCGACCACAGAAATCAACCCTTCCAATTTATCTGACAATATATTGCCAAGTTCATTAGAAGCAATCCGAATCAAAAGCAAACAAAAAATCAAAATTATTCAACAAGACTTATCTAGCAGAAATCATTTAAAAGATTTAGGAGACCCTGTTGTTCTACAGATGCTCTTATATTTAGTATAGAAGTTTATCTAGCGTAAAATTTATTCAATAGATTGGGAGCATCTACATTTTAGAGTAGTTTAATTACATCATTAGTATATAATTATGAAGAAGGTTTAAAAAAGAAAAAGTTGAAGGAATCGAAAGATTTATCGTCATGTTTCATAATTAATTAAATAAATAAAAGATTTATCGTCATGTTTCATAATTAATTAAATAAATATCATAACTAAATATACTACATTTTAAATTTATATTTATATTTAAACGTTGAGTTCAATCTATGTCTGCAGCAACTGAATAAGTTGCTCCTTAGATTAAGGGAATTTTTAGATTTTAATATAAAGAATATCTCCTCCACGCAGAGGTCACATGTCTCAGATGAGGAATTAAAAGGAATCCCTCTTGAGACTATATTCCAAAACAACGAATATCCAACGTTATCATGTTTAAGTTGCCAGAGTAAGCCTGATAGTGAAGTTGAAGATTTTTTGCCTGGATCTGTGAAAGAATTCTTATGATTATTATAGCGAAGTTTAAATTCTGTCGAGGTGGAACCAACATAGTTAAAAGAATTTAAGTCAGTTTTAACATTACAATTGTATATTATATTTTTAACTAAGCAATTGTTATTTAACGGACATTTAGATTTATTTCTACAGTTACAGTTGTTTAATTGAATATTGTTTAGGCTATTATCGGTATTTAGGCTAGGTTTTAGATTCCTGTTATTTATTCTGTTAATATTTTGTGCTAAGTTTTTGGTGGACGAGTAAGTTAATTTTATAGTATGTCTATTAAAAATTGAGTGATATTTATGTGTTCTAGGGAAGCGTTTGTAAAGAGCATTAAAAAATTGTTTAGCATTGTGGGTTTTAATATTTAGTGAGAAAGGGGGGGGGCAAACCATATTATATTTCTAGTTCTATTTCTTTTCTGGCTTTTGGAATTATTGTAATGTTTTCTATTATAGTTGTTAAAGTTGTTACCGTAATTAAAATTGTTGTTATATTGGTTAGTTTGCCTATTATTATCGATGTACATAATTTTATCACTCTGTCCTGCTCTAGCTAACGTTTCATTGTAATACTGCGCTTTTTCGTTAAAAATATTTTTATTAGATGAAATTCTTGAGATACGTTCTTTTTCACCTCCTCACTTTTTCTCTCTCCCATATCTCTCCCTATCTCTCTCTGTTTTTCTTTACATACATTTATTCCTTCTCTCGGTCTTTCTTTCTAACTGTACTTAACACTAAATATTTACAAACATTTCACTACCAAACCAACTTTTTTAAATGGAAGTTTCAATATTTTATGGTATGTCAAATTTATTTATAAAACTGCTTATATATTGTATTTTATCTGAAGAAGACATGCCATATTTTTAATATGGTATCCCTGAAATATGTATAATGAAATAGATATGGTTTTATAAATATAGTTTCCATTTGTTTAATATCGTATATATATATATATATATATATATATATATATATAATGTGCGTTTTTCATAATCACGCATGATGTTGAACTGGCCATCTTTAAAATTCCCTTTTTGGCATATTAATCTGTGAGAGTCCTGGTTATCGAGTTGAGCTCTGCTGATGATGAACTTCAACCGTGACCACTGAAAGTTTTCATGAAATAGTCTTTAAGACTATACAGAGCATTTGAAGTTTTTCCAAATTGAAGGATAGGTATTTTAGACTTTATTTTATCATGAGTTAAGGCTCTATTGATTTTTCCCTGGATTTCACTAAATTCTGTGGATGAATTTATATCCTGATTCTCTTTGAGATGAGTTTGAATTATTTTTCCCACATCTTACGTTAACTATTTTTCCCATTTTGACGCTATAGTCACTTGTATATTATGAAATTCTGTTCGCTTTTCGCTGCAGTATTTTCTATACCTTTCATTTATATATATATTAATATATATATATACCTATATATACCTATACATATATATATAATGTATATGCAGGGCTGCGACCACTAATTGTGTTAATGCAATACTCGTCGGCACATAGGGTATAAAAATAATTACAATCGTGACCGCGATGAGAATCCGAGATCGGTTGGGTATTTTATATATATTTCTCTTTCTCTCTGTCTCTCTCTGTCCCTCTCATTTTCTTTTTCCCTCTCATGTTCATGAGAAATACGGAATTTGATCATTGTAATAGATGAGTCAGGATTTTAGGAAGTATTATATCTTTACGTATTATTGTTACGTAATCAAAAAAGCGTTTGAGGAAATCAGTGGGTTGTTTGGGTATTTATATTGACATTGACAGATTGTGGTCTCCCAGACTGTTCCATACGTATAGGACATGAACGAGATACAGCTGGACCCCCTGGCCAAATCTCGCTTTCAAATAAAAACAGCAATGTGTGAACGTTATATATTAAAAAGATATAAACGAAATGCTGTCGAAGTGTTTTTTCGCACTGTACTTAAATCTGAAGCCACGAAAGAAAGTGTTGTGGGAGAGTAAATGACAAGTCAGACATCTATGATACGAATAAATGCAGGTTAAATGTTGTGTTATTTAAAAGCACATAGCTGCTGAGAAGATGGTCATAAACCAATCTGTCTCTTTTAGTCCGCGATGCTCTGAAAAGATAATGGGATTCGAGAGAACCTTTTGCAGAAAGCGTGAGTTAGGAAGATCTGGCGCCGCCTAGTCTCTATGTGAAGGGTAAAGAAAAATAATCTGAATCTGCATTTGTATCACTGCGGTGATGATGGCTAAACCACTTTACTTAATGTAGAAATAATTGGTGTAAGAAAAGCATTTTGAATTTAATCACGAAATAATTTGAGTTACAATGTGGTGCGGTGGTTCAATTAATATTTAATTGGCGAGAAGTCCACGGTATACAGTATATATGAAAACTAATGGTGAACGTATTTCGCAGATCCATAGCAAATGGGAAACATGTGAGAATGTGTTGAATATGATTTATTTTTTGCCGAGCATAAGATATTTCCATACCGTTTTAAAACATTGTATAAGCAATTCCAAATGAATAGATTATAATACTCTAATTGTACCTTATAGAAGAGTGTGTATATTTTCTTCAATTATAATATAGGCACAATAATAACCATTAGTGATTACCGAAAGAGTTCCGTGCATTTGAATTTCGAAAGGCATTTAAACAAAACAATATTTATATAGAGTATCATCTTTATATTCGCACGATTGACCGTTACAGTCTTTCAATATCTCAATAGCAAAGCCACATACTAAACACTTTTTCCAATACAGAACGGCATCTATTCCGAATATTCGGCAGGTTTAAGGGTCACCATGCTAACTAATACATGTACGTTAGATTTACCAGTAAGTCAAGCCAATCTCCTTAAACCTGGAACCCACTGAATACTTCCATGAATTTTCAACTGCCCCATAAACTCTTGACAACTATTTTAAGTTTAACCGTTTCACATTTGATCACGGGAGGGAATCTCCTTACATTAAAGGTGGTGAATGTATGCTCTTTTTTCCAGACATTTATATTTGATATTTAAATATGTGACATTTAAATAAATTATTTGAAATGACATTCAAAATGATTCAATATATGTTAAACATTTAAACCTCCAGATTGTATACGAAATAATCACAAACCAATTATTTCATAAAAGTGCTATGATTATGCAGTAGAATAGTACAAGTTAAAGATATCGCATTTTAATAAGTTACATTTAATACACCATAACATTCTATTGAGCTATAATATTTCAGATATAGCACTTCTCATAAATATCTTTTTTTTTATATATATAATTGAATAGTAAATGTTTCAGTTCATGTCTTTTCTTTGTGTCAAATATATATCTAATGTAAAAAATAGTTGGCCATAATTCTTTCAATATTCATTGTTTTTAAATAGTTCAAAGTCATAAAGCGAGCCGTAGTAGATATGACATAAAATCCGATAACAATTCGTTTTGCATATTTTGTATAGTATCTGAATTAAACCAAATGTAATATTGATTATTTCCATTGCATTGCATTGTATTCTGAAATTATAAATTTTCTTTTTCCATTTGTCAAAGTTTATGTCGCAAGATTATACGAGACGCATCATTGTTTATAGCCAAGCATCAGATTTCTAATTGTTAGCTCTATTAACATTCCATACATATATTTACAACAGTAATTTCATTTACAATTCAGATGTATGGAGACACCACCTAAGCATTCTCAAAGTTAACTCATATTGGCAATATCGATGTGCTACACATTTAGAGTGAAATGTTTTATGTCAATACGTAGAACATAAAATATGTTGGATCTTGTATCAGTAATTATTTATTGAGAGATTTGATGAAACTAAAGATAGAAGGGACGAAAGGATAACAGTTATATAGTACCTCTGGTGGACTTGAATTGAGGTGATATTTTTGATTGTTCAAAGGATTATAGTAGCTTAAAGTACCACCAAAATTAATGAAGCATCAATGAAATAGTGGCAGTGTCTAGTCACTGATACTACGAAATTGAATACTGTCTACCAGATGGTTTTTCATAGAGAAAGAATTTCAGTCTGCATAAAATTACTCTGGTGGTTTCAAAATATGGATGAATTAGGTGTAGTGTCATATTTAAAAGTTGTGTTGTTTATGCAATACATTCTCATAGTGCAGTATACTTTAAGTATTCGTAATACTTGCAGTACATCAGAATTAATAGCATGTATGGCCAGAAGAAGTCCAAAGCTCATAATGCAAGATGTGAATGGCGTAAATAGATTTTTTCGTTTAATCCCAAGGTCACTCTTCAAAAGAGTACCACCAGATAGTTAATATGGATAATTTAATTTTGTGACTTTCTTAATATTGACAGAACGAACATTATATTGCAAATATTTTATTTCTTAATATCTTGTAATAATTCCTTAATATACAACTATATGTATTTCTTCCAAACGTACGGTATTTTGACCCGAAATACTCTTCCCCGAGGAGGTATATTTATTGTGTGAATAATGCATGCTGAACGTTTACATCTGATTCCAATATATATACAGCTGTATTATTCAGACCACCTTGCTTTAATAATAAGTTAATTAATTTCATATGAAGAAAATTATTTTTAATAGACAGGAAACGCATTCATCGTATAACAGAATGTTTAAACATTTGCATGAAATATTAAATATGCTTTCTTCAGTATCAATAAGTGTAACTGATACATTACAACATCTTGAACATATTTCATCGTAGGCGCAATACATTCATCAAATTTAGTTATATTTGAAAGGAATTGAAATAGCTTTGCTACTCGATAGAAACTATACATAACAGGGAATTTAACGGATATATAGAAGAAGATCAATAATGAACCGCATGAATTGTAAAGCCTACTTTCATGATAAATGAGACACGCATCGTGCTCCCATAACTGAATCAATTTTTCAGAGGGATATTTCATAGAAATGTAGTCTCCTCAAAAGGAGAACTAACTATATTTCTGAATTACATTTATCATTATCAAACTGCTAATATTCAAAATGATATTTAACGAATTTAATAATCAATTGGCTTCATATACGCCCTGCGTATGAAACAAAAAGGTAGAATATCAATGTTGCTGGTAAATGGATACTAACTTTATGTATGTATGTAATATATACAAGTGAAATAACGTCAAATATTAAACATGTTTATAATGGCAGTCTACAAAATTGCACCATGAAATATTAAAGTACTTAACATAACATTGTTTCGATTGAGTAAGTAGTTTTAACACCCAGTGTATAGTAATAGATATTTCCATCCTAAATGAATACACGTTTCGAAATAGGTGTACGTATGTGACGTTATAATTTCTGTTTGCTTTTTTTTTTTTCGATAAGGAAACTCCTCCGTTTTTCTATCTATTACAAACGCTTTGTTCCTCAAACGTCTCTTGTACCCGACAACAGTGTGTTTTGCTAAATATTCCATTACTGTCAGCATACATTTGACTTATCTTTCTCTCTAGATTTACACATGTATTTATGGGTCAAACATTTTTCTTAAACGGGGAATTTAACGTCCCGTCATATTAATTCATATACAAATATTGGATGCCCAATCGTAAACTGGTATGACACAATACAGAATTAAATGGAATCCAACTTAATAAGATGACAATAATTCGCAGGTAGATGTAGATAATTTTTATCATAATTTTATCATAATTTCAACTAAACATGAAAATATTATTGCTGCGTATTCTCCCAGGGTATTAGCCTACCACAACTACATAGCACATATAGTTATCTGTGTAAAAGATTGAGCATTTAGGTAGATATATAAAATGCTTTGTTCACTAATACTAACTCCAGTTAAATTAATTTAGTAACCATCGATCTATCCTATGATAGATATTTACCAGTGGGATGCAAGTGATGTTGTGATGTTTATGATTTTCATATCCAGAGGATAAATACCTAGTTCTATATATATCGGAATGTTCTTGAATCAGAATGAAAAAGGAACTGTAATTTTCTACGATATGCTGTTTACTATAAGAAATATCAGAACAGTTTATTAGCGTAGCTTACGATCACTTACATAATATATAGCGCCTTGTAATCATTCTACTTTTCACACCTGATTCTACGGTATAATACATTCATGAATTTGTATTTCCTCTCAATAAACCCCTCTAAACTCGAGATTGGCAGTATCGGTAGAGAGTCGGACGCCATGCTTTGCAACATAGAGTTACGGCCCTTTATGATCTGAGTTCAAATCATGCCGTGGTTAACTTTACCTTTCATCCTTACGGGGTCGATAAAATAAAGTACCAGTAATGTACTGATTAATTGCCGGCCTTGTGCCAAAAGTAGAAACAATTATAAAGCATATTACATATGTTTGATGAAAAGAAAGTTTGGAATTACCAATATTCTCGTCATTAATATTTCCGGATAAATTCATAAAACATCCACGAAACCAGTAAAATACTCATCACGTGAAATTTATTGAGGTTCTGTACAATGGAGATTCCTTGTTATTTTACACAATGCAGTTTATATTCTTCGGTAGTCGGTGTGGCAAATGTCTTGTTTTTGCCGCATACTACATAATTATCACGTAAATCAAATCCAGGCCAAACATCAGAATCTACATCAGTTGCTTTGACGTTATATTTGTTGTGACGTCGTAATTATTGATTTCAATATACGATGTACTTCACTACCTTTTCAATATCAAATATAAAATGTGTATTCATAGAGAGAGTGGTGATATCTAATAGAATACTGATTTGGAACCAGTGAAGAATGTTAAAAACATTATAGCGAGAAGACCATATTTAGAGATTAATGTGAACATCCATAAAACAACATAGAACAAGTATTAAATGACATGATATGCTAACATAAATGATATTTTATAAACTACCGCTTGTAAAATGTTGCTTAAGAATGTTCCACAAAAACGAGATGAGATTAAGTACACAACACATTTGTTCATAATATAAATGTTCCACACAATATAGAAATTAATCACGGATTGTTTTATTTCCTTAAATATTTAGATTATTCGAGAAAGGGTAGTGGAATGTCAGTATCGGTGGAGGGTCGGACGCCATGCTTTGAAGTACCGAGGTACGTCCCTTTACGTTCTGATTTCAAATCCCGCCGAGGTTAACTTTGCCTTTCATCCTTATGGGGTCGATAAAATAAAGTACCAGTAATGCACTGGCATAATTGCTGCCCTTGTGCCAAAAGTAGAAACAATTATTCGAGAAAGTAGAAACAACTATATACTTCGTTTATCTTGTCATTTTGTTCAGACGTAGATATCACTTTATTTGATAATTTATTTCCCTGAATATTGTATCGAGGATTACATGCTTATATGTAACTTCCATTATGAAGTTCGTAGGTTTTAGTTAAGAGACGTTTTGCTGATATTCCTGGCATTCTGAGTGTCCCAATTCATGTGTGAAACACATAGTTGTCGTTGATTTTTATTTGATAAATTGTATAGTATATTCTAGTGGTGTTTACATGAATATGCCCTCTTTCTAAAATCCCGACTGGGTGCTAAATACGTAGGTAACAATTCTTAGAGAGAAAGGAGTGCTCATTCAGAATAATGAATCTCTCTTTTACTACATACCTAGATTTATACACGTGATAGCATAGGTAATTACCCCGGTTTTATGAGATGTGCACATACATGAATTTAATTCATTTTATTTACTATATGATTTTAAAATGTTATGTATGAAGACCATAGTTTTCTCAATCTTACAAAAATTCATTTAGTATTAAAATAATCTGTCGTTACATGCATATGAATTATTTAATGAGTGGTTTAAAATTCCGAATTCAAGGCCAGAGGTGGGCATATTCTATTGAGAAATACTATTAATATGTATTGATATGAAACAAGACATCATTATGAAATCAATTCCTACAGCGAATTAGTAAATTCGATACGTTCATTTCCCTTGGTATATCTGATTCGATTAATTTAAACGTATTTTCCGCCACTATGGAAACATGAATTTCAAAATGTTACATCGAATGTTACTTAGGAATGTTCTAACTCTCAGGTTGGTTAAATACATATTACTGGAAATAATTAGAATTGATATTACATTTCATCGAAATAATGATATTTCTATATAATATCTAGTACTATAAATCAGACTTTCTTTTGTAATGAGCACACATACGTATGTATAGGCATATACATACATACATTAATATATACATATATAAATATATATATATATATATATATGTATATATATATATATATATATACATATATATATATATATATATATATATATATATATATATATATATATATATATATATATATATATATATATAGGAACGAGTAGGACCTCGACGGCTGAGCTCAAGCCGTTTCGACGGCTAATTCTGGACTAAATGAAAATGTTTATCCTGGTACATGAATAGCCTAGCTTCCATATATGGTAAAAGTGATTGTCACAAGGATTGGTCAAAAGTTTGGTGTTGAGACACATAATTCTATCATGGCATTTTGTGGAAGGAAGTGGTAGCTGAACTTGCCAGTAGAATACAGAGGGAGAGGGAGTTGAGGAAACCCAGTCGTGCGTTGAAATTGCAAACTACAGCAGAATCCTAAGGATAAGAGGTCAAGAGAAGTATATTAGGGAGGGGGAGGGGGAGGAAGTCGAAACAATAAGAACATCTGTATGGAGTAAATATATAGAAGAATAATAAGTATGTTAAAAATATAAAAAAACACAATTTCTGGTTACTATTCGCCTACCACAATCATCAAATCTCTCTGGTACTGCTAAACTATAGAAAACTTTAATAGGTAGGACGGAATACTAAATACGAGATTGTAGTTAAAGAATTCTATGAGTTAGTAGTAATCGGCCAAATCTATCTTACAATGGGAGGTCAACAAGTAGGGGGCCAACATGCTAAAAAGAACTAATATTAAATACTAATTCAGAGTCCCGAAACTAATAGGAAATATTAATTCAGAATCCCGAAAATGAATACTAATACGATATACAAGAGTACCGCTACAATACAGAAATTCTAATACAAACTGCATAAATGCTCGTACGATATATAGGAAAAATTGTATACGATAAATAAATGCATACCCCCCCCCCCGCCCTAAAAATAAATAATAAATAAATACTGATATACGAGAAACTAAAGCAGGGATACCACTAAGAAATCTAGAAATCGCGGAAATGGGGCAGCAATCAGATAAGAAAGAATGTACCTGGGGTCTAGCACATCTGCTATGAAAAGCGGAGTCGAACAATTCTATCATCGAATAGGGGGTGAGTGGGGGTACTGAGGCTACAGAGGACCGAAGGGCTGTCTCGGGGTGGGCGAGAAGGTGAAAAGAACGTCGACAAAGAAGGAGAACTGGGGTGGAAGGACTAGGAAGGGATGGGGGAAGAAGGAAATATAGAGGAAACGATAAAAAATATATAAGAAAATCTTACGTCTACCTTTGTAAGCAGGGGTTACCCATTACAAAGTCGGCAAGTGGTGTGTTACAGCCCTTTTCTAAACGCCACTCCGGGTCATTATCGGGTTTGAGGGCGAGTTAAGTCCAACGCAATATGTGTTTGGTGCTGTTACCAGTTTGTCTTTCTTGTTTAGGAGTTGGTCCGTCAAAAACAGCATTTGTAATGTTTCCTCCGACCATAAGTTACACGGACGGCGTCCTCCCGTGTAAAAGTTGGGTCTGGACAGTAAGCCCCAAGTGAGATTATAGGTTATATTGTTATCTTTGAGGTCCCAGATGTGGCCCGATAGTGTATTGGCGTGACGCCGGGCCGAGTTTGGGAAAGTATGACTGTGTTGGTATAGCCGGGTCTTGAAGTCACAAGCGATTAATCCTATATAAGCTTTGTTGGAGGTGTCCGTCCTCACGTTGCACTGGTAGATCACATTACGATCTCTGCATCTGTTGTCGAGGGGGCAAATGGATCCATCAGGACAGTTACACCCCACTTGCCGACTTTGTAATGGGTAACCCTTGCTTACAAAGGTAGATGTAAATTTTCTTATATATTTTTTATCGTTTCCTCTATATTTCCTTCTTCCTCCCATCCCTTCCTAGTCCTTCCACCCCAGTTTCCTTCTTTGTCGTCGTTCTTTTCACCTTCTCGCCCACCCCGAGGCAGCCCTTCGGTCCTCGTTAGATTCAGTACCCCCATTCCCACCCCCTATTCTATGATAGAATTGGCCGACTCCACTTTTTATAGCAGATGTGCTAGACCCCAGGTACATTATTTATTATCTGATTGCTGCCCCATTTCCGCGATTTCTATATTTCTTAGTGCTATCTCTGCTTTAGTTTCTCGTATATCAGTATTTATTTATTATTATTATTTTGTTTGAGGGGGGGGGGGGGGGGTTATGAATTAATTTATCGTATTAAATTGTTCATATATATCGTACGAGCATTTATGCAGTTTGTATTAGAATTTATGTATTGTAGCGGTACTCTTATATATCGTATTAGTATTCATTTTCGGGATTCTGAATTAATATTTCCTATTAGTTTCGGGACTCTGAATTATTATTTCATATTAGTTTTTTTAGTATGTTGGCTCCCTACTTGTTGACCTCCCATTGTAAGATAGATTTGGCCGATTACTACTAACTCATAAAATTCTTTCACTACAATCTCGTATTTAGTATTCCGTCCCACCTAGTAAAGTTTTCTATAGTTTAGCAGTACCAGTGAGAGATTTGATGATTGTGGTAGGGGAATAGTAACCAGAAATTGTGTTTTTTTATATTTTAACATACTTATTATTATTCTATATATTTACTCCATATAGATGTTCTTATTGTTTCGACTTCCTCCCGCCTCCCCCTCCCTAGTATACTTCTCTTGACCTCTTATCCTTAGGATTCTGCTGTAGTTGGCAATTTCAACGCACGACTGGGTTTCCTCCACTCCCTCTCCCTCTGTCTTCTACTAGCAAGTTCAGTTACCCCTTCTTTTCACAAAATGCCATGATAGAATTATGTGTCTCAACAACAAACTTTTGACCAATCCTTGTGACAATCACTTTTACCATATATGGAAGCTCGGCTATTCATGTACCAGGATAAACATGTTCATTTAGTCCAGAATTAGCCGTCGACACGGCTTGAGCTCAGCCGTCGGCGTCCTACTCGTTCCTATTACCCACTCTACTACCCTAAGTATTGAGTACTTTGGTGCGTTGAGGTCCATCTGGTTCCTTCCCACATTTCCTTCGTCATATATACATTCAGGAGCTGCACGGTTAACCTCCGGCCGGTTTGACGGCTAGATACGAACTAAAGCACAGGTATTCGAGAGGCGGGAATCTAGCTGAACGCCTCAAGTGGTATAGTTCATATATGGGAGGACAAACTATGCAAAAGAAAAAGAATCTCAAAAGGTCTCTTGTGTTTTGTTTTTCTCCAAATATATATCTTCGTATAAAACTCATTTAGACCTGCATTATCCCGATAAATGTATTGAATTATCTAGTTTTATTACACTTATGGCAACAAAGAAACGGGCAAGACAGAATGAAAAGTAGGAGAAAATGTGTAACTAGACCTATTGACATGAGGATGTTAAGCTTGTCAGTAGAGCACACACGCAATTAACATAGAATTCTACCTCGTCAAATATTTCACAGCTGTAAAAATGACATTGTACTTAGCTACATTATTTTCAAAAAAGAAAAAAAGACAAGCGAAATTTTAATTTCGGTGTATTTATGTCATAGTGAATGGCGTATTTAAGTTTGTTAATTTGCTCTTTATTTACGATTTGTTTTGAAACTAAGCATTTATACTTTATTAATGTATCCCCTCCTCATAGATATTTCTAGTTATAAATTGCCCTATGACCCGGGAAAGGCGCATTGTTCAGCAATATACTTATACAACCATTCGCATTAACCCTGTTAAAAAGATTCGAATATTTATTTCGCTATACTCATCATATTGCTTCGATCCACATTATAATTTTGAAACATTTGCGTTTAATGAAACGTATATTAAACGTCCTCCTAAAATAGTATATTATCAATTATCTATTTTTCTACCACATTGTTTTTCGCGGTTTCTAATATATTACCCAACTAGATGCTTTGCCTATAGCGTTCTAATAATTATTTCAGATAGGAATACTGTTCATTATTCATGTCTGATATTTCTTTAATATGGGAACGATATCGTAAACTTATAAGCATGGAATAAAGTATTATGGTCAGAAACATGATAGAACTAGATTCAACAATAAAACATTCATAAATATTATTGTTGAATGTGTTTAACCTTCGTCGATTCCTCCTTTTGTAACAACGGAATATTTTATCGTGAAATGAATGTGTATTTTTAAATGTATGAGCATCCCACTGGCACGTCAGCCCCTCGCATTCATTTCAGCGAGATTCAGTGTGACACAATGCAACATAACTGCCTTTTGTATTGCATATAAAATTCATGTTTCCCTGTTTTGTGACTAGGGAACCCACACATATTTCCTGAGGCACACAACATGTAACACAAGCAACATCAAATTGACGAGGTTAGATTTACGATCAACATCATATACATTAAGCTGTGCATCATCATCTCATCAATATTATTTTGACGCTATAAACTGGCGTTAATTTAGCAAAGAGATGTCAAAATATTAGATAGAAATACCCGCGGTTATTAGTTATAGTTCCTTACATTCAGAATAGAAATATTGCCGGGTAAACACTTGTCTTCAGCATAGAAGCATCCAACATCAATTATTAGTTACGTAATTCGTTTGTTTTGATATTCCGATTAATCATGCTAGATGAGAATCAAATTATAATCTTATGTGGCTAAGTTTTCGTTTGTAGATGAATATCTCAGACAGTCAATTCATCAATGATTAAAAGAAGGAATATTCAATGAAGACCAAAATCCGATTGAAAGGAGGACGTGTATCGTTCACAATATTCCACACAACCGTTATTTATGCTATTTTAGATGTAAAAGCTTATATCAAGTCAGTTAATTTGAAAGGGTTATGTGACATTTTGTGAAAAGGAATTTAGCGTCTTCATTTGTGAGCTTATCGTAGCTTACCATTTGTACATACATATATATATATATATATATACAAAATCAAATAAAACGTGTGTTTGTGTATGTACATGTATATACTCTCTCTCTCTCTCTCTCTCTCTCTCTCTCTCTCTCTCTCTCTCTCTCTCTCTCTCTCTCTCTCTCTCTTTCTCTGTGTCACCCTCTATACATCTATCTCTACATCATGACTACAGCCCTGTACACTAGCATAACCCAAATTGTACTACTTAGATCTATTATATCTTATTATATCCTATTATCATCATTGTGATTATAATTGTCATCATCTATCAATGGACCAACATCAAAACATCCTATATTTTACATTCATATTTTATATATCTCTATCTTTCAATTTCTATCGTTCTATTTCTCTCCCTAAATGTATTTAATCTCTGGCATTTTATCTTATTTTATCTTATTCTATCTTATCATTTTCACTTCTATTATAACTTGCAACTAATTAATCAAATAATTAATTATATAATTAATTTATTAAAATACCCAATACACACATAAATATATTTAACATTATCATGTTTATACCTTCGTATCTCTCTATATTTTAACCACTCACAAAACCACTTTCAATAATCTTAATATGTTTAAATGTCTGACCATGTTATTCTTCACTTTTTCAATTTTATATATATATATATATATATATATATATATATATATATATATATATATATATATAGGAACCAGTAAGACCCCGACAGCTGAGCTCAAGCCGTTTCGACGGCTAATTCTGGACTAAATGAAAATTTATCCTGGTATTTAAATAGCCGATCTTCTCAAGGGGTAATTCCATATATGGTCAAAGTGATTGTCAAAAATCAGTAGTAATTCTGTGGTTGCAAATTAGTAGGGGAGATGGTGGCTAAACCTGCCAGTAGGAGAAAGAGGGGAGGGGGTGGAGTAGACCCAATCAAGCGTTGGTAGTGCCAGCTACAGCTGGGCATGAGGTCAAAGAAGATACAGGGGAGGGGGAGGGGGAGGAAGTCGGAACGGTAGGTAGAACAATGTGGGGTAGAAAAATATATATAGGAAAGAAAAAATACTGAGAGTGAAGAAAAGCAAATAAGTGTAAAGAAAGAAGTAAAGTAAATTAAATTCTACGACCTAGGTCTCAGGCTATTGTTAGGCTAGAATAAAATAAAGAAAGAAAGAAAGAAGTAAAGAAAGAAAGAAAGAAAGAAATAAAGAAATAACGAAATAAGTAAAAGAACTAGGTGGGACGGTATAGGCAAGGACCCTTTTAAGAGGTATAAGTACGTAAATGATACGGTGACGGGTCAACAAAAGGGGCCAAAATACTAAAGAGACTACCACGAAATAAACAATAATGGTTTCCATCCCGGGCCAGCCACGACCCAGTGCAGCAAAGTGAACTTGTATGAGATAATAATTCTGAGTCCCGAGAAAAATATATACTAATGCTAACTCTAAAAGATCTAAAACAAGCTACATGAAAGTTCGTACGAAATAAAGGTAGAATACGGAGAAATAAATTCAGAATCCACCCCGCCCAGAAGAAAAGCGAAGCAAGAAATACTGAAACGAAAAAATAAGGCATAAGTGCCACTAAGAAATATAGAGGGCACAGAGAATAGTGGGAGCGGTCGGAAAAAGGGGGGCAAGTATCCGGGGTCTAAGCCAACTGCTATAAAGGGCGGAGTCCGCCAAATCTATCATAGACTAGGGGAGGGGGGGGGTACTAAGGCTACATGGGGCCAAAGGGCAGCCTCGGGTGGGCGAGAAAAGACGCCGACAAAGGAGAAGAGCTGGGGTAGAAGGACTAAGGAGAGAGGGGGGAAGGAAATAAAGGAAGCGATAAAAGAATACAAAGAAGATCTTACGTCTTCCTTGGCAAGCAGGGGTTACCCATTGCAAAATCGGCAAGTGGGGTGTTATAGCCCTAGTCTACCCCCCGGGTCATTATGGGGTTTGAGGGCGAGGTAAGTCTTACGCAATCTATGTTTACATGCAGTGACCAGTTCATCTTTCTTGTTTAGGAGTTGGTCCGTCGAAAACAGCATATGTAAAGTTTCCTCCGAGCATAAATTGCACGGACGGCGTCCTCCCGTGTAAGAATTTGATCTGGACAGTAATCTCCAAGTGAGATCATAGGTGATGTTGTTGTCCTTGAGGTCCCATATGTGGCCCGAAATTGTAGTGGCGTGAACGCTGGGCCGGGTTTCGGAAGGTATGTCTATGTTGGTATAGCCGGGTCTTGAAGTCACATGCGGTAAGTCCTATATAGGATTTGTTGGAGGTATCCGTCCTCACGTTGCACTGGTAGATCACATTACGGTCTCTGCATCTATTGTCGAGTGGGCAAATAGATCTATCCGGGCAGTTACACCTCCGGGTCGGTTCTCCACTGCTATTTAGGTTATTTCTGCCATCGGGGTTGAGTTTTTTGTTGTTAGAGGAGACGATGTTTTGTGCGAAGTTTGGTGTAGTGCTGTAAGAGAGTTTGATGGTATTTTTGTTAATTATGTTGTGGTAGCGGTGTTGTAATGGGAAGTGTTTTTCAATGAGCCTAAAGAATAGTTTCCCGATGGGAGTTGTCACCTCTGCGTTGTGGGGAGGATTGAACCATGTTACATTGCGTGAGCGGCGGTGTCTCCTGCTGGTTCCGCTAATGGGAGCTGGACAGTAGGATATTTCCTCCCGGAAACCACTCCGCTTGAGGGCCTTTCTTTATTTTATTCTAGCCTAACAATAGCCTGAGACCTAGGTTGTAGAATTTAATTTACTTTACTTCTTTCTTTACGCTTATTTGCTTTTCTTCACTCTCAGTATTTTTTCTTTCCTATATATATTTTTCTACCCCCCATTGTTCTACCTACCGTTCCGACTTCCTCCCCCTCCCCCTCCCCTGTATCTTCTTTGACCTCATGCCCAGCTGTAGCTGGCACTACCAACGCTTGATTGGGTCTACTCCACCCCCTCCCCTCTTTCTCCTACTGGCAGGTTTAGCCACCATCTCCCCTACTAATTTGCAACCACAGAATTACTACTGATTTTTGACAATCACTTTGACCATATATGGAATTACCCCTTGAGAAGATCGGCTATTTAAATACCAGGATAAATTTTCATTTAGTCCAGAATTAGCCGTCGAAACGGCTTGAGCTCAGCTGTCGGGGTTTTACTGGTTCCTATTACCCACTCTACTACCTCAAGTATTGAGTACTTTGGTGCGTTATGGTCCACCTGGTTCCTTACCACATTTCCTTCGTTATATATATATATATATATATATATATATATATATATATATATATATATATATATATATATATATATATATATATATATATATATATATATATATATATATATATGTATATACATATATATATATATATATATATATATATATATAAGTAAGATGTATGGTAGGTCATATGTGAATGGCGATGATCACGTCTGACCTACCAAATATGTGACGGTAGCTAGTTAAGTTCTATGCGTATACACAGAGCAGAAATATTAGTGAAAAAGAACAAATGAACTATTATGACATTATAACAAGTTTATTGCCGACAGCCGTTTCGTCCGACCACATGGTGGTACTTTCAAGGCATATAACATGTGATCATTATTTCGGTGGATTGGCAGTATCGGTAGAGGGTCGGACGCCATGATTTCCAGCATAGTTAGGTCCCTTTACGATCTGAGTTCAAATCCCGCCGAGGTTGACTTTGCCTTTCATCCTTACGGGGTCGATAAAATAAAGTACCAGTAATGCACTGGATAATTGCTGGCTTTGTGCCTAAAGTAGAAACAATTATTTACATTAACGTATCACTCAAGGCTAGCAGTTTGAAATTGAGGTATACATCAGCAACTCCGCTTGTATAGTTGGGGTCTATATTCTAAGGGGGCTCTTTTATATTAGTTGTCGGGGTCAGGGATTGAAGTTTAAACATTAGATAATATATAGATTACGCATTAACAGTAAACTAAAAGACTTGGGGTCCCGTAGAAGCACCTTAGAAAATCCCTCAATAAGTGCATAAAGCTTACAGGCTCCAATAAACCTACTAGACTAGAAGAAATTAAGAGGCTAATAAAATAAAAAATAAAAATATAAAGTTTCCCTAAAAAATATATAAAGTTTCCTATGAAATTCCTTCTAGAGAAAAAATTATTTTTTCCGAAAGAAAAAAACCTTCTTCTCCCGAGATCACGTTTACAAATTTCAGAAAACTTACGAAGTTTTGATATTCCCTTCTAAGTTGAAAGAAACTAATCAATTAAAGGTTAATTCAAAGAGCCTTCTATAATTCTCTAAGAAAAGGCCCCTTTAATATTTTTAATAGGAACTTTTTCCGAGAGACCCTTCGAAGAATTAAAATTTTAGATAGCCTTTAAGGATATATATAAAAACGAATTGAGGAAAATTATACATTAAAAGTTAAAAATTACGGTATTTGGGATATCCGAGGAATTTTCAAAGGGCTGCTTCAACAGATACAACTTAGGCATAATAGATACAAAGATTTAAGTAATTTATGTAATTTAATTAGGGAGCAATTCAAGGAGTTTATCAAGTTGGGCAAGATTAAAGAAAGTGGTAAATAAGAAAATACATAAGTAAAAAGACAATAATTATAAAATGTATTTTTAAGAAGGTATAAGGTAGCTTCAGTAATTTAACAATGTATTATAACAAAAAATGATTATAAAATTATTGATACAGGATTAACAAAGGCATAATAATATATATTCCTGCCTAATTAAGGTATAAGGTAGCCTCAGTAATCTAACAATGTATTATCACAAAAAATTATTATAAAATTATTGATACAGGATTAACAAAGACATAATAATATATATTCCTGCCTAATTAACAAGTAATCAAAACACCATATATATATATATATATATATATATATATATATATATATATATATATATATATATACATACATATACATAAATATATATATATATATATATATATAAACTCATTCACAGATACACACACAAATGTGTGCGCACACTCACATATCTCTCTAAAATCTCTCTTTCTCCTTCTCTCTCTCTCTCACACACACACACACACGCTCTCTCTCTCTCTCTCTCTCTCTCTCTCTCTCTATATATATATATATATATATATATATATATATATATAAATATATATATATATATATATATAGAGAGAGAGAGAGATATCTATATATATATATGTATATGTATGTATGTGTGTGTGTGTATGTGTGTGTGTGAGTATTGTTCTCGGAACTAGACAGCTGAGTCGGTGTGCTGTTTCAAAGCTACACATAAGAAGTTGTATAAGTACCAACAGTTACATACTTACATGTATATATATATATATATATATATATATATATATATATATATATATATATATATATATAGGGGAATGTGTAGGCGATTCAAACACACAGGCCTTCTCCGTTCTCTTGTCATTTCTGTTTGGATTGCCTTAGGAACGTAATAGTATTATATAAGAAGCTGTCTGATGATGTCAGGGCACTGGGTGCACGCAATCAGGTGGCCACTGTCGTCAATGTTCTTCATCTCCGTAGTTGGCGGTATATTTGGTGCTGTGACCAGTATTGTGAGTGCAGCGATGCTTTGAAATTTCACTGAAATTGTATCTTCAACGTTTTCTACAGGAAGAATCCCTTTCCTTTATACTGTTTGTTTATATATATAGTTATGTAATAAACAACATAAGGCAATTATTTCATTTACTAGTGGTTTCTTAAAAGCAAACTAATTTTGCTTTCAATCATCAGAATGAAAAAATCCTGGTGTATTTATTGGCATTGGATTTTAAAAACAAAAATATAATCTATATGAAAGTGAGGCTGGAAAAGGAAGAAGTTAAGGAAAAATAAACACACATGCAAACACACACACACACAATTATATACATACACATATGGTGGCTGCCAACTCGTTTTCGAGTACGGCCACTACTTTATATCCATGTAGGAGAACCCCTACCGATGCGCTGAACGAATGTGACTTTTTAGTCCAGCCAGCGACTTGAAAACTCTGGTACAAAGACTACACGTGTGACCATTATTGACACATAGTGCAGGGCCCATGGTACCATGTGATGACAAGTGCAGAGAGATATCCAGATATAAAGCAATGCCTGTGCTGTGAAGCTTTTATAGTGAGCAAAGGCACTGCACAAAGCCAGTCCCACTCTCTTAACCAAGATGATATTTACCAAAAAGAAGAACAAGTCAACATCATTGGATACCATCAGGGTTGCAGGTGTTATATCAGAGTTTTCCTTCTCCTAGAACACACAATTATATACATACACATATATATACATACATACACACATATATACACATACACATACACACACGCGCACATATATGTGTATATATATACATACACATAAATATACACACATAAATACACACATAATTATCACATATCCATACATACACATACATACAAATACACGAACGTGCATACACACACACACACACATATACATGCATATATATAGATATACATAAACATACATATACATACATACACACACATACATATATATACATATATATATATATATATATATATGTATATATATATATACACATACATATACATACATATAAACATACACATACATACATACACACAATCATACATATATACACACGTAGATACATACACATACATACACACATATATACACGCATACATACGCATGTACAAATATAGAAATATGTACACAAACCTACATAATCACACACAAATAAATATAAGAAAAAATATAATAATAAAAATACCGTCACATAAGAATAAAAATGAATATAAAGATTATTATATTGTTGACTGCGATACAGGCAACAAATAAATGAACAGACACACGTGGTAATCAATACACACAATTGCACGTACACATACATACGTATAAATGTTTATAGCTGATTTAGAGGACTCAACAATTCCTGGAGCAAATGATGAAAGAAAATAAGCATTAAATCACTATATGTAATTATGCATATACATACACACATACATATACATATATCTATATATATATATCTATATATATATATATATATATATATATATATATATATATATATATATATATATATATATATATATATATATATATACATATATATACATACACATACACACACAAACACAACCACAGAAATACACACACACATATATATACGTATATATATATACTCACACATAGGAAAAGGTCTGAACCCACGGCAGAGCTCAAGCCGTTTTTTTAATAAAGCCGCCCCTTATAATAAAGCTCTTAATAACAGCGGATTTACAGAACAATTTAATTATTTACCTACTGCCCCCTCTAAACTAACCACAATAATATACACAGACACATATATATACATATATACGCACACATACATATCTATCTATATACATACATACATATCCATACATACATACACATACATATACATACATATCACAAACACATACATACAAATACAAACACACACATATGTATGTGTGTAAAACTCATTCTTAGATGTATTCATATGAACCTTGTTTAACTCTAAAATATATATATATACACATATATACATATACATATATATATATATATATATATATATATATATATACACCTACACACACATATACATACACATACGTATGCATACATACACACACACACATACATATAATTATATATATATATAAGAAAGAACATAAATATTATATATATAAAAAAACCTAAATATTGTATATATAAAAATAAAAATAAAAATAAAAATAAAATTAAAAATAAAAAGTTGGGAATACGACAAATAATAAATTAAAAAATAATTAGAAAAGTGTATAAATGTTTATAGCTGATTTAGAGGACTCAACAATTCCTGGAGCAAATGATGAAAGAAAATAAGCATTAAATCACTGTATGTAATTATGCATATACATACACACATACATATACATATATATATATATATATATACATATATATACATACACACACACACACACACACAAACACAACCACAGAAATACACACACACATATATATACGTATATATATATACTCACACATGAGAAAAGGTCTGAACCCACGGCAGAGCTCAAGCCGTTTTTTTAATAAAGCCGCCCCTTATAATAAAGCTCTTAATAACAGCGGATTTACAGAACAATTTAATTGTTTATCCTACTCCCCCTTCTAAACTAACCACAATAATAGGAAAAGGAAAATTATTTGGTTTACACCCCCCTTCTCTCTAACTGTCAAAACTAATGTAGGAAGGAAATTCCTTGACCTCTTAGATAAACATTTTCCTCCTAATCATAGATATTATGAGATATTTAATAGAAATGTAGTTAAGATCAGTTACTCTTGGGGCTCATCAATAAAGTCTAAGTTCACAAATTCAAATCGTACGGAACAAATCCAGGATGCAGTTGCAGGAAGCCGTATAAATGCCCATTACAGGGCAAATGTAACACCAAATCCGTTGTTTATGAGGCCAAAGTGACACCTTTAATGAACAACATGCCAGCCAGGCGTGACCGATATGTTGACATGACCCAGGACAGGTTTAAATCCAGGTTTTATGCACATGTCGCTTCTTTTAAGCACTCCGATAAAAGAACAGCAACGGCCCTCGCAAGTAAGGTGTGGGAGTTCAAGGATAAAAACATCCCGTACTCTATCGATTGGTCTATTTTAGACCATTCGAGGGAGTACCAAAGGGGCACAAAGAATTGTTCTTTGTGTACCACGGAAAAAATATAGGATTTTACAAAACTTGAAAGCCACTTCTGCGTGCCTGAACTCAAACCCCGAGATCTTCAGATGTTGTCCTCACCTGAAATCCCATCTGATCTGTAACTGGATTGTTATTCCTACGATAATTCAACCACCTTGAACTCCTTTACCGCTCTTTACTTCCACTACGGTTTTTTTTACCTGCTGAATCCACTTTCTGTACTTCGTATTCTCTTTCTCCCTTATCTCCCCTTATATTTAAACCTTTTCCTATGTCATTTATTTTCCCCTTTTTTCCCCCTACTTTCTCCCTTACCCTTCACGTACCCAATTTTTTTATTTTTTATTTTCAGATATTTATTTTTGTGTGCGTGCGTGTGTGTTGCGTACATGTGTGTATATGTATATATATATATATATATATATATGTGTGTGTGTGTGTGTGTGTATATATATATATGTGTATATATGTGTGTGTATGTATGTTTATATTTATCTGTATGTATATGTATATGTATATATAATTGTATATTATATACTTCTGTTGTTTGTGCGTGTGTGTATATATATATATATATATATTTGTACATATATATATATATATATATATATATATATATATATATATATATATATATATATATATATATATATATATATATATATATACATATATATATATATATATATAAAGGTTAACATATACATAAAGTTATAGATATATACATGTTGCAACTGGTCACTTTTAAGCTCTATGAAGAATTAATAAATTAAAAAATCAGAGCATTATATCAGAAATCATGCCTTTAGAATCATCAGATAATAAAATATATACTATTTCTTCTTCTAATTAGCATAATTAACCATATAAAAAATCAATCAGAACAAGCTATAAGAATATATGCTCTTATGGGGAAATCTCCGACAAATAACCGAACGTAGCCTCTTCGCGGCGGCCTCAATCGTGTATTTATCCAACATTTCGACAGCATGTAGAAACTGACTAAATATACCATCAACCATACATAATTAGGTGTAAAATTAAACTTAGAAGAAATGCGCATATACCGTAATTATATCTCTACCATGGTTTCTTCCTTATTTTTAGACATCCAAATAATAGGAATGTCCTGAGACAAACTCAAAATCAGACATCTAGTTTTTCAATCCTGTCCCGCCAAAATATATTCAAAAGTGGTTAAGAATCGCTATGTGGCTGTGGTCAAGCCAGAGAGAAAGAATGTGATTGGTTGCTTACGGGATTGGTTGGCGGGATCGGATTGAAAAACTAGATGTCTGATATTGAGTTTGTCTCCTGATGAATCCTAACTCAGGACATTCCTATTATATGGATGTCTAAAAATAAGGAAGAAACCATGGTAGAGATATAATTACGGTATGTGCGCATTTCTTCTAAGTTTAATTTTACACCTAATTATGTATGGTTGATGGTATATTTAGTCAGTTTCTACATGCTGTCGAAACGTTGGATAAATACTCGATTGAGGCCGCCGCGAAGTGGCTACGTTCGGTTATTTGGCGGAGATTTCCCCATAAGAGCATTTATTCTTATAGCTTGTTCTGATTGATTTTTTATATTGTTAATTATGCTAATTAGAAGAAGAAATAGTATATACTTTATTATCTGATGATTCTAAAGACATGATTTATGATATATATATATATATATATATATGCATATATATGTGGGTATGTATGTGTGTATATATAGATTTAATGTGTGTGTGTGGGCGCGTGTATATTTGGGCGTGTATATGTATTTTTATATAATGGTTTTGTGTGTATATATATAATAGCCTCAGAAACGGCTTGAGATCTGCCGTGGGGTCAGACTTTTTCCTATGTGTGTGTATATATATATACGTATATGTATGTCTGTGTGTATTTATGTGGTTGTGTTTGTGTGTGTGTATGTATATATATGTATATATATATATATATATATATATATATTCATATATGTATATTTATGTGTGTATGTATATGTATAATTACATACAGTGATTTAATGCTTATTTTCTTTTGCTCCAGGAATTGTTGAGTGCTCTAAATCAGCTATAAACATTTATACTCTTTTCTAATTATTTTTTAATTTATTATTTGTCGTATTCCCAACTTTTTATTTTTATTTTTATTTTTATTTTTATTTTTATTTTTATTATTATTTTTATTTTTATTTTTAATTTTATTTTTATTTTTATTTTTATTTTTATTTTTATTTTTATTTTTATTTTTATTTTTATTTTTATTTTTATTTTTATTTTTATTTTTATTTTTATTTTTATTTTTATTTTTATTTTTATTTTTATTTTTATTTTTATTTTTATTTTTATTTTTATTTTTATTTTTATTTTTATTTTTATTTTTAATTTTATTTTTATTTTTATTTTTATTTTTATTTTTATTTTTATTTTTATTTTTATTTTTATTTTTATTTTTATTTTTATTTTTATTTTTATTTTTATTTTTATTTTTATTTTTATTTTTATTTTTATTTTTATTTTTATTTTTATTTTTATTTTTATTTTTATTTTTATTTTTATTTTTATTTTTATTTTTATTTTTATTTTTATATAAACATTCCGCAGGCTCACATACATTCTATGTGCGTGATTTGGTTCATCTCAGCCAATCAGCGCCAGTAGAAGAGGATGTATCCCTACGCATTCTGAGGGGGAAATAGCCCGCAAAGATTAGAGGACGCTACCACTCGCAGCCGCGACCGTGCTAATGTAAACAACCATTTTTCTTGCGCCGTGAAATCACTAGCCAATATATAACACAACAATTTAACCACGGCCTGGCAACGCTTCTCTCAGCCAGTAGCCCGTGTCTTTCTGGAATCTTAATTCGTTTGTTTAATTTCTCTTGGCATGCCAGCTCAACCTTTGTTAATAAATTATTTAAAAACAAGCTAAAGTCGTGATCGATATTCCTATCATATCTTTCTACCAAACTGGTGGTTCCTCGTGGCAACATTACAACTCTCGAAATATAACTCTCCGCTACATTGGTGACAACACATATTTTAACCCAATTGGCGCCCCTCGACGATTAAGAATGAAAACGCAGCCAATTTGAATTCGCCATTCATTTTGACGGCAATGTGGAATGGCTTAACATTTGAAATGTTCGAATCGGGTAGCTAGACTCACTTAGCGTAAGTCCATACAATTCATAATATTCCATTTGTTGAAGCACGCATACAGACAAACACAAAAATACAACACAAAAAAAAATAAAAAAAAAATAAAAAAGGATTTCTGTGGATATAGAATTTTGCTTTCAACATTCTGTTAAAATTACAAATAGAGACTCAAACATTTTGTTTTCCCGCGTACAGCTTGTCTTCTTCGATCCCAGCCGTCTGATTGGCTGCGTCGTGTCACATGACGGCTTCTTCATCACAGCCGCATTTTTCAATCGGCCATCTTGCCGAATAATTTTCATTGAGAATAATTTGTTTTGTTGTTCGAATTTTCTTTCGAATATTTTTAGAAAAAAAATTAGCAGTACTTCAAAAAACTTTACGTCACGAGGAAATTTCAAAACGGCTACCACCAAGTACCAGCCATCAGCAGCAACACATGGCTAACTATTAAGCAACAACAGGGAACGGCTTGTAACTTTACCGACGCAACCACCATACCTTCTGTCTCGTTATAACAAGGACTCGTGAAATTAAGACATTAGTTTTCTCACCATTATGGCGTCAGACCTGGCGGCTATATTGGTGAATCTGCGTTCTTCAACGCTCGACTTCTACTCTACAGAAGATTCATTGTGACTTTGCAACAGCAACTCTACTAGCTCCCTAGTAAGAGCGTTCCCAAAGAAAAAAGAAGCGAACTTTTTGTTAAAAGAAAAGAACAAATTCTTTCTTCCTTATTTTTTTCAGGCATTTATTTTGGACTTTTATTTTTTTTTAAAACTGTATTATATGAAAATTCACTTCTCTCTATCATTCTATATGTGACCGCACGCACACACTTTCTTTGTATTACATGCCTGCATATATACACACACCTACAGATTCAACTTGCTTTTTTTTTCTTACAAAGCAACCAGCCATTTTTTCCTGGCTCCCTAGCACATTCGGCAATACATCTGGGAGGCCAACATTTTCTCGCCTACCCATCATCTTCTTGCCAGCACTGGTAAACTACCATAATAGCTTCGTTCACAGCTACTGGTACAACCAACACTTACCATTAACATTTAATGCAAGAACAGCAACTTCGCCCATGTCAGACTTTATCTGTTTTCTGGTAGACATTTGGTGGTCACGTATAAACTACAAAACAGCTAGTCATTTGACAGCGGCTCAACACGGCCCGTCAAGCCTCATATTTTTTTTTCTTGCATGCATCTTTCTGCTCAATGATTTTTTCACTGATGTGCTCTTTCAGCATTTGTTCTTGCTGATTCAATAATCTGTGGGTCCTCGGCTTCATCGTTAACGATTTTCGGCTAAAAATCTGCTCGGAGGTGATGTAGTGACCTACATTCCGTGGGCTCACATACATTCTCTGTGCGTGATTTGGTTCATCTCAGCCAATCAGCGCCAGTAGAAGAGGATGTATCCCTACGCGTTCTGAGGGGGAAATAGCCCGCAAAGATTTGAGGACGCTATCACTCGCTGCCGCGACCGTGCTAAGCTAAACAACCATGTTTCTTGAGCCGTGAAATCACTAGCCAATATATAACACAACAATTTAACCACGGCCTGGCAACGCTTCTCTCAGCCAGTAGTCCGTGTCTTTCTGGAATCTTAATTCGTTTGTTTAATTTCTCTTGGCATGCCAGCTCAACCTTTGTTAATAAATTATTTAAAAACAAGCTAAAGTCGTGGTCGATATTCCTATCATATCTTTCTACCAAACTGGTGGTTCCTCGTGGCAACATTACAACTCTCGAAATATAACTCTCCGCTACATTGGTGACAACACATATTTTAACCCAATTGGCGCCTCTCGACGATTAAGAATGAAAACGCAGCCATTTTGAATTCGCCATTCATTTTAACGGCAATGTGGAATGGCTTAACATTTGGAATGTTCGAATCGGGTAGCTAGACTCACTTAGCGTAAGTCCATAAAATTCATAATATTCCATTTGTTGAAGCACTCATACATACAAACACAAAAATACAACACAAAAAAAAAAATTAAAAAAAAATAAAAAAGGATTTCTGTGGATATAGAATTTTGCTTTCAACATTCTGTTAAAATTACAAATAGAGACTCAAACATTTTGTTTTCCCGCGTACAGCTTGTCTTCTTCGATCCCAGCCGTCTGATTGTCTGCGTCGTGCCACATGATAGCTTCTTCATCACAGCCGCATTTTTCAATCGGCCATCTTGCCGAATAATTTTCATGGAGAATAATTGTTTTTGTTGTTCGAATTTCCTTTCGAATATTTTTAGAAAAAAAATTAGCAGTATTTCAAAAACTTTACGCCACGAGGAAATTTCAAAACGGCTACCACCAAGTACCAGCCATCAACAGCAACACATGGCTAACTATTAACCAACAACAGGGAACGGCTTGTAACTTTACCGACGCAACCACCATACCTTCTGTCTCGTTAGCACAAGGACTCGTGAAATTAAGACATTAGTTTTCTCACCATTATGGCGTCAGATCTGGCGGCCATATTGGTGAATCTGCGTTCTTCAACGCTCGACTTCTACTCTACAGAAGATTCATTGTGACTTTGCAACAGCAACTCTACTAGCTCCCTAGTAAGAGCGTTCCCAAAGAAAAAAGAAGCGAACTTTTTGTTAAAAGAAAAGAACAAATTCTTTCTTTCTTCCTTTTTTTTCAGGCATTTATTTTGGACATTTATTTTTTTTAAACTGTATTATATGAAAATTCATTTCTCTCTATCATTGTATATGTGACCGCACGCACACATTTTCTTTGTATTACATGCCTGCATATATACACACACCTACAGATTCACCTTGCTTTTTTTTTCTTATCAAAGCAACCAGCCATTTTTTTCCTGGCTCCCTAGCACATTCGGCAATACATCTGGGAGGCCAACATTTTCTCGCCTACCCATCATCTTCTTGCCAGCACTGTTAAACTACAATAATAGCTTCGTTCACAGCTACTGGTACAACACTTACCATTAACATTTAATGCAAGAACAGCAACTTCGCCCATGTCAGACTTTATCTGTTTTCTGGTAGACATTTGGTGGTCACGTATAAACTACAAAACAGCTAGTCATTTGACAGCGGCTCAACACAGCCCGTCAAGCCTCATATTTTTTTTCTTGCATGCATCTTTCTGCTCAATGATTTTTTCACTGATGTGCTCTTTCAGCATTTGTTCTTGCTGATTCAATAATCTGTGGGTCCTCGGCTTCATCGTTAACGATTTTCGGCTAAAAATCTGCTCGGAGGTGATGTAGTGACCTACATTCCGTGGGCTCACATACATTCTCTGTGCGTGATTTGGCTCATCTCAGCCAATCAGCGCCAGTAGAAGAGGATGTATCCCTACGCGTTCTGAGGGAGAAATAGCCCGCTTAGATTTGAGGACGCTATGACTCGCAGCTGGACCATGCTAAGGTAAAACACGCTTGTTCTTTTGCTCCGTAAGCACAAACAATATGTAACGACAAAGCATTACCTACGAGCCTGGCCAAACGTTTTCAGCAAGTCGCCCGTATTTTCTCTTGTAATCTTAATTGATTTGTTTCATTTCTCTTGGCATGCCAGCCTAATTCACTTCTTAACCTTGGTTAATAAAGAATGTAAAAACAAGATAAAGTTGTTGTCGATATTCCTATCATATCTTTCTACCAAACCTGGTTCCTCGTGGCAACACATTACAACTCTCGAAATATACTTCTCTGCTAAATTGGTGACAACATCTTCAGCCAAATATACAATATTTAGGTTTTTTTATATATATAATATTTATGTTCTTTCTTATATATATATATATAATTATATGTGTGTGTGTGTGTATGTATGCATACATATGTGTATGTATGTATGCATGCGTATGTGTATGTATATGTGTCTGCAGGTGTATATATATATATATATATATGTATATGTATATATGTGTATATATATATATATTTTTTTTAGAGTTAAACAAGGTTCATATGAATACATCTAAGAATGAGTTTTACACACATACATATGTGTGTGTTTTTATTTGTATGTATGTGTTTGTGATATGTATGTATACGTATGTGTATGTATGTATGGATATGTATGTATCTATATATATATATATATATATATATATATATATATATATATATATATATATGTATGTATGTGTATATATGTATATGTGTGTGTATGTATACGTGTATGCGTATGTATGTGTATATGTATTTGTATATGTATGTGTATGTGTGAGACTGGGTGTATGTATTTATTTTTACGTATGTATGTGTACGTGCAATTGTGTGTATTGCTTAACACGTGTGTTTGTTCATTTATTTGTTGCCTGTATCGCGGTCAAC
>OZ024740.1:375110967-375133467 GCA_964016885.1 Eledone cirrhosa
CCGTGTATATTTACCTATCTCTCTTTATATATATATTCCTATTGTGTATATGCCAACATGTCTAGAAAGCAACAAATGAAATCAACAGAATCAGAAAGAATTCTAAAGGAGATATCATCGAAATTATCAACACTTATCACGATGATGGACACACAATACTCTATTTTAAAGGAAATAGAAAAACAATCTACAGACGGAAAACTTATAACTGAACATATAAACTCTGAAATTAAGAATTTAGCTGAAATTATACCAAGAGTTATCAAAGATACAAGAGAAAGCCTACCACAACCCCCTTGGATGTCAGAAATAAACGAAAGAAATTTGGAAAACAAAACACATCGAATAAGAAAAGAAATGTGGAAGACATAGAAAAAATTCCTTAACATAAGAAAACAAAATTTCTGGAAAGCATACAAATACGAAAAATATGTCGAAACACATTCGAAATGGCTCTCTCTAACGGCCCCCATACTCCCTCGTAAATACCTAATTACAGAAATTGCAGGAGAACCAGAAGAAGAAACAAAACTCCGATGGGAACTTACATTAACAAAATTCAGGACCGACATCTCCATTTCTGAATGTAAACAATCCCGCTACAAAGCCATATATGAAGCTATTGATGACCAAATTGAAGTTGAAATTTCAAAACTAACGACTGGTATTATAGCTGAAAAACTACGAGAACTATGGATCGGAGATATCTCAAAAGAAGAAAACAAATCAAGAAAGGTATGGCAGCAGAAACAATTATTTCTCGACGAATATGCTGCAAATTACGGTAAAGACTCTGGAACCCTGAGAAAAAGCATAAAAAGTGGACAATCTCATCAACACAACATACGCCAGAACACGTGCCAACACAAACACTCACCTTACCTTGAATCAAAGAAGAACTACGGTAATAACTCTTCGCTTTTTCTACAAAAACACCCTATCGCACACAACATGAACAAAAAGCACAAACACGATAGATATTCCTTTGACCTGACCATGGGAAGTAGTAAAACCAGGAGATCATTCTCAAGATCTCAACAGAGATTGCCCACAAGAAACTGGACGAAAAAAAAACGATCTAAACCTGAAAGCAAACCTAGGTCATTTCCCCAGATTGTTAAAAATAATGCAAACAGGAAGAAAAATAATATACAGAATACCAAATATAGGACAAAATACATAACGAAACCAAATATAATATCACGACCAAAAGTTCATCAAGCGAACACCAACAGGATTATAAATCCTGAACGGAGAAAAATCCATTTTTTAACATCAGGACAACAAAAACCGGAAAAAGAAAAACTCCAGGAGGAAACATACCCAAAACAACTGTACACGTAGATCCTAAAATTTATCTAAAAGAGATCTTGACAATGATGAAATGCAAATTCTGTCAAAAGGACTGAAATTTACACCGACTCCAACAGTCAACCACCAAGAACTGAAGAAGGATACCCACGAATTCTGTCGAAAATTGCGTCTTGTAGAATTCTTCGCTGATAAAAATATCGAGAGTGATGAATCACAAGTAAAGAATAAATCAAATTTCACTCCGCCAAAAGGAAGAAATATCTATCACAACCAATACATTGACATCCTGTCTAAATTTCCTCTTAGACATAATACTAATGTTAGGCCAAACATTAACAAATCAGAAATGTCTGTACTTAAACATATACAAAATGATAAAACAATAATAATTAAACAAGCAGATAAAGGGGGTGCAGTTGTTATAATGGATACTGAATACTACAAGGATTTGGTTGAGGAACAACTGAAAGACACAACATTCTATCATGAAATACCGTCAAATATAGACCACAACATCACGAAGAAGATCAACAACCTGGCTTCAAAATACCACAACTCATTTACTGATAAGGAAAGAGACTACATCACCAATTTTGAGCCGAAACACAGCAACCTGTATGGCCTACCGAAAGTTCATAAGTCAAAAGAAATACAACTGGCAGTAAGAGAACAAAACAGTGAGTACATTAAATTATTACATCCAAAAGACTTAAAACTTAGACCTATTATAGCTGGTCCAACATGCCCCACCCACCGTCTAAGCAATTTTGTTGACATTATTTTGAAACCACTATGTATTCACATACCCAGTTTCATCCGGGATGATATCGACTTCCTGTCCCATCTTCCTAAAACCACGAAAACGAATTCACTTCTACTCAGTTTTGATGTGGTAAGCCTTTACACCAACATTACACATGATTTAGGAATAAAGGCGGTTAAATACTGGGTGGAAAAACACAGAGAAGTGATTCACATTAGATTCACAGCGCCATTTATATTAGACGTAGTTAAACTTATTCTGGAAAACAACACTTTCTTCTTCAATGGAAAGAATTACATCCAAATTAGAGGCACAGCGATGGGAACGAAGTTTGCTCCCGTTTACGCGAACTCTGTAATGGGATACTTAGACAACAACTCTACCAAGAAATAGAGGAAAAATATAGTACTGACTTTAGAAAGTACATTGAAAAATCTTGAAAGAGATACCTTGACGACTGTTTCATCATCTGGACAGAATCTCTAGATACTCTGGATGAGTTCAATATCCTCCTGAATAACCTACACCCATCTCTCCAATTCACAAAAGAGATGAGTAGCACCAAATTACCATTCGTAGATATAATGATAATCAAAAACGACACCACCATTACCTCGGATATATATTATAAACACACAGACAACCATCAATATCTGAATTTTAAGTCGTGCCATCCACCTCATACAAAACGCAACATCCCATACTGCCTAGCCAGAAGAATGTGTACCATTGTAGAAGATACGAATACCAGGTACAAACGCCTAACAGAAACTAAGAGAATTTTTGCTCAAACAAAAGTACCCATATCTATTTATAGAAAATGGCATACAGCGGGCTATAAAAATACCTATACAACAACTTAGGACAACCCAAGGAAGAAGAAACCAAGAACTGGTCATACCATTTATAATGACACACAACCCATGTCACCAGATTATCTTCAACACTGCCAAAGCAAACCTACCGATCATTGCTCAAAGTAATGAATTAAAAGGCTTAATCACAGATCGATCTTTGACTCTTAGTAAAACACACCCAAAAAATGTGAAGCAATTACTAACAAAAGCAAAGTTTGACCTTAACAACAAAGACCAATCATTCACTGTATCTAAATGCAATGATAGTCGATGCGGCACATGTCAATCCATACACGCCGGTCAATATATGAAAACAAAAACTGGAAAAATATTCCCAAATGCAAATATGAACTGCAAAAGCAGAAATCTAATTTACTGCATTAAATGCCTGAATTGTGAAGAACTATGTCGGTCAAACTGGAAATGCACTATCGGAATGTGCACGGGTACACCGTCAACAACTCAGAGACCCAAATGTCCGTCAGATACCCTTAAGTAACTATCTAGCAACATCTGGTCAGGGAATATTTATAATATTCCCATTTTACAAGTTACACAGCCCAAGTGAAATCAAGAGAAAAATCAAAGAAAATAATTTTATTGATAAATTCAAACCCAAGCTAAATGAACAATAATAACGCTTATGGGTATTACTTCTACTACCACTATGACTACGACCACTAACAACAACAACAACAACAACAATAATAATAATAATAAAAGTGATGTTGATGGTGATGATTAATAGAAAATGCTATTTACATCATTTCTAAAAATAGCAAAACAATTGATATTTTGGATATGATTATTGTTCGTTAGACATGCTCAACCAGCCGTGACGCTTAAACCAATCAGTTTTAGTAATTCAGTGAAACTACACACTGATTGGTCGAAATAAAGTTTACAGGGCTTAGCATTCTGGAGCCACTTTTCTCTGTATAAAATGTATAAAAGTTAGGAAATTTACCCATCTTATTACAGTTGAAAATTGCAAACTTGACTGTCACCACGTATTATGAACATGAAGATTGCGAAAGCATGAAAGTACTTGTTCAATTAACACTTAGAATTTAATATTCTATCATACTATTTCATTATAATACCATTATATATTTTAAAGGATTGTAAATAAAACGAGTAAATCAGACAAAGTTGGAATTCCTCTTATTAATATATATATATATATATATATATATATATATATATATATATGTATATATATATATATATATGTATATGTATATGTGTGTGTATATATGTATATGTGTGTGTGTGTGTGTTTGTGTATGTATTTGTTTATGTATTTGTATATGTATATTTATGTGTGAGAGTGTGTGTATGTATTTACTTTTTCGTACGTATGTGAACGTGCATGTGTGTGTATTGCTTACCACGCGTGTTTGTTCATTTATTCGTCGCTTGTATCGCTGTCAACTGTATAATAGTATTTATTATTTTATAATTTATTTATAATTTATCTTATATTTATTTGCGTGTGTGAATATGTAGAGGTGTGTGTATATTTTTCTAATTTTGTAAATGCATATGTATGCATTTATGTATGTGTATGTATGTACGTGTGTATATAGGTATGATTGTGTGCATGTATGTATGTATATGTATGTGTGTATGGCTATGTATGTGTATGTGTATGCATATATATATATATATATATGTATTTATATTTCTATATATATATATGTGTGTATATAAGTGTGTGTGGTTGTATATATGTATGTGTATGTATGGATGTATTGATATGTATGTGCGTATGTATGTGTATATGTATGAATACGTGTGTATTTATATACACATATATATGTTTATATGTGTGTGTGTATGTATGAGTTTATGTATATATATATATATATATATATATATATATATATATATATATATATATATATATATATATATATGTGTGTGTGTATGTATGCATTTGTGTGTGTGTGTGTGTGTGTGTGTGTTTGCATGTGTGTTTTTATTTTATTTTATTTTTCCTTTCCTTCTTGTTTCTCCAGCCTCACTTTCATATAGATTGCATTTTTGTTTTTAAAATCCAAATTCAATAAACAGACCAGGATTTTTTCTTTCTGATGATTGAAAGCAAAATGTTTTGCTTTTAAGAAACCACTGGTAAATGGAATAATTGCCTTACGTTGTTTATTACATAACTATTAAGCTCTGTTACATAGAGCACTCTTTTTTCCTGGACTTTTCCTAACGGAATTACTTCATTCACACATATATATATATATATAAATATATATATATATATATATATATATATATATATATATATATATATATATATATATATATATATATATATATATATATATATATATATATATATATATATATAAATTATCAATCTAACTAGTGCAGAACCAACACCCAACCTTATCAACTTACTCTCCAAAGGTCTTAAATTAACACCGACCCCACTACGTCCTAACTACTATGAAATGAAGGAAGACATCACAGACTTCTGTAGAAAGTTACGTCTCAGTGAAGAACAATTCGACCAGTACAATGAGGATGAATCATTAGCCAGAAATATAAGCAATTACACCCCTTAACAGGTAGGAATAAAATCCTGGACGAATTCTGTGAACACATCACAAACTTCCCTTACCAACAGTTGCACAGACAAAACCACAAGCCAAACCCCAACAAGAAAGAAGGGGAAGAATTAAACAGACTAAACACCGACAGAACCGTTACAATTAAAGAGGCTGATAAGGGAGTACAGTAGTCCTAATGTAGAGAGAATTATATATCAACTTAGCGCTCTCCACTTTGGAAAACGAAACATACTACGAAAAGGCTGAACTCTATAATCAACAGAAAATTATGAGAAACCTAAAATCTCTGATCAACCAATACAAAGAAGGACTCACTAACAAGGAATTCAGCTTCATCACAGACTTCACAAGTAAATCCATCCTTTTCTACGGGATCATTAAAGTACATAAAAGCGAATTAATAAGTAAGGCATACAAGGAAGCCACAGACATAGTCATCAATGTCCCCTCACCCAATGATCTCAAATTAAGACCTATAATAGCAGGCCCCGCTTGCGAAATCCACCGCCTTAGCAACTTCCTTGATACCCTTCTCAAGGCTTTTCTCAAACACATGTAAAGCTATATAAGGGACGACCTAGATATGCTCAATGACATCCCTAATATGCCCCTTTCTGAACAAACCCTACTAGTGAGGTTCGATGTAGTCAACCTATACTCCAACATCCCCCACAACCTAGGAATAGAAGCTATCCAATTCTGGCTGGATAATTACCACAATGAACTCCCACAACGCATCAAAAACAATCGTCATAGAGGGACTCGAATTTATCTTGGAGAACAATTACTTCGTTTTCAATAACAAACACTGCAGGCAGAAATATGGGACCGCTATGGGAACGAAAACAGCCCCCACTTATGCCAACCTAGCTATGGGATACCTGGAAATCACCTGCTACACTAAAGTACTAAAACAATTTGGAAACACTCTCCACTTACACATAGAAAGGAACTGGAAGCGATATCTAGATGACGGCGTCATCCTTTGGCACGAAAACTTCGAGAAACTTAAAGAATTTCACACCCTTATAAATGGGCTCAACACGAATATTAATTTCACGATGGAATACAGCCATCAACAACTCCCCTTCCTCGACATCCTCATTAATATTCATAACAAAAAAATGGAAACAGACATATACAAAAAGCCCACAGACTCCAGGCAATATCTTCCTTTCAACTCTTGCCACCCTAGACATGTTAACATTAATATTCCCTACAATTTTCCCAAGAGAATCTGTACTATAGTCTCCAATAAAAACACCTGTTACCTACGGCTACAAGAACTAAAGGACACACTCATAGGCAGGGACTACCTTGCATCACTAATTGACAATGGAATCCAACGTGCCCTAAAACTCAGTACCCAGGACCTTAGACACCCTAAAGTAAATCAACCGAAACTAAAAGCTCTTCCATACATCTCCACACACAACCTTCTCAACAATGAGGCCTTTGACTCCATCCCCCAGAAAACCCATGTGTTAAAAAAGTACCATAGAATGAACCAAATCCTACGAACACACGATATCATAAAGAGCAAAACACAATCTAAGTCAATGAAAAACATCCTAACTCATGCCAAAGTACTGCAAACCACAACAACGAAACTCACAGTAAAAAAATGCGATAGACCCAACTGTGGCACATGCATCAACCTAATAGAGGGTTTGGAATTCTATTTCAAAGAAGGACAACGTTTTATAGTAAAACACAATTTCACATGCGCATCAGGAAATCTTATAATATGTATTAACTTGCTCAGTTTCTCGAGAACAATACATAGGCCAGACAAAAAAACAGCCTCCACCAACTCATGACTGTCCTTAGATCCCAAATTAAAATACGGGAATACAGGAAAATACCACTGAGTGAACACATTGACACCTGTGCCGCCCAAAATCATCGCAACTTCAGAATCTTTCCCCCTACAAATTTAAAGATAATGCCACCCACACCCAGCGCATCAGCAAGGACTCTCACTTTAACAAATACGGACACCGTCTAAACACTTCTCCTTAAGACAAACCCTCAACATACACACGTCAACATACATACCTACATCAGCATACATCCTACATACATCTCTATCCACATACAAACACAATGACATACGTAAACACACATGTTGTATGGTGCAACACAAATATACACAAATTTGCATACCTTTTGATGTCTATAGATATAAACGTGCCGACACACACACATACATATACGCACACATGCATTGCACACTGATGGGCACATACATATTAATAAACAAGTATTCCAATACGGCAAGGCCTAATGGGTTCCCCTTGCATTACGTACAATCTGGACACTCACACACACCTTAGTCTTATGGAAATACTATATATCATTCCACACCTTTTATTATTAATGTTTTTGATGTTCTATTGAGAGAATCGTTTTTACTGAAAAGATGGAATAATGTACACCATTTTTACCAGTATCACAACAATACTGGTCCACCCACACACACACACACAGTCACACACACACACACACACACACACATATGCACACACACATACACACGCGTACACTAACATACAAAGAAACATATACACACACACACACACACTTTTCCGTATAAGACAAGAGCTGAAAAATATCTTTTAACGTGTTAAAATATCCCCCACACACTTACAGACACATTCCTACAGACCGATCCCTCTACCACGAATTACTCTGCTACACACACACGCACATACACACACACACACTTGTGTTAATAGGCATCTGAACTGTTGACCTCAGGCTGCGGTTCGCACACACATCCCTGCTGACCTTTATCACAAAAACGAACCTCTTACTGATACTACACACACACACACACACACACATATTTGTCTTGAAAGACTTATTTTTGAGTGACTTCTCAATCAGCCGAGACAAACCTACATTTGGCGCAAAATCAATTTTTAAATTCACATGACCTCTACCGACCAATCAAAATTGTTTTGACAACAAGAATTTGTTCATACATCTGGAGCCACATTTTTTCATATAAAACAGGTAGAATTTCCCAAACTAATCAGATTAGAGCAAACATCACGGGCGCTTTATCTCAAACTTATTTTTTAAAAGCATTAGAAATGCGCAACCGGTAAAAGCTTAATACCAAAACTGAATACTAAACAATACTATTACTAATTTTTACTTATTCCTAATTAAACTATATTTCACTGGGAACAATTTGTCAGCATTTTCTTTTCCTTTTACCAATATATCATAACTCGTGTGTTACACGTCTATTCTTTTAAATATATATATATATATATATATATATATATATACAATATTAAATAAATGGAAACTATATTTATAAAACCATATTTATTTCATTATATATATTTCAGGGATATCATTTTAACAATATGCTATGCCTTCCTCAGACAAAATACAATATAAACAGTTTTATAGATAAATAGATTCGACATACCGTAACAACATCGACTTGTATTTGAAAAGGTTGGTTTGGCAGTGAAAAAATTGTACACAGATAGAAAGAAAGAGAGAAAAAAAGACAGAAAACGAAGAAAAAGAAGAAAAAGAAGAAATGCATGGAACAAAATAGAGAGATGGAAAGATAGATAAAGAGAAGAACTTCATGTAAAGAAACAGAAAGAGATATATATATAGAGAGAGAGAGGAAATAGAGATAGATACATATATATAGAAAATTAGGTAGTGGGACGTCTGTTGAGTAAACGTATCAATGATACATTTATTTATTTATTTATTTATTTAGCTCTAGTATTAATGTAAGGGAGATATATGGAGAGAAACCAGCTGTTATATATAGAGAGAGAAAAAATATAGAGAGAGAAAAATATAGATAGAGAAAAAATTTAAAATAACCAGATATAGGCGAGGCGTAAAAAACCCTATGTTTTAATGTAGAGGTATTAGTATTTATAAAAACCAGCCACTATATTGTAAATATCAGTATTCCTGAATGAGACAAGTATCCATAATGTGTGAAAATTAATGATCTTATGTTTAGTTTTTTAAAAAAATTCATATGTTTATGTGATAGCTACAAACATCTATGTGAATCCACATGATCAACTCTGCAAACCCTAAGTTCACGGAAAACATTCTCAATGTGGTATAAAAATTTAAGTATACATATATGTGTATATATATACACACAAATATATATAGAGTCAATATTACTATTCCTGTCTTTACTCTACAAGATTATCTATCAAGCAGAAATAGAGAACAGAATTCAATATACTAATAAAAATATATATCAGAAACAAAACTAAAAAATAACAATAATAATAATAAATAATAATAAAATAGAAAACTAAAAAATATTACGAAAGAATATTACATATTAAAAATATTACATATTAAAAAATTTACATATTAAAAATATTAAAAATAAAAATATTAGAAAATACTACAATAATAAAAATAAAAATAAACGACAAAGATCAACCCTTCAAAATTAATTGACAATATATTGCCAAGTTCATTATAAGCATCAGAGTCGAAAAACAGATAAAGCCAAAAATTATCTATCAAATCACATCTAGCAAAGATCATTTCAAAAATTTAGGATGCCCAATTTGGTCTACATGTGTTCTTATATTTAATATAGAAGTTTATCTAGTGTAACGTTTATTCGAAATATTTGGAGCATCAACTTTTAGGGTAGCTTAATTTTTCATGAGGAATGTTTACATAAAAATAAAATAAAAATAAAAAGAATAAAAAGAAGGAATCAAAGATTTATCGGCTAGTTTCCCATATAATTATAAATCAAACTAAATATACTACATTTTAAATTTAAATTTATATTTAAACGTTGAGTTTAATCTATGTTTGCAACAACTGAATAAATTTGTCCGTAGATTAAGGGAATTTTTAGATTTTAGTATAAAGAATATCTCCTCTGCGCAGAGGTCACATGTCTCAGAGGATGAATTAAAAGGAATCCCTCTTGAGACTATATTCCAAGCCGTCGAATATCTAACGTTATCTAGCTTAAGTTGCCAGAGTACGCCTGATAGTGCCGTTGAAGATTTTTTGCTTGGATCTGTGAAAGAATTTTTGTGGTTATTATAGCGAAGTTTAAATTCCGTCGATGTGGAACCGACGTAGTTAAAAGAATTAGAGTCAGTATTAACATTACAATTGTATACTATATTTTTAACTAAGCAGTTGTTATTTAACGGACATTTAGATCTATCTCTACAGTTACATTTGTTAACTTGTATATTATTTATGCTATTATCACTAGGTTTTAAGTTCCTATTATTTATTCTATTAATATTTTGTGCTAAATTTTTGGTGGATGAGTAGGTTAATTTTATTGTATGTCTATTGAAATTTGAGTGATACCTATGTGTTCTAGGGAAGCGATTATCAAGAGCTTTAAAAAATAGTTTAGCGATGTGGGTGTTAATGTTTAGTGAGAAAGGGGGGGGGGGGGGGCAAACCAAATTATGTTCCTAGTTCTATTTCTTTTTTGGCCTTTGGAATTATTGTAATGCTTTCTATTATAGTTGTTAAGGTTGTTGCCGTAATTAAAAAAGTTGTTACTTTGTTTAGTTTGTCTATCATTATCTATGTACACAATCTTATCAGCATATCCTGCTCTAGCTAATGCTTCATTATAGTATTGGGCTTTTTCGTCGAAAATCTTTCTATTCGACGAGATCCAAATATTTGTCGAGTGCTTTTATATCAGTTATAAATATTTACTAGTTGTAACCCAACAATTTAAATATAACTTTCCATGTATATATATATATATATATTTATATGCATGTGTGTGTGTGTATATATATATATATATATATATATATATATATATATATATATATATATATATATATATATATATAAATATGAAAGACGTAAAATAAGAAAATTATAAAAATTAACTCACTTACTAAAATTTCACTCCAACTAATTAGTTTCTGAAAGGGAATAAACATGGTTTCTGAATGGAAAGCACGGAGAAACCTTTCGTCATCAGGAAGTTCGTTCTCAGCTAAGTGACCTAAGATGCGTGGACACAGGGAACTTATACAAAAATAATTCAGTGGATGGAAAAAAGCAAGCGTGGACATTAATTCCAAGACATTGAAAAAATCACTGCCTACTTGGTCAGTGGCAAATTCAAAAGAATCAATCACGTGACATCGATGTTAATCAGTGAGGAGTGGGGTGTTAAAAAGACAGTGGCCGAGCCAAGTTGGAGTGAAATTTTTGTAAGTATATTTTTATAATTTTCCTATTTTACGTCTTTCATATAATTGTTCTGCATCCCCTTGCATTGAACCACAAAGTTACTAAGACAAACCTATATATTTGCTAGCATAGGTATGCATCTGTATATATATGTTGGTAGATATACTAATTCTTTATAATTATCTCCAAATTATTTTGTTGAGCAAAAATTTGTCAAAACTGCTACTATAGTTCATCGTAATGGCTCGGCCACTGACTTTTTAACACCCCACTCCTCTCTGATTAACGTCGATGTCACGTGATTGATTCTTTTGAATTTGCCACCCACCAAGTAGGCAGTGATTTTTTCAATGTCTTGGAATTTAGTCCACGCTTGCTTTTTTCCATCCACTGAATTATTTTTGTATAAGTTCCCTGTGTCCACGCATCGCCTGGTAACTTATCTGAGAACGAACAGCCTGATGACGAAAGGTTTCTCCGTGCTTTCCATTCGGAAACCATGTTTATTCCCTTTCAGAACTAATTAGTTGGAGTGAAATTTTAGTCAGTAAGTTAATTTTTATAATTTTCTTATTTTACATATTTCATATAATTGTTCTGCATCCCCTTGCATTGAACCACAAAGTTACTAAGACAAACCTATATATTTGCTAGCATAAGTATGCATATGTATATGTATATCTTGGTAGATATACTAATTCTTTATATATAAATATATATATATATATTTCGTTTCTGAAATTGTTTAGCAAGATTCTTTATCTGAAAACGTGCGTTAAAACCGATATTGTTATACTTTGGGAGGGTCATTTTACAAATAAGTAAATTTAGGAATTTATAAATTTCCGTTTGGTTGGTTGGTTCCACAACCAGATGGTTGTTTATATATTTTCAAAGTTCTTTCGTCACACATTCTGTGAAAGCACTGGTGCGTGTGTTTCTTATTGGCAACATGACCCTCCCAAAGTATAAATATGTATATATATATATATATATATATATATATAGTTACACAACAGTTAGTTCACCATACCGAGAACAATCGTTTCACATTAGCGGATCCTCAGCTCGTTTACGAGCTAAGGATGGACTAAGGTGAAACAATTGTTCTCGGTATGGTGAACGAACTGTTGTGTAACTACTTCTACATAACTCGTCCCATAGACTGAGTGTTCTACCACTACGGACATTACCTTCCAGTGTTCTACCACTATATATACATATATATATATATATATATATATATATATATATATATAAATATATATATATATCTATATCTATATATATATATATATATATATATATATATATATATATATATATATATATAATATATATACAATAAAGTATGTCCATAGAATCATTTGATAAAATATATACATCATCTCTCCCAATCAGCATAATCAACCACACAAACAAAAATTAAACAAGGCATTAAAAGGCACCTATGAAGAAATAATAGATAAATAAACGACATGTATCTATCCGCAATCAACAGCTATAGAAAATGTACCCATCATTTCTAATAGCACGTGGAAATCGATTAAATATATGGTCAACCATACACAATTAGGTATAAAATCAAAGTTACAAGAAAACATGTATATAAGCATACCAAAAGTATGTTTCTACCCCATGATGTTTCATTCGCTTTTTCGAAATATCCGATCAAGGATAAATTCATGAATTTCGAAATCATCAGGAAACAAACTCACTTCGGCGAAGGTTTCTCTTAAATGATCGCCGCCAGAAACGAATTCAAAATGGCTAAGAAACTGTGACGTGGCAGTGGTCAAGTCAGAAAGAATGTGATTGGTGCCTTTCGGCGAGTGGGCCGGTTGCTAGAAAGCGCAGCCTAATACTGTCTACATTGCATCTGAACCAAATGGGAGATTATCAAATATAAAGATTTACAGATACATAAACTAGACAAAGTCATAGATATATATGTGTTTTGGTCTACCATTCACGATGTGGCTCAATGACGAATTAATTAATTAAATAATCAACAATCAGAGCAATATACAATACAATAAAGTATGTCCATAGAATTATTTGATAAAATATATACATCATCTCCTCTAATATATATATATACATCATCTCCTCCAATATATATATATATATATATATATATATATATATATATATAAAAGACGTAAAATAAGAAAATAAAAAATTTTTTTTTTTTTTTTAAATTAACTTACTTACTTAAATTTTCACTCCAACTAATTAGTTTCTGCAATGGGATAAAGACAGTTACGTAATGAACTGTTGAGAATTGCATTGCGTCATCAGGGAGGTCATTCTCAGCCAAGTCTCCAGGCAATGCGCGGACACTGGGGACTCATATAAAAATAATAATAATTCGGTAAATGGAACAGCTATCGAGGACTGGATTCCAGGTACTGAAAATTCTCACTGCCACTGGTCATATGGCCGATTCTAAAGAATCAATCACGTTACACAGAGGCTATTCAGTAGGAATGGGATGGTAAGATGACAGCCGCCTACTAACACCCCCAAAAAATTTAGAAGTGGTTTTGACAGGTTTGCTCGACAAATCAGTGATTTGGAGATAAATATAGATAATTTAATATATCTACTAACATAAGCGCACAGATGTACGCTAATGCCAGCACATACACAGGTTATGTCATAGTACCTAGGTGGTTCAATGCAGGAGGATGCAGAACAATAATATAAAAGAAGTAAAATAAGAAAATTTAAAAAAAAGGCGTCTGTCATCTTACCATCCCATTCCTACTGACTAGCCTCTGTGTCACGTGATTGATTCTTTAGAATCGGCCATATGACCAGTGGCAGTGAGAATTTTCAGTACCTGGAATCTAGTCCTCGATAGCTGTTCCATTTACCGAATTATTATTATTTTTATATGAGTCCCCAGTGTCCGCGCATTGCCTGGAGACTTGGCTGAGAATGACCTCCCTGATGACGCAATGAAATTCTCAACAGTTCATTACGTAACTGTCTTTATCCCATTGCAGAAACTAATTAGCTGGAGTGAAAATTTAAGTAAGTAAGTTAATTTAAAATAATGTTTTTTTTTTTATTTTCTTATTTTACGTCTTTTATATTATTGTTCAGCATCCTCCTGCATTGAACCACCTAGGTACTATGACATAACCTGTGTATTTGCTGGCATTAGCGTACATCTGTGCGCTTATGTTAGTAGATATAGATATATATATATATATATATATATATATATATATATATATATATATATATATATATATATATATATATATATATATACATACACATATAACTATGTACGCATACTGTTCGATTCGTTTGTAAACAAACAGCCCGATATCTATATTTTCTGTAATATGTTATTTACCACTTGTTCCCGGCCGAGTAACTTGTCACCTCAGATGTATATATTTTGACTAACTCAATTGTATCAGAATGTTAATCACGGGGCAACTGATTCCATTATTTTACTGGGTGTTATACAATATTTGGATTTAACGCGTAGTTCAAAACTCTAAGCATTGCATCCACTGCGGAACCACTGCACGGGAATCCGTTAAAGTGCTAGCATACAATTATAACGTTTAACACTAATGTTATTATCACATTTGTAAACTACAGTCAACAATCAACTTGCAGACGAGGAATGTATGGAGAAATATGTACTCTAATGTATAGGGATCACCAAGGAATGTGTTCCCGCAACATAAATCATAGTAGTATTTTGGAAGTATCGTCAGAGGATGTCATATCATTTCATTCTCCAAGACTAGTATGTTAGTGCAACTTATGTGAAATAATTGGTAAATGGATAATTTAGAAATGGCATACATAATCAATATTCATTACATTGAAGCACCTCTATCATCTCTGTATGAGTGTGTTCGTATGTTTTCGTATGTGTTCGTATGTGTTCGTATGTGTTCGTACGTATTTCTTTATTTGGGACATAAATATATAAGCTATTATTGACAAGAAGACACCCAGTGTCAGATAGAAAGAAAGAAAGAAAGAATAGAATAAAATGTGTATATATATATATATATATTAGAAAGTGAGGTTTTTTTTACAAAATGAAAAATAACCGAGGTGTCCTACACGAGTGGAAGTATAAAGAAAAAGGGATAAAATCGAAAATGCAACTGAAGTCTTATTTTTTTTAAAAATATATATATTTATTTGGTTCCTTTACCGGTTTCGCAGTTCTTCTGCTTTTCAAAAGGTGAGTTGAGATGGAGGGTCTGTGGTTTTTCTCAGGTGTGAGACCTTCAAGATAGTAAAGAATAATCTGTACTCTACCAACATGCTAAAATAGAACACAAGGGTAAATTAGAGAACATAGAAATAAAAATAGAATCTACACACAGAAAAGACGCAATGTTTAGACAAATTACAGAGGCAATAAACATAAAAGAATTACAACCAAAATTAAATAGAAAATATGAGTGGAACAGCAACATCACAACTTACAATTAAGGACAAAATAAAAACACACACATAGAACAAACAACCAACCAGTAACATGTAAATAAACAAATAAATAAATGAACATAAACACACACAGACACCCGGATGTGGCGCATGCGCAGACTGAGCACACAACACACTCACATAAACAAAATGGCGTAGGACAGAACAAAGGAGAGGCACAAAAACAAAGAAAGGAATCCCCAGTCACTGAAGAGGTCACAGAGTGTGTGACGAAAGAACTATGACAATATATAAACAACTATCTGGTTGTGGAACCAACCAACCAACCAGAAATTTATAAATTTATGAATTTATTATAAATTTATTATAATAAATTGAAGTGAAAGCAACTGGTGCGTGTGTTTCTTATTGGCAACATGACCCTCCCAAAGTATAACAATATATATATATATACACATTTTATTCTATTCTTTCTTTCTTTATATCTGACACTGGGTGTCTTCTTGTCAATAATAGCTTATATATGTATGTCCCAAATAAAGAAATACGTACGAACACATACGAACACACTCATACACATGTTCAGGCAAAGAAACACACATAAGTAGATCCCCCTTCCTTCTCTGGAAATATTCCTCAGCTTGAAACTTGATTTAATTTTTTTGAGCAATTCGTCTTCCAACTATAAAACAAATAATTAATTAGAAATCCGTTTTGTGTTTTGATTCATCTAAGTAATGCATTATCCTGAAGGTCTTACCTTTTAAACTTGTTGCAAAACCTGTTCACTTATTACTCTCATTCAAACTTTTGTTCTGATAGCATTATGTTAGATTCGAACGTTGGTAGATCATTCACTATGTCTTTGATCAGGAATGTAGTTATATTCCTCATTATATCGAATTCAGATTGTGTAAACATTAAATATAGATATACTGTCAAATGGAATAATAGAACATTCAAGCATCAATCTAATTTCCATTCCTTCCCTTTATTCCATTTTTTAAAGTATTCGACTTTTAAAGAATGACTGCATGTATGACTGCAAGAGTGACTGACTGTGTGATTAAATGATTTGATATGCATGCCTATAATGGTGGAGATATTACAGGTTCTTGCAAATCTACAATGGAGATGAGATGATAGTAGTTTCCAATTGTGTGTCACATTTTCTGTGAACGAATTTCAACAATCAGGTTAGGAGTTGTATTCTACTGTAACAATGCATGACCATGATACTGTTGTATTAAAATTCAGTGAAGTAAATCGGACCCAGGTTTTCATTGGTACTTTATTTTCTCGACAAGAAAGTAAAAAGGGTCCAGTTGACTTTGGTTTTGATTTAAGCACCGAACTAAATGAGCTAGAATATATACCAGAATATAGACGTCGGATTTATGATCATTTAAATCTAGTACACTGTCATTTGTATGTAATTTTCTTGTCTTTTGTGAGATTGATATTACTACTATTTATAGTGCAATTGTTTTCCTGTCTAAACCGTATCAGTCACGTTAGAGAAGATATTAAAGCATATACCAGCATTTTTCGTTTGGCCAAATACATCTCAAATACATTCAAATATGAATTTTTCTAAATCAGTATTGTGTTAGTTGAGAGAGAGATTGGCGCGATTTTTAGTAGGATATTTGACCACTAGTGTTCTGTTTCCAAACGTTACATCAACTAACTTGAAATTATACATACTGGATTATCGATATCTCGTTTATGTATATTATATACCTGATACAGTGGACTTTCTATACGTAATAAATAAATCTTCCGATCCAAAATACCAGTGAATATTCCTTTAAATCTCACCAAGCTGATTAAATAAACATGATATTAAGGATGGATAATGTTGTCAAATGGGATGATATCGACTAGAATTAGGTTGCCAAAGTCTACATCACCACATGAAGTACACTTTTTCACTTTTCAATTTCCGAGATATGTTGATGGATATCCCAAAACTGTCTAAATAATTGAGATGCTATTAACACTAATAAAGTATTTTGGAATATGTATCATGTCTTGCATTTCCTGTGAATTGTTATGTAAAGATTGCACTGTATTTAGATTAATTTATGTTCCTTAGCATTCCCAAAACATGTTCAATTTGAAATTGTTGAGTAATCAATTTCTTCTATATTCATATTTTGTGACTAAAGTAGTGAAACAACATGTGTCCTTATATTCAATTAGGCATTCTTAGAGCAGGGCTGCCTTAACGCACTCGATAGTAAATTATGAGATATCCAATACATTCATAAATGCTGCAAACCAACTCTTCAACATCTGTTGATTAAAATGTTCAAGCGTGTTTATATTTCGCTGGTATGCTAAATGCAGTTTCAGATGCATACAACAATGAAGACAATACACGTATCCTGTACATCTCTAACTTTGTATGAGTGAATATTCCACATATGCACCCATGTAATTTGCCAAAATAATGAGTTGATATATTTAGCCGTAAAGACATTTCATCATCAAGGGCGATTGTCTTGCTTACTATGCTACCTAAATGCATAATTGTTTCAAAAACCTGCTATGTTTTTCCATACATATAAATGCTAGATTGGGTGAAATTCTTGCCTGGAGTAAGTTGATACGTGAAAATTGTCTTAGCCTGACTGATTACCAGATACAATGCACTGCAGAATACCAAATATGCATCCACCAGGTAGTGCAGGTCACTCTCAGATTGAGAAACAATGTGACAATCATCTACATACACAAAAATCACGTATTAAAGAAGTGTGAGTTTGGAGCCAAGTCTCTGATGTTAAACAACCTGCCCGTCAAAAGATAGTTGATTTACATTCTATGTATACAGTTCTCAAATTCTATAAAAAGAACATATAAAAGTACAATGGAAACAGTGTAGGTTCAGGTATATCCCCTTGATTTACCCTCTTTTCAATAGAAATGTGATCTGATGCCTGTCCAACTATATTAACACAAGCTTACACATCTTCATGAAAACCTCTCCAAACTGATTCAAACTCATCAGGACAACGGGGCTAGGTGAGAATATTTCATATCCTCTCATCAAAAGCCATTGTCAGCAATGATGTGATACTAATCTATTCCCTGTTCAAGGCCTCACAGAAAACATCATATATGTTGTCCCGCTGCCAATACAAAACCCACACTGCAACCAAGGAATAACATTGGAATGATTTCTCAAGTAATCTGTTCAGCATGAGATTACACAAGACTTTTCTGACAACGGACAGGAGGCCTACCCGAGATAATTATCACAATTATCCTTTGCCCTCATAAACAAAACCATCAATATTTCTAGTCATGGGAGAGGCTTTCCTACTCCTCAAACTTACGTATTAAGTTTATAAAAAGCCGAAGAAAGTTTTGATTCCACATATCAGTACTTCAGCACATATAGCATCCCTCAAGAGAGGCAATCCATTAATGAGTAGCTTTACAGACATTCGCCCTTCCTCTAAGTTGTGATCTTCTACTAGTTCATCATTTGTAGGCCAAGTAGGATTTCAGTCAGTAAATTTACCATTGACCAAAGAATGCTTATTCAAAAGGGTTCCATCTCAAAATGGGTCTCTGAAATATACATTGCCATTATGAGATTTCGAAGGTGCAACTGGAGACTAATATTGCATATAAATATGGCAATGCTGCGTGATTGTGCTGCACATGTAACAGCTACTCCATTCCCGCAGCTATGTGTCCAGTGACAAGCCAAGGCCTGATAAGAAGACAGTTACGAAGATCGCATGTGTTATTATCACGGAGTTTAACCTCTCCAGAAAGTGTAGCCGTACTCAACTCATTTAGCCAATGGCAGGTTGGTGATGCATTTAACCCACAGCTGGGGTGTATGGCAGTTGACTGTGGAGTTCATACGTCCTTTGACAGTTTGTCATGCTGCTGGGTTTTTACTTAGCTTCCTCACCAGACAAGGGTCTGATGGTAGATCTCGTTTAATCGCCAACAACTCGAAAATGGAACAAGTTGTACTGGAGTACATGGTACAAATATCAGGCAGAGACCTGACCTGGCAGAAACATACATACACACAATCATACATACATACATACATACATAGATACATGCATACGTACATACATACGTACATACATACGTACATACATACACAGATCCATACATACATACATACACACATACATAAATTTAGATGTGTCCCGGTCGATAACAGGAGTTCATGTGTAACATTGATATAATTTCAAGACAATATAAACTCTTACATTGCTCAACAAATTTTATTTCAATTTTCATAACGATTTACCGACTGCAACCCTCAAAATTATGGATAAAGATATATCTATGTAAATATACATTTGCCAACATATTGCTGTGGCGGCGGATACTTTTGATGGTTTGGTATTATATCCACACCAATATTGATCGATCCACCAGATTTCCTTGGTCCATGTCAGTAAACAATAGATAAAATTTCCTTTCGATGTCATTAATATAATATACTTCAAACATTTAACCTATTCTCTGATCTCTCTCCCCTATATCAGTTTCTTTGAGATTTGCATAAGATCCTTCCGGGAAAGATATGCAAGGTTTCTATTCTTACTGTGGTGGAAATGTCGATTTGTTATAAAAGTGCTAAACTCTGTTACTATCTATGTTTCCAACCAAATGATTAAGCTTTATAGATGATACGTGATAAATCATAGAAATTTCATTAAAGAACGGTATTACTTGTACTATCAGTTACTTCACTGTGAACTTCCAATCCCTCACTATCTAATCAAAGTTATCGTACCACACTAAATGTATTTATCTCTAACAGCTATATTTAAAAATGTGTCACGATACGATATAGAAGGCCATTTATATCTGCATTATTCTTTAATGCATTTACGAAATGTTTATTGACCAATTTATGTAACCTGTCTGCAGCTAGATCAGTTTCTATTACAAGCTTTTAGACAGAACATTTTCAAGGAGACTTCGGCATGTTTCTAGTTTTTTCCCTCTCTCACCATTTCCATTTACCCTATTCTCTCTGTATGTATATGTGTATGTATATATGTATGTATGTATACATGTATGTATATACGTATGTATGTATATATGTATGCATGTAGCTATGAATGTATATTTGAATGTATGTAATCTAACGGTTAACTTGCTGCAATACAGACTTCGGTCGTTTTTGTATTGATGGGGTGAAGATGTTTCCCCAAATGAGGCATTTTACATACGTTTTACGATACCATTTTCAATTGGCATTTACCTACTTCTCACGATATCATTCACACTGGCGTGGTTTGTAATCTAATCCTACATCTGAGACCAGATGTTAGGCCATCGTAAAACTAATAGATGTATCATGAGAACGCATATATTCATTCATCGCAGCTGATTCATGGTTTCTGGCAAAGAAAATAATTTATCTTAATTGCTTGGGTTCATTCTCTCTAGACATGGATCCTTCTAATATGAGGCTGTTCCTTGAAATTAAGATGCCACTGAAAGATCCCCATTGTTTGAGTTAAAGGAAGACCATACAAACGGAGACGACAGAGTCGAGAGCTATTTTGATAGGAACATTCCTAACGTGCGTCGAACAGCAGAGAAACTGCTGGACACAATTGGGGAGGCACATGAGATCAATCTCAAATGGGATAAATGCCTGTTCACAAATCTAAATTCGTGTATATTTTCGATAGATCTCTCGTACATAGCATTTATAGAGACTATATAATTTATGTTAATCTTATAGGAAAAAAATCGTTTGTGTTCTGTTGATGATCGTCAATGTTCAACGTTCGTACAGGTTATATCTACTAAAGAAATATTCACATATATAACCAGAATTGAATTTTTATTTCATTATAATATATTTTCACAAATTTAAACAGCTTGTTTTTTATCTTACACTATATGTTTATATGCATCTTTAATCGTTTGAAATACATAGAAATATTATATTAAATATGAAAGAAGCAACTAAATGTCCCCAATATATTTACAAATACTTCTCTTCACTTTTAAAACATTTCTGAATATATGAAAAGAAAGAAAACTATTTCCCTCGATTCCTTGGAATATGGAAATCTTGCTATTATTACAAAACGTATAGTAACATCATTCATTCTGCTATTTGAAAATGTATGAGATTATATGATAATTACAGATTAAAACAACGTTGTAAAGTCAGTATATATTTAATTTCCGAGATGCCATAGGATATATCTCTAAGATGTCTACATTACATTTCAATATATGTATTTCATGGTGCATTTATTAAGAATATAAATACGATATAATCAATTGACAATTAATTCTCTAAGCATATAGCATTATGTTT
>OZ024740.1:375138467-375198467 GCA_964016885.1 Eledone cirrhosa
AACATTAACAGTAGTAGTAGTAGTAGTACTAGTAGTAGTAACAACAACAACAACAGCAGCAACATCAGCAGCAGTAGTAGCTGCACAAGCAGCAGCAGTAGTAGTAGTAGTAGTAGTAGTAGTAGTAGTAGTAGTAGTAGTAGTAGCAGTAGTAGTAGTAGTATTAGTATCATCTTCATCATCAAAGCCACTATTAATGTTATCGACACCAGTATTGTTATTTATGTTTCTACTCGTTTCTATTATGTTATATTTTACATATATGTTGTACTATCTAAACAGTATGATACTTCATTAATATTTACGATGTTCAGGAAATAACATTCTATGCCTCATGTCATTAATAACGAAATTTAAAAAAGAATCGATGTATACTAACGAAGGTCATGGAATATAAACTAATATATCATGTACTACCTGAAACGTAGATGAATTTTAATCTTACCACATATATTGATATTTCCAATGGAATTACTATTAACATTAGTAAGGTAAATCGAGGCAGTTATATTTATAAAGAAGATCATCACATGACACACTGCGATGTCCCGGATTCCTGCATATTTGTCATGTAATTCGGATATGACTTGTTTTTGTTATTTCTATTTTTCATGTGCTGATAGACTTCAACAACATATGTAGAGAGTAAGGAGTTTCTTCTTCTTCTTCTTCTTCTTCTTCTTCTTCTTCTTCTTCTTCTTCTTCTTCTTCTTCTTCTTCTTCTTCTTCTTCTTCTTCTTCTTCTTCTTCTATTATTATTATCATTATCGAGGTTAACTTTGCCTTTCATCCTCACGAGGTCGATAAAATAAAGTACCAGAAAGATACTGTGTAATTGCTGGCCTTGTGCCAAAAGTAGAAACAATTATTATTATCATTGGCTGTCAGAGAGTGAAGACGTGTTATTGTGAGCTCCGCAAGGTAGTGTATGTTCAAGACTATTACTCTGTATTAATTGATGTATGTTTTTAAAGGATTGTAATACTCTGTCCTTGTCCTGTGAAGGGGTGACCTTATATTATTTGTGCCTTTTGGCACAAATATTTGGATATTCCAACTAGATTATGTTTCATTTTTCTTGAAACATCATGGATGACACATGCCCTACCGCGAAACATTGGGTCTGTTGTCTCGTGAGGGTGACTTAAAAGCTGAAGAGGGGATAGCGAAACATGAACAAGCATCGTTGGGGATACAAAAGATTTAACAGTTCGAAACACAACATATAACAACATAATTATCAACACCACTAACAACGACATGGACAATGACAGCATCAACAATAACAACAAAAGAAATGTAGAACACTGCGGTAACGAAAACTCCAAGGGCAACAATGTAATTAAAACCAATAACATCAACTGCAACAACGAAAACAATAGCAGCTTAAGAACTGCACCAAGAAAATACAAACACCAACTACAACAGCCATAATAGCAGCACAAACAACATGAGCAACTTTGAAAGCAAGAACAACAATAACGTGAACAAATACGCATACGTAGCTGTGGCTGCAAAAACCAAAATATTTTACCAAGTGGATATTACCGACAAAGAGTAAGAGTTGACCCATGATTGGAAACTGATTAAGCAAGAAAGAACCGGACGAAGCAATAGCAACAACACAAAGGATAACTTTGTATTATAAGTGTATTTCAGTGCAGTAATGTAAAGCGGAACTCGCCACACAGGCAGACGCCGAAGCTGCACTGAAATACATCAAGTATGACATAGAATACAAAGCAAGGGTCAGACAATTCGGTATGGTCTGGGTTCTGTTAAAAGCCGAGCACCTTGCTATTAAATATTCAGTGGCCCCCTGTATAACTGACAGCATAGTAATGTACCTGTACAATATGTGAACAAGGAATATAAAGGTCCGTATTCCAAAGTTGTCGCCAGTACTAAATCTATGTGTGCTCCTGGGGTTTGTAATCGAGGGAGGAAGTGATGATACCCTCGTAGATGTGAAAAAACGTCTAGAAAGGACTGATCCGTGATGGATTTGGTGATTCTTATCCAAATAAAATCAGAACTTAAAAATGCATTCAGTGCGGGTCCACCACACAAGTGTTCACAAAAAAATCCACACATCACACACAAAACCAACACAAGAAACTGCAGACACCACACACAACAAAGGCAAGGCCTTCCACAACACCCACAACCATCACGACCATCACCATAATCCCCCAAACAACCGCAACAAATACAAGATCAAAACAAAATATAACGTCGACAAGGAATTGATGGCATGAATGCAAGCCACAGAAAATACGTGGGAAATTTTCGGCACCAGCACGTTTGGCGTATCTGAAGATCTATCGATTGCATATATGTCAATCTATGTAGATAAAGAGATAGGGAAGAATATGAAGTCCCACACCAAAGGTGTTCCGAAAGGAAAACGACAACAGAGGAAGTTGAATAACCCGAGCTCAACAAGCCCTCGAGAGGTAAGTAAACCTTTCTTCTTCTCCTTTAGCCTGCCAACATGGTCATCCTAAGAGTAGAATGTTTAAACGTTTGTGGCCTGATGTCGTCCTGGAAGCAAGGACCCATGGTAAATGACGTCAGGGCACTAGATATGGATGTGACTACCGTCAGTCGGATCAGGATTTCCAACACGTGGGCAGTAGCCCCCATTTTTCGCCACTATAATATCTTAACATTTCTGGCTCGGCCTGAGACTCTAGCGGATTTCAATCCCTACCTAAATGGCCTATCACCTTTCTCGCCGGCCGATGCAAAAGATCGTTGAATTCAGCCGAATAGGAATGGCTCCATTTCAACTTCTTGTGGAATAGACCGATTTCGTTGGTGAAGCTGTCTATTTGCTGCTAGTAACCTCTATGCGGAGGTTTAGGCATGCCGGGGCTAACGGTGCCCAAACATTCACTGATGTTGCGGTATCTCCAGCTATTCTGAATACACGATGACAGGAGTTGTCGCCGTGTGTGAGACAGGCCTTTCGAGGTATTCAGCACATTATAAGGAAACATGAAAGGTTGACAGGAGCAAAACTGAACACCCAAAAGTGTATTTGCAGCTCGATTTGGATTTTATACCTATCGCTTTTACTGTGATGACCGCTCTCCGAAGCTGGTGCATTTAAATAGGTACATTATGACTTGGCAACAAATCTATCCAGTGCATGTAGAGATCACTTTCCGACGTCTTCTAGTATCAGCGTAGTGATACTACACCGACCGTCAGTTATACTAGTTCCAACCGAGCTGCCATTGTCAATACCTTTCATGAAGACTATTAAATACTTTTCCTTGGGGCAAGCCGACGCCTTTGTTGAATGGTTTCGAGGATGTTTATCGGTCCAATGTTTTTGAATTGGCAATATTTATCCGGACACAAATAATAAGGTATCCTTATAGAGACTTCTGTCCAAGAAGAAGCTTTCTATCGATCCTATATTCCTGCAGATCTTTCCATAACAAGTCCTGTGGACGCGACCATATGCCTTTTCCCATTTCATGGAACAAGCATACACCTCTTAACAATAATCCCTCGATTACTCGAAGCTGCAACATAATGAATATTTGGACAGTTGTGCTATCATGGACTAAATTCACACTATAGATGAACATGTTTCGTCTCGACAATATATCTACATCTCTTTGCCAGACACTTGGCATATAAATTACTGGTGTCGCGTATCAAGGATGTTCCTCTACAATTACATCAATCTCTCTTGTCACCCGTTTTGGAAATTAGGATGATCATTCCCTATTGCCATGCTTTGGGGGACTTTCCAGAGATAAAGACCATGCGGCACACACGAGTCAGTAAACAGATACCTTCTATATATAAGTCTTTAGCATTCTCAGGCCGAATGTCATCCTGCCCAACGACCTTACCATATTTAAGGGATGTAATTGATATGCTATCCTTATCCACTAAAAGTTTAATCTGTGACCCTATATTGACCTCATGCACATATTATTTCTAACCGCAACTATTATTATGAGTATTGTTACTATTTCAATATCCAGGCTCTTTGTATTTTTATAAGTAGTAATTTATATGATTGTAGATTTCTCAATTGCATTGGAATATTTATAACAATTTTACGTAACCGTTTTAACGTTAATATCTGTGACAGGTATTGTAATCACCACGTTTGAACTATTGAGGATTACACAAAACTGAGCTATTTTCTGTTGACTAGGAGCACCTAATGTCTTTTATATGTGTTCTGCTTAAGATTGTTCTCATGTCAGAGGTCTGAGACATTATCCTCCACGATAACTGTTTACATATACTATCTTGTGGGAAACATCATATTTTTTCTTAGCCAAACAAAATATTGCTTCATTCACTTTTTCTTTATTTCTTGAGGTGTCAAATTTTCGTCACACATCTGCAACCTGGGAACTGACATAATTTGCCTATATCAGTTGTTTATTCTTACTTTCTGGAGTGTTTTGTATGACACATATTTTTGTTTTTACATTTTCGTTTTTAAATTTAGACATAGAGGTATGTTGCATACTTGTCTGCATTTCTGACATGGGTTACAGTTTTATTCTTTAAATTCAATTCTACTGTTTGGGTACACGTCTATATGTCTCCCTTCTCTCATTCCTCTTATTTCTTAGGTGTGTTTTATAGTGGTTGATTTATTGTTATTTACGTAGACGAGGTTCGCGTTTTATATAAAATATATATCTGTGAAATATTTCTTTCTATTACTAGTTTATTGAGGTTAAACTCTTTATAAATTTATGCATTCAACTATGATATTATGGAAGATGATAATACAGAAACAATAGAACATAAAAAAGTATACATATGATATATCTGAGTATATTCTAGTAAATAAGCATTAACCACAGTAGCATGGAATATCGAACGATAAATATATATATATATATATATATATATATATATATAATGAAGGAAATGTGGTAAGAAACCAGATGGACCATAACTCACTAAAGTACTCAATACTTATGGTAGTAGAGTGGGTAATAGGAACAAGCAGGACCCCGACGGCTGAGCTCAAGCCGTTTCGACGGCTAATTCTTGACTAAATGAACATTTTTAGCCTCGTAAATGAATAGCCGAACTTCTCAGGGGGTAATTCCATATATGGTAACAGTAATTGTCACAAGGATTGGTCAAAAGTTTGTTGTTAAGACACATGATTCTATCATGGCATTTTGTGGGAGGTAGGGGTAGCTGAACTTGCCAGTAAAAGAAAGAGAGTGAGGGAGTGGAGGAAACCCAGTCAAGCGTTGAAAGTGAAAACTACAGCAGATTCTACGGATAGTGTATAGAAGATCGAAAAAGGTATACTAGAGAATGGGAGGGGGGAGGAAGTTGAAACAATAAGTAAATCTAAATGGAGTAAATATATAGAAAATATAAAAAATATTAAAAATATTAAAAATATTAAAAATATTAAAAATATTAAAAAAAACAATCTCTGGTTACTAGTTCCCTTCCACAATCATGAAATCTCTCACTGGTACTGCTAAGCTATAGAAAAGTTTAATAGGTTGAAAGGACTACTAAATACGAGATTTTAGTGAAAGAATTGTATGAGGCCATCATTACAGGGGTTCTACCACCGCTACAATAGTTAGTAGTAATCGGCCAAATCTATCTTACAATGACAGGTCAACAAGTTGAAATACTCATACAATATATATAAAAAAACAATACATTATATATAAATACTGCTACATACATACATTCTAATACAATCTACATAAATACATGTACAAAAAGTAATACGAAAAATTAATTTAGAATACCCCAAGATAAATACTGAAATACGAGAAATTAAAGCAGAAATACCACTAAAAAATCTAGAAATCAAGGAAATGGGGCAGCAAGCAGAGAAGAAAGTAAGTACCTGGTGTCTAGCACATCTGCTATAAAAAGCGAAATCGGCCAATTTTATCATAAAATAAGGGGGTGGGGGTACTGAGGCTATAATGGACCGTAGGGCTACATCGGGGTGGGCGAGAAGGTGAAAAGAACGACGACAAAGAAGATCTGGGGTCGGAGGACTAGGAAGAGATGGGGGAATAAGGAAATATAGAGGAAACGGTAAAAAATATATAAAAAATATATAAAAAAGTTACGTCTAACTTTGTAAGCAGGGGTTACCCATTACAAAGTCGGCAAGTGGGGTGTTTCAGCCCTTGCCCCCCCCCCCCCCCCTGATCATTATGGGGTTTGAGAGGGAGGTAAGTCCTACGCAATCTGTATTTGCATGCAGTTACCATTTCGTCTTTCTTGTATAGGAGTTAGTCCGTCGAAAACAGCATTTGTAATGTTTCCTCCGAGCATAAGTTACACGGACGGCGTCCTCCCGTGTAAAAGTTGGCTCTGGACAGTAAGCTCCAAGTGAGATTATAGGTTATATTGTTATCTTTGAGGTCCCAGATGTGGACCGAAAGTCTAGTGGCGTCACGCCGGGCCGGGTTTGGGAAAGTATGTCTGTGTTGGTATAGCCGGGTCTTGAAGTCACAAGCGGTAATTCCTATATAAGCTTTGTTGGAGGTGTCCGTCCTCACGTTGCTCTGGTAGATCACATTACGCTCTCTGCATCTGTTGTGGAGGGGGCAAAGGGATCCATCAGGACAGTATACCTCCTGGTCGGCTCTCCACTGCTATCTAGGTTATATCTTCCATAGGGGTTGAGATTTTGGTGTTAGAGGAGACGATGTTTTGTGCAAAGTTAGGTGTGGTGCTGTAGATGAGTTTGGTATTATTTTGTTGATTATGTTGTGTTAGTGGTGTTGTAGTGGGAAGTGTTTTTCGATGAGCCTAAAGAAGATTTTCCCGATAGGTGTTGTCACCTCGGCATTGTGGGGATAATTGTGACACGATACGCTGCGTGAGCGGCGGTGTCGCCTGCTGGTTCCGCTAATGGAAGCTGGACAATAGGATATTTCCTCCCGGAAGCCACTCCGCTTGACCAATCCTTGTGACAATCACTTTTACCATATATGGGATTACCCCCTGAGAAGTTCGGTTATTCATTTACCAGGCTAAAAATATTCATTTAGTCCAGAATTAGCCGACGAAGCGCCTTGAGGTCAGCCGTCGGCGTCCTACTTGTTCCTATATATATATATATATATATATATATATATGTATATATAAAGAAACAAAGATGAAATTGAAATTGCAACTGGAGTCTTATTTTTAAAAATATCTAAATTTATTTGGTTCCTTTACCGGTTTCGCAGTTCTTCTGCTTTTCAAAAGTACAGTTTAAATGGAGGGTCTGTGTTTGAAAAACCATAGACCCTCCATCCAGTTGCATTTTCGATTTCATCTTTTTTTCTTTATACTTTCACTAGTGTAGGACACCTCGGTTATTTTTCATTTTGTAAAAATAACCTCACTTTCTAATATAGTAATAATAATAAAATAGGAGACCAAAATCCAAAGAGGGCTCGATAAGGAAAATATATATCAAATATATAAGAACCGTAGAGCAAATATTTATTAAAATAACAGATTAAAGTTTAAGCAAAGAATCGCTGCTTTCACCCTTAACGGGATCTTTCCACCAACGAGCGCATTTTCAACGACCATTCCGCTTATTACAATGAAGCTCTTGCTCGAAGTGGATTTGTCGATAAGGTAGCATATACAGAGTACGAAAATAGACCTAGAAGATATAGATCCCGTCGCATTTGTTGGTTTAACCCACCATATAATATGGAGGTGTCCACACCATTAGCTAAGATCTGTCTTTCCCTTATTACGAAGCATTTTCCCCCTACACATAAATATAGTAACATTTTTAATAGAGATACTATTAAAATTTCTTACTCTACGACTCCTAACCTTGCACATAACATGACAGCTTCAAATTTAGCTAAACTACCTAGCCGTAGGAACACGTGCAACCCTGTAGTTAGTACTAACTGTAATTGTAGGAATCGGGCTGATTGCCCTCTATCCGGGAAATGCCTCTCTAGTAACATTGTCTACAAATGTAAGGTTGTAACACCCACGTCCCATAGGGCCTACATAGGGTTAACCGCCAATAGTTTCAAGCAGCGTCTTTACATGCATACCCATTCTTTTCGCTGCCCTCTAAGAAGGAATATGACGTCACTTTCAGCTTATATCTGGAGTCTAAAAGATAACCACACCCAATATAAGTTACACTGGGAGATCCTAGCTAGGGCTAGATCGTATAACGGAAATAAAAGACCATGTGACCTCTGCGCCGCTGAGGCCCTGGAAATACTCTACGCCACATACCACATCTTAAACAAAAAATCTGAGGCAATTTCGGCTTGTAAACATAAATTGCACAAAACTTTCCTGTATTACAGCCCCACGTTATACCCTAACGGATAGCACGACCTATACGTGGATATTTTACGTCTTGATGTGGGAGCTAAGTATATGTTTTGTTTATTCCTTTACTTATTTGCATAGGTAAGTATATATTACCCGTATGTTTTGTGAAGGTATGTAAACTTTCTCGTACGTATAGTTGACTGTTATGGCGTATACTTTTTACATAGTCTGGTATTTAGGGTTTGGCTATGTGTATACGGGAGTTTTGCGTCTGCGTGAGTATGCAGGTTCGTACGCATGGTGGGTGTGTGTATATGTGTACTTCTTGTTTTAGTTGACTTACGTCTCCGAACATTCGTGTATTTATATCTAGGTATGCGTGTGCGCTTGTTATATACGTATTTATTTACTTATATACGTTGATATAATTATTTATTTATTTATTTATTTGTACACAAGCATACACACACACACACATATTTATATGTGCGTGGATTTGTATACCTATTGTAGGGTTTTGCGTATGCTTGTGTATGTACGTATCTGTTTGCATGTATGTATTTATTTGTTTCAATTACATCTGTATTGTATTTATTTACTTTGTTCTTAACTCTGTAGCGGAGATTAATTTTAGTCTACGACTTCTGCTATACCATTTACGTGGTTTTGTCTGTGCGTGCTATTGTTCTCCACGCTCCACATATGACTTATTATCTTCGTTTTTTCGTTTTTTCGTTCATTGCCAAAGAACGTCTCTATGCACCACCTAAGAGACCATTAGTCTATGACCTCTTTTATACCATAACGTGGTTCTGTCTTTGCGCGTAATTGTTTTTCACCGCTCCTATTAATGACGTATTATATTCGTTTTTTCCCGTTCTTTGCCAGCGAACGTTACCACGAACCAAAGTATCGTCTCCCTGTCTTCCTCCGGTTGCAACGTTTTTTGAAATATCCAGTTCTGCGTTTACAGATTGACTTTGTTAGTTTCAGAAGATCCCGTTAAGGGTAAAAGCAGCGATTCTTTGCTTAAACTTTAATCTGTTATTTTAATAAATATATATATATATATATATATATATATATATATATATATATATATATACATATATATATATTTCGTTTCTGAATTTGTTTAGCAAGATTCTTTATCTGAAATTGTGCGTTGAAACCGATATTGTTATACTTTGGGAGGGTCATGTTGCCAATAAGAAACACACGCACCAGTTGTTTCACTTCAATTTATTATATATTTATAAACTTATAAATTTACAAATCTACAAACTTATAAATTTCTGGTTGGTTGGTTGGTTCCACAACCAGATAGTTGTTTATATATAGTCATAGTCCTTTCGTCACACACTCTGTGACCTCTTCAGTGACGGGGGATTCCTTTCTTTGTTTCTGTGCCTTTCTTTCTTCTATCCTACGCCATTTTGTTTCTGTGTGTGTGTTGTGTGCTCAGTTTACGCATGCGCCACATCCGGGTGTCTGTGTGTGTTTGTGTTCATTTATCTATTTGTTTATTTATTTATTTATTTATTGTTGGTTGGTTGTTTGTTCTATGTGTGTGTGTGTTTTCATTTTGTCCTTAATTGTAAGTTGTGATGTTGCTGTTCCACTCATATTTTCTATTTTTTCTATTTAATTTAATTTTGGTTGTAATTCTTTTATGCTTACTGCCTCTGTAATTTGCCTAAACATTGCATCTTTTCTGTGTGTGGATTCTATTTTTATTTCTATGTTCTCTAATCTACCCCTGTGCTCTATCTTAGCATGTTGGTAGAGCACAGATGATTCATTATTATCTTGAAGGTCTCGCCAGTGTTCATTTATTCGTTCCCCTATACTACGAGCTGTCTCACCTATGTACACTATATTTTTGGTTCTACTTTGTCCTTCAGTACAACTTATGCTATACACTACATTTCTAGTTTTACAGTTAATATGGAGGCTTATTTTACAGGTTATACATTTCTTATCTATACATGAGGGTCTTTGGAACGGGTATGTCTTGCTAATAAGTGTTTTTACGGAGGTACCTGGTCTTTCTACTATCTTAATATTGAGTTTATGTTTATTTAGGGCCCTTCTAAATTAGTAGGCTAGTTCGCCTCTAGGGGTTGTATTGATGAACATTACACTCTGGTATTTATTGCTATCATACCATGAGTTTATTCTATTGGCCTTGTTCCTAGTTCTTTCTATTCTATTCCAAAATTTGCTCCTATACAAGGGGCAGGTCCCATTTATGTCATTATTTACCATTTTTACCCATTTGATTCTGGCTCCTCTATACACTCTGATTCTATCTCTCTGATTGTAGCCAGAGAACTGCATATGGTGGATGATGTGTTGTATGTGTCTCTCTAGTTCTTCGGGGTTGCACATGCGGGACACATTTCTCATCACCCGTACCAAATCCGCAATCATTATGTTGATTTTGGTATGGCCCGAAATGGCCGAGTTTCGGTGGATCAGATGTTTGGAAGTCATGGGTTTGGCATAATGGGAATGGAGGATTTGTTTTTGGTTGTTAATGGTATCTAACCAGAGCTCTGTGTCTAGTACAGGTAATCGATGGTTGGGGTGTCTACTTGGGTAGTCTATAGTAACTCTAATGCTCTAGTGGATGGAGTTTGCTATTTGCTGGATGCTTTCCATTGTGTTTTTCTCTAGTTCCTGACTTTTCTTTAGTGGGGGTGTCTTAACTACGATGTTTATATCATCTGCGTAGCGGGAGTACATTATCAGGGTTAAGCTGTCTTCTAATTGTTCTTTAACTTTTTGTTTAAGTCTACTGTCCCACCATACCATGAATAAGTTAGCTATGTCGCCTGCAATGCTAACACCAATGGCTGCTCCTTCCTCTTGGGCATATGTTTTACCATTAAATTTGAACATATGTTCCTTAAGGGTTAATTTTATGCTGGCCCCTACCGCATGTGCAATCATTTTCTTCAGTTCATCGTGGTGTTCGGGTGTCCGTATGGCTCTGGTCCACCCGTTCCATCTATCTGTGTGGGTTTTCTTGGCCATTGAGGTAATGGTAGGTGGTCTGCCTCTTGCTGGTCTTGTAGGGCACAGGTTGCTAAGGTCATAAGTGTCTAGGTAACTATTACTATGGGTAAGCTTAAGTAGAAGTCCCAGCTCACTGGTATCAATCCCACGGAACTCAACCTTGCTCTCGCTGATCATTTCTACGCATTTCTCCACAGCAAAATCCACGTCAATAGATGGATACAGGGACACAACATCCATACTACCTATTATGCAGTTTGTTAGGTCCCCAGATCGGTTACTCGCGCCGAATCTGCTGAGGAGGTCCTCCGTGCTGTCACATACATATGGGAACATCTCAATGATGGGGCGTATGATCAGGGAGAGGAAGTAGGACAGTCTGTAGTTACTAGCAATGTTAGCTCCACAGACTGACCGTGTTGGTGGTCCCGCGACAGGGTCACAGCCCGTTTTATGGTCTTTTCGAAGCCCATACAACGCCGGCACGTCATTGTTCCAGGCCTGGAAGTTGTTGGCAGTCCTTTTGTTGGGCTGCATTATATTCGTCCACATCACCATATGGGCATTGAGGGCTTTTTCTCTATCCTCATGCTCCTGTGGTGTTAACTCTCTTGTGTTAGTGATGTGGGGTTGCATTGACTGGATGTAGTTTGGCAGGCTGTCAACCGACATTCTGCCAGACTTGTCTGTTGGAAAGCATGCTATCTCTCCATTACGCGAGCGCTGCATGAGCTTACGCAAGCCATTTGCAGATTTTTCTCCCAGTTGCTGGGCCTCTATTCTATTATGCTTCTTGCTATACTGTTCTATAATATTTCTAAGTTCGTATTTAGCTATACTAAATTGTGCTTCTGTTTGTTCATCGACCTGCGACGGCAACTGCGTGAGTTTGTTAAATGGTAAAGTCGTGGCTTGGACTCGTCGCAGGTCGAATGATTTATCGGAGGGATTATAAAACGGAGAGTTGCAGGCTGCTGCTTTATGTGTACTAGTGCTATTGTTATTGTTAGTTGTGTTGTTTCTATGTCTATTTCCACCAACAGCCTCATGGTTGTTTCTATGTCTCTCATAATTACTCCTGTCTCTTTCCACTGGCTCAATGTTGTTATCTACCCTATTTTGTGTGTCTCTGTGTTCGTCTTGGTTATTCTCTTGTCCTTAGTCTCCCATCTCCTTTTCTTTTTAATCTTATTACTTTCCCTTATTTCTCTGATTTCTGTGCTACTGTCATTACTTGTTTTCTGTGTCTGTGTGTTTGTTAAGATTGTGGTGGTGGTGAGAGGCATTGAATGCGTGTGTGTTGTTGTTGTTGATGTCTGCTGTTGTTGACGTGTGTTGTTGTTGTCTCCGTGTGTGTTATCGTTGTTGTGTGTGTTGTTATTGTTGTTTGTGTCTGCGTGTCTGTTGTTGTTGTTTCTGGGTATGTTGCTATTGTTGTTGTTGTTGATGTGTGTGTTGTTGTTATTGTTGTTTGTGTCTGTGTGTCTGTTGTTGTTGGGATGGGTGTTGTATATGTGTTGTATATGTGTTGTATATGTGTGTGCGTAAAGAATCATCTGTGCTCTACCAACATGCTAAGATAGAGCACGGGCGTAGATTAGAGAACATAGAAATAAAAATAGAATCCACACACAGAAAAGATGCAATGTTTAGGCAAATTACAGAGGCAGTAAGCATAAAAGAATTACAACCAAAATTAAATAGAAAATATGAGTGGAACAGCAACATCACAACTTACAATTAAGGACAAAATTAAAACACACACACACATAGAACAAGCAAACAACCAACAATAAATAAATAAATAAACAAATAGATAAATGAACTCAAACACACACAGACACCCGGATGTGGCGCATGCGCAAACTGAGCACACAACACACAGAAACAAAATGGCGTAGGATAGAAGAAAGGAAAGGCCCAGAAACAAAGAAAGGAATCCCCAGTCACTGAAGAGGTCACAGAGTGTATGACAAAAGGACTATGACTATATATAAACAACTATCTGGTTGTGGAACCAACCAACCAACCAGAAATGTATAAGTTTGTAGATTTGTAAATTTATAAATTTATAAATTAATTAATATATAATAAATTGAAGTGAAAGCAACTGGTGCGTGTGTTTCTTATTGGCAACATGACCCTCCCAAAGTATAACAATATATATATATATATATATATGTAAGTATGCATGTATACGTACATACATATATGTATACAGACGTACAGTAGCATGCACATATATATATATATATATACATATATATATACATATGCATACATTTAAGTAAGTGCCATACTAAGAGTGAGAAATGAAATTTTGTTTTCATTTTGTTTCAATTTATATATATATATATATATATGGAAAAGAAATAGTAGAGGCAACTGGATACCTTTTAAGAATATTTATTTATTAACTTTAACGGTTTCACAGTTCTTATGCGTTTCAAAGGAAACATTGAGATGTGGTGCTAGTGGTTTGTCTCGAGACGTTTTCGTTTTAATTTCCTTATACTGTCACCTGTGTAGGACATCTCGTTTTATTTTTCGTTTTTCTTTTTGTAATAAAAAAAAACCTCGTTTTCTTATATATAAATACATATATATGTGTGTTTGTGCATTTCCAGCTTGAGCGACATATAATTCTTCACAATTCGGGCATTTAATCCAGTAAATTAGATTTCTGCTTTTGCAGTTCGTATTTGCATTTGGGAATATTTTTTAGTTTTTGTGTTCATATATTGACCAGTATGTATGAACTGACCTGTGCCACATCGACTATCATTGCATTTAGATACAGTGAATGATTGGTCTTTGTGGCTAAGGTCAAACTTTGCAGTAGTGTGTAATTGCTTTTACTAAGAATCAAAGCTCGGTCTGTGATGAAACCTTTTAATTCCTTAATTTGAGCAATGATCGGTAGCAATGATTGGCAGTTTTGAAGATATTCTGGTGACATGGGTTGTGTGTCATTATAAATGTTATGACCAGTTCTTTGTTTCATCTTCTTTGGGTTGTTCTAAATTGTTGTATAGGTATGTTTATAGCCCGCTGTATGCGATTTTCTATAAGTAGAGATGGGTATTTTTGTTTGAACAAAAATTATCTCAGTTCTGTTAGGCGTTTGTTCCTGGTATTCGTATCTTCTACAATGGTACAAATTCTTCTGGCTAGGCAGTTTGGGATGTTGTGTTTTGTATGAGGTGGATGGCACGACTTAAAATTCAGATATTTATGGGTGTCTGTGTGTTTATAGTATATATCCATGGTAATGGTGGTGTCGTTTTTGTTTACTACTAATCTCTTTTAAATTGCAGAGATGGGTGTAGGTTATTCAGGAGGATATTGAACTCATCCAGAGTAGCTAGAGATTCTGTCCAGATGATGAAACAGTCATCAAGGTATCTCTTCCAAGACTTTTCAATGTACTTTATAAATTCAGTGCTATATGTTTCCTCTATTTATTGGTAGAGTTGTTCTAAGTATCCCATTAGAGTTCACGTAAACGGGAGCAAACTTCGTTCCCATCGCTGTGCTTCTAATTTGGGTGTAATTCTTTCCATTGAAGAAGAATGTGCTGTTTTCCAGAATAAGTCTGACTGCGTCTAATATAAATGGCACTGTGTATCTGGTGGGATCACTTCTCTATGTTTTTCCAGCCAGTATTTAACCGCCTTTATTCCTAAATCATGTGTAATGTTGGTTTACAGGCTTACCACATCAAAACTAAGTAGAAGTGAATTCGTTACCGTAGTTTTGGGAAGATGGAAGAGGAAGTCGATATAATCCAGGATGAAACTGGGTATGTGAATACATAGTGGTTTCCAAATAATGTCATCAAAATTTCTTAGGGTGTGGGTAGGGCATCTTGGACCAGCTTTAAAAGATCTAACTTTTAAGTCTTTTGGGTGTAGTAGTTTAATGTAGTCACTTTTTTTCTTTTACTGCCAATTGCATTTCTCTTGACTGATGAATTTTCGGTAAGCGATAAAGGTTGCTGGGCTTTGGCTCAACATTGGTGATGTAGTCTCTTTCATAATAAGTAAGTGAGTTGTAGTATTTTGAAGCCAGGTTGTTGATCTTCTTCATGATGTTGTGGTTTATATTTGACGGTATTTCATGGTACAATATTGTGACTTTCAGTTGTTCCTCAACCAAATCTTTGTAGTATTCAGCATCCATTATAACAATTGCACCCCCTTTATCTGCTTGTTTAATTATTATTGTTTTATCATTTTGTATATGTTTAAGTGCAGACATTTCCGATTTGTTAATGTTTGGCCTTACATTAGTATTACGTCTAAGACAGGATATCAATGTATTGGGCGAGATAGATATTTCTTCCTTTTGGCGGAGTGACATTTGATTTAGTCTTTACTACTGATTCATCACTCTCATTACTTTTATCAGCGAAGAATTCTACAAAACGTAATTTTCGACAGAATTCTTGGGTATCCTCCTTCAGTTCTTGGTGGTTGACTGTTGGAGTCGGTGTAAATTTCAGTCCTTTTGACAGAATTTGCATTTCATCATTGTCAAGATCTCTTTTGGATAAATTAATTATTCTAGGATCTACGTGTTCAATTGTTTTGGATATGTTTCCTCCTGGAGTTTTTCTTGTTCCGGTTTTTGCTGTCCTGACGTTAAAAAAGAGATCTTTCTCTGTTCAGGATTTATATACCTGTTGGTGTTTGCTTAATGAATTTTTGGTCGTGATATTATACTTAGTTTCGATATGTTTTTGTCCTATTTTTTGTACTATGTATATTATTTTTTCCATTTCTTGTTAGCATTGTGTTTAACAATCTGGGAAAATGACTTAAGTTTGCTTTCAGATTTAGACCGTTTATTGCCCAAATTCTTGTAGGTAATCTCTGTTGAGATCTTGAAAGTGATCTGGTATTCTACGTTTTATTCCCCGTTACTTGTGGGTAGTCTCTGTTGAGATCTTGAGAATGATCCTCTGGTTTTTCTACTTATCATGGTCTGATCAAAGAAATATCTCTCGTTTTTTTTGCTTTTTGTTCATGTTGTGTGCGTTAGGGTGTTTTTGTAGAAAAAGCGAAGAGTTCTTGCCGTAGTTATTCTTTGATTCAAGGTGAGATGAGTGTGTGTGTTGTCATGTGTTCTGGCGTATGTTGTGTTGGCAAGATTGTCCACTGTTAATGCTTTTTCTCAGAGTTCCTGAGTCTTTACCGTAATTTGCAGCATATTCGTCGAGAAATAATGTTTTCTTATGCCATAACGTTTTGATTTGCTTTCTTCTTTTGAGATATCTCTCATCCATAGTTCTCATAGTTTTTAACCTATATTACCAGTCGTTAGCTTTGAAATTTGGACTTCAATTTAGTCATCAATAGCTTCGTATTTGGCTTTGTAGCAAAATTGTTTACATTGAGATGTCCGTCCTGAATGTTGTCAATGTAAGTTCCCATTGGAGTTTTATTTCTTCTTCTGGCTCACCTGCAATTTCTTTAATTAGGTATTTACGAGGGTGTATGGGTGCCGTTAGAGAAAGCCATTTCGAATGTGTTTCGACATATTTTTCGCATTTGTATGCTTTCCAGAAGTTTTGTTTTCTTATGGTAAGAAATTTTTTCCATGTCTTCCACATTTCTTTTCTTATTCGATGTGCTTCATTTTCCCAATTTCTTTCGTTTAGTTCTGACATCCAAGGGTGTTGTGGGAGGCTTTCTCTTGTATCTTTCAGCTAAATTCTTAATTTCAGAGTGTATATGTTCAGCTATAAGTTTTCTGTCTGTAGATTGTTGTTCTATTTCTTTTAAAATAGAGGATCGTGTGTCAATCATCGTCATAAGTGTTGATAATTTCGATGATATCTCATTTAGAATTCTTTCTGATTCTGTTGATTTCATTTGTTGCTTTCCAGACATGTTGGCATATACACAATAAAAATATATATATATATATATATATATATATATATATATAAATAAATATTCACGGGTGTGTATGATTGTGTATAGAAGATTATATTAATAAAGGGAATTCCAACATTGTCTGATGTACTCGTTTTATTTACAATCCTTTAAAATTACAATGATATTATAATGAAATAGTATGGTAGAATATTACATGTTAAATGTTAATTGAACAAGTACTTTCATGCTTTTGCAATCTTCAGGTTCATATTCAGTGGTGACAGTCAAGTTTGCAATTTTCAACTGTAATTTTCAACTAAATATGTGCCTCATATGCAGTAAAAACGGGCTACAGAATGCTATGTTTTGCAAACTGTATTTCGACCAATCGGTGTGTGGTTTCCTTAGATTACTAAAGCTGATTGGTTTAGGCGTCACGGTCGGTTGAGCATGTCTAACGACTTCTATTTGACCCTATCCAAAGCATCAATTGTTTTGGTATTTTTAGAAATGATGAAAAGAGCATTTTCTAGTGTTTTTATAAAAATTCTTCAGTAATCCTCAACATCGACATCACTTTTATTATTATTATTGTTGTTGTTGTTAGTGGTGGTAGTTGGCATGTCGTAGCGTAGTAATAGAAGAAGTAATACCCTTAAACATTATTATTGTTCGTTTAGCTTGGGTTGGAATTTATCAATACAATTATTTGCTTTAATTTTTTTCTTGATTTCACTTGGGCTGTGTAGTTGTTAAAATGGAAATATTAGAAATATTTTCTGACCACATGTTGCTGGATGGTTACTCAGGGGTATCTGACGCACATGAGGGTCCCTGATTTGCTGTCGGTGCACTCGTGCACGTTCCGATAGTGCATTTCCAGTTTGACCGACATATAGTTCTTCACAATTCGGGCATTTAATGTAGTAAATTAGATTTCTGCTTTTGAAGTTCGTATTTGCATTTGGGAATATTTTTCCAGTTTTTGTTTTCATATATTGACCGGCGTGTATGAACTGACGTGTGCCACATCGACTATCATTGGATTTAGATACAGTGAATGATTGGTCTTTGCTGTTAAGGTCAAACTTTGCCTTTGTTAGTAATTGCTTCAAATTTTTCGGCTGTCTTTTATTAAGAATCAAAGCTCGGTCTGTGATGAAACCTTTTAATTCATTACTTTGAGCAATGATCGGTAGTGTTGAAGATATTCTGGTGACATTGGTTGATTGTCATTATAAATGGTATGACCAGTTCTTGGTTTATTGTTCCTTGGGTGGTCCTAAGTTGTTGTAGAGGTATTTTTATAGCCCGCTGTATGCTCTTTTCTATAAGTAGAGATGGGTATTTTTGTTTGAGAAAAAATTCTCTCAGTTCTGTTAGGCGTTTGTTCCTGGTATTCGTATCTTCTACAATGGTACAAATTCTTCTGGCTAGCAATTTGGGATGTTGCGTTTTGTATGAGGTGGATGGGACGACTTAAAATTCAGATATTGATGGGTGTCTGTGTGTTTATAGTTTATATCCGGTTATTTGTATGAATTTTCGTGATTAAGTAAGACAAGAGTTATCTTTCGTAATCAAGAGTTATCTTTCGTAATTCGGCTTATTCGGACTTTAATTTACTCTTTGTACTTGAAACAAAGAGAATAACAATATCATTTAGTATATTTCACAACCAGCAATTTCTAACAGATTACTAAGTATATATATATATATATATATATATATATATATATATATATATATATATATATATATATATATATTTATTAAAATAACAGATTAAAATAACAGATTAAAGTTTAAGCAAAGAATCGCTTCTTTCACCCTTAACGGGATCTTCTGAAACTAACAAAGTCAATCTGTAAACGCAGATCTTCAATTTTATTATTATTACTATATATATATATATATATATATATTCTTTGTCTCTCAATCTGTCTGTCTATCTGTTCCTTATGTATTCTAGGTTCGAATCAGATACACAGAATTAAACACATATACACATGTACACATACATCACATACATGTACATATGTGTGTGTGTTCTTTTATATTTATATTCTATACCTTTAAGTTAGCAGTTAATATATTTGCTCATAATTGGTTAATTTCCACCGCATACAAAAATAGGGATTAATATATATTTCTTTTGAATGCTGATACATATTCGATTATAATATTGAAAAAAAAAATGCTTTCATTCTAAACATTTTCTCCCATAGATACTGCTGTTTCATATGAATTTAAGAGATTTCACTTTCAAACTAAGTTTTGTTATTTCAATTAACAAATCTCAGTGTCAATTCCTCAAGGTAGTTGCATTTGGTCTCTCTACTACATGTTTCTCCCACAGTTAACTCTATGCTAGTAGCTCACGAGTTGGAAGCAGCAATAACTTGTTCATTTGGACACCAACAAAACATTACACAATAAATATTGTTTACCCTGAGGTGCTTCATGTTTGGCAGATTGTTATTTCTAAATGCTCTTATCATTACTATTTTGATATTTTTTTTTTTTTTTAATATAGAATTTGAAATAATTATTAGAAAAATATATCTTCATATTTATTGTTTACTATTTTGAATAAAAAGAGCAGTAACCTGGGCAACGTCGGATCATTCAGCTAGTATATATATATATATATATATATATATATATATAGTAATAATTGTTTCTACTTTAGGCACAAAGCCAGCAATTACCCAGCGCATTACTGGTACTTTATTTTATCGAGCCCGTAAGGATGAAAGGCAAAATCAACCTCGGCAAAGTCAACCTTACCACCTTGAACTCAGATCGTAAAGGGACGTAACTATGCTGGAAAGCATGGCGTCCGACCCTCTACCGATACTGCCAATCCACCACCCTTTTTATATATAGTAATAATATTAATGAATGTGTAGACTGCAATCCAATATGGGGTCGGTAAGGATAAACATAAGTCAAATATATAAAAACCATAGGTCAAATATTTATTAAAATACCAGATTAATGTTTAAGCAAAAAACCGCTGCTTTCACTCTGAACGGGATCTGAAACTATATATATATATATATATAGGATTATGAGTTCATGCAATCGACTTATGTTTCGTCAATATATATATATATATATATATATATATATATATATATATATATATATATATATATATATATATATATATATATATATATATATATATATATATATATTATTTAGGTTTGGTGGTCCACCACTGGATAGAACTGGTCATTCCGTATGGTCAACCTCGATGTAATATTAGGCAGAGCACTCGACGTAATGCAACTCACTCGTCTTCGTTCGTGTTGTTGGTGGCGCGAGTACGGAGTTAATTATTATAAAATAACAGGAGGCTGGACTGATGTAATTAATTTCTTAAAAGGTGTATTATACTATGATCATTTCAGTGACCGGATTCAGTATGAAATAGGTGACATCATCAGGTATTCGAAATTTAACAAAGGAATATAATAGATAAAATCCATGCGACTGAAAAGCAGAGACATGATGGCGGCCGAACATTTAGCAGTTTCTAGCCCGGTGAGCCGCACTCAAGTGAGGATTATTAAGTCTTCTTATGACCTTCTGGTCATAGTCAGAGACCAGCGATAAGATCAGGTTACATTCATGCTAGTCAGAAGTGCTAGAAAGTGCTACGAAAAATATTTAAAAAAAAAACATATATCTTTAACAAAGATATATATAGTGGGCGTCTGCACAGTATATTGTAGGGTCATAATTTACGATTAACAATTAGAAATGTTAAATTTATTTTTAGAGTTAAAAGAGGTAAGATGAAATTGGAAAAGTAAGATTTATGTTTAAAGTTGAGTGATTTAGTTAAAGAATTTACAGAAGGAGGCGTTTATGAAAAGGTTTAAGTGTATAACAGATAGACACGATAAAGTTTCAGGATAGAATATAGAGTAAAGATGAAGCAGCCCTCTGCTTTTCAGCCCCATGGATTTTGTCTACTATATTCCTTTGTTATATTTCGAATACCTGATAATGTCACCGGATTCATACTGAACCCGGTCACTGAAATGATCATAGTATAATAAACCCTTTAAGGAATTACACCAGTCCAGCCTCCTGTTATTTTATAATATATATATATATATATATATATATATATATATATATATATATATATATATATATATATATATATATATATATATATATATATATATATATATATATATGTAAGTATGCATGTATACGTACATACATATATGTATACAGACGTACAGTAGCATGCACATATATATATATATATATACATATATACATACATATGCATACAGGTACACATACATATATGCACGTATCAGTTGCATATATGTGCATATATGTATGTGTACCTGTATGCATATGTATGTATATATGTATATATATATATATGTGCATGCTACTGTACGTCTGTATACATATATGTATGTACGTATACATGCATACTTACATTTAAGTAAGTGCCATACTAAGAGTGAGAAATGAAATTTCGTTTTCATTTTGTTTCAATTTATATATATATACATAATCACATATTCATATACACAAGCGCATATATTTAGAAACACACACACACACACACACACACACACACACACACACACACATATATATATATATATATATAAAAGGAGTCGTTGTCGTATTAGTCAGAAAAAGAATGTCATCAACCACTGGTGACTCTTTTTTTATGTTGAGTTACGTTGTTGGGCATATTGATCCACAAACATCCACAGAAACACAGAAACCCACACGGACACAGAAATACACACACTTCATTTTAGTTAGTTAGAGAGAGGGAGAAGTGGCTGCAGGAGTATTTCATTCTTTATATATTGATAGCCTGATGGACGAACAGACAGTAACTGGATGCAAGAAAGTGCAGTAAATTCACCTTCAACCCTCCGCCATTCCATTTTAGGGAAATACGTCGAAAGCGAGTTTGATGGAGGTCAGATTAAAAGAAAACAAAAACAAAAGCCTAACATACAGCCAATGGTCATGTGATAGCGTCTGAAAGTTCAACACACGTATCTCTACCTACACCACCACCAATCTTACCGGTGTTATCATTACCAACATTACAGACAGCAAGCCTACCGTCGCTGGCAACAACACAACAATAATAATAACAACGGCAGCGATAACAGAGACAGTAAATGCAACAGCAACGACGACTACAACAACTAGAGAGGGACATGCTCTCCTCCATTACATTTGTTAAAATGTGAATGAATGTAGCGAGAATGGGTCTATTCTAACCATGCACCTGTGGACTGGCGAATTTGGTGGGATTTTGTTATGGTTACCTTTGTTGCTGTAGTTGCCGTCGTTTTTGCTGCTGATGCTGTTTCATCGTTTTGATGTAATCTATGTTATTATTGGTAGTATCCCAGGGCGGCGGCTTGGTAGTATCGGTAGAGGGTCGGACGCCATGCTTTGCACTATAGAGTTACGGCCCTCTATAACCTGAGTTCAAATCCCGCTGAGGTTAACTTTGCCTTCCATCCTTACGGGGTCGATAAAATAAAGTAACTGTCACATACTGCGGTCGATCTAATCGACCATCCCCTGCTCCAAATGTGGTGGCCTTGTGCCTATATAAAAAAAACAGTATCATTATTGTTGTTGTTGGTGATGGTAGTGGTCGATTAAATTTACCGCAGAGCATTACTGCTGCTTTATTTTATCGACCCCGGAATAATGAAAGTCAGAGTGTAACACGGTGGGATTTGAACAGCTATTAGTAGAAATGATTATTGTTGTTGTTGTTCGTGATGGTGGTGGTGGTGGTGTTGTTAGTGTTGGTGATGGTGATTATGGTGAGATTGGTCATGATGTTTTTGGTTATATAATTATAAGTAAATATCCATCGTGATAGCTTGTACTTTGCATATAATGCATATTTGCCGATATTTACGAAATATACATCTAGATAAAAAATGTAATTTTATTTTTCAGAAAACATCATTTATGTACTCAACTATGCAATGTTTCTCATTTAAAATTCTTAAATACTGTCTTATTTGTTTACTTTCCACTCAAAATATCTACGATATATAAAGACAACGACCACCAGATAACAAGTAAATTCAACATTTTTAAAGAATAAAAATAAAAAGTAAGAAATTATATTATACAGCTGAACATATGTACTAAACACGGAGAAATATTGATGAGTTTTGAGAGAATACATTAAAATTGTACTGGATATCCATAAAGACCAGGCAAAAGAAAACACCAATGAAAACGGCAACAACAATTATGGAAACTCACACATTAACGCAGTTCGGCAAAGGAAAAAGAATATTCATTTTAATTAAATAGTTGGATGACATGAAGTTGTATCAATTGAAATGAATATATGTAACATAGAAGAAATAATATATGACCAAGTAAAAGGCGTTTGTAACTGAAGCCCTTTCTATCAGAGATCGATGGTAGGAAATTCATATATACTTTTATCGTATTCACATCAAGTAAATAACAGCAAGATGCCCTGTCCGATGTGCGCATAGATCCACTGTGTGTTTCAGGTTTAAGGTTAGAGCGAGTTCCCAAAGTGTGTTGGGGCATTAAATATCTGCCCATGTAATGATAATGCAAGACATGTTTCGACAACACGCGAGAGTAACATATAAACATATTTGCAATTATTTCGTCTAGCTATGTGGCATATTGTGATTATGTGATAAAGACTGAGGATACCATGATTAGAATCGTTCTGTAGGTTATGTATGAGTGGCCCTTCGAGTCATAATGAGCCACAAATAGAATGTGTTTGGCAATTGTGCTCCGTTGCAAATGCAGGAAAAAATGCAATTAGAAACGTTAGGGGAGCCTGTAAGAATATTGAACTGAGCTGTTGCATGTTGAGTAATAAAAGACCCCGGACAGAAATACTGCACGAGTGACTCCAGAATCAGGGAAGTGTAGATCAGTGGAGAGCAGTAGTAGCTGGAACATTAATAACAAGACCATGAATCTGCAGTCTTCAGAATTCAGTTGCTTGCAACTACGAGCGTTGGCGGAAAATCCTTTTAGTAGACCAAGGGACGATCAGTTGATGCGGGACAACCAATCCAACCAGTGAGGCGAACAAAAGTCAGCTTTTAAGAAAGAGTTTTGTGACTGGCGATATAGTTTTCATGATCCCACATTACGGCAAAATAATCATAGATATTGTCCTGCGGAACACGCCGAAGATAAGCGATAAGACCAATCAAGTACAATAGCAGATAAGAGTTAATCGTACGAAGATTACGGCAGCAAATATTAGAATCAACTAAGGTAATATAGTGTGGAGTTGTCGAATGAGAATATATAGCCACAACGTTCAAGTAGCTAGAGGAATTCACATCTCTCGAAATTCATATCTCTCGGAAAGAACGACAAATGGGGAGAAGAGTGAGGGGGCGATAGCAGCATTGTAACATAGGATGCCAATGTTTGAAACATATGAAGGGCTCTATATGTTCGGGGCGAATATTGGTATGAATATCAGCACTTGGTGTGACAGGATGTAAGTTACCTCGACCAAGTGGGTAAATACCGATATATGCTGTTCTTTTTTAAGGACAACTTTCAAATGAGGTCAAAAACAAAGTTAGAATTTACAGGTCTACTCTGATACGGTTATTGCAGTACAAGAAATATGTAGCGTATCTATTTATTCGGAAGACATTGGCCTAGATTTTGACCTTTGTCATGGAAAACTATGTGTCCCACAGCTGGAAAGTGGTCAGGAACATAAGCAATTGCTCTGATGAAACAAATGCCCGAAGCCCTAATAACTGAACTCGGCTCTTTCTCAATAGTTACGTTACCAAGATGTCTACACTTCGTGACGAATAATTACACTCCTATAATTTCTGGAAAATGAGTGAAGAGGTAGTTTGGAGAAATGTGTGAAACCCTTACATAGAAGGAGAATAGAATAAATAGAAAACAAAATGAGAATGAGTCTAACCTAAATATATGTAAAACTTTGGATTCTCTTGGAGATATATACTCCTGGAATTCCTATCCGATATGGTAGTTATTCGATGGTATAAACATAGCCTAACTGATAACGAAATTTAAGAAGATGAAGTTATTATTGATTGAAAAAGAGGTGAGTGCCGGGAGAATATCAGGTGTTCCTAGATTATAGATGGCATTTGAAGAGCATATCATTATTCGCTAGGGAATCACTTTGCACGGACTTTGCAGAACTTTGCAGGCCTTGATATAGGTTGAAGATGCTCATGAACACTTTCGCTTAAAAGTTCATAGAAGTAGAATTACAAAATAAAGCAGAATTGGTCAGGAAGTTGAGTTCGCCTATTCTACCTTGGTGGTAGCGTCTCATTTATATATCGGTAGAGGGTCAGACACCATGCTTTCCAGCATAGTTACGTCCCTTTACGATCTGCGTTTAAATCCCGCCGAGGTTGACTTTGCCTTACATCCTTACGGGGTTTGATAAAATAAAGTACCAGTAATGTACTGGGTATGTGCTGGCGTTGTGCCTAAAGTAGAAACATTTATATAGGTGTGACGTCCTTCTTTCTTCATGTTTAAACTAAATATTCAACTTGATTCAACATATTGTACTACAATTTTGCACTACTTCCCAGATATTACAATCCCCACAGGTTTGTCTATCACTTCTATAACACGGCTTTCTGTTGTTGTACGAGAGCCTGTGCCCCCACCCCACAAAAAGAGATTATTATTGTCATTTCTTTTTTTCAAACATACACATTTGCCTTTCGTTAAAGGTGCTTGAGCAAACGTTATTCATTCTAATTTTAGCTAGATTAATCCTTACTTATTATTAAGCCACGTGATAAGTGTGCATCTATATATCAGGAAATGAGTTACAGTGTCGTTCTGCAAAGTTACTTTAATCCAAGTCGTTTTTCTGTTATCAACATACGTTATTTCTGAATATGTGTAAGCCAAAGCCAAAGAAAAAGATTGAGAGAGAGACATAAATATATGGATAGATATGGAGAGAGAGAGAGAGAGAGAGAGAGAGAGAGAGAGAGAGAGAGAGAGAGAGAGAAAGAATAAGAGATAAAAGAAACCCGTTGTTTGGATTCTCTATTTAAAGATTGTACTCGCAGTTGTACGATTCTGCAGTCCAACTCCATTTTCTATTCATCCCCGAGCTACTATGACAAATGAGATAGTATTGTACCGGTGCTGACATTGTTGACATGTTAATCTCTAAATAATTGGATTTCAAGTACTTCGTTGGCTTTGTTTATTGATATACTACTCTCTGGGCGAGATAACAAAACTGTATTGCATGTTTGCCATACTTATTTATACAATATGACTATGTCAAGCCTGTTGACAAATATATCAATGTTAGTATCGAATCATATACTGCAAAACAAAGTTACTTTCTAATGTTTTTCTATATTTTAAATTGATTTTATAACGCCGGGGTATTGTAATTGAAGATATCCAACACACAGCTCCCTAAGTATTTCCTATCTTGTTTTGTATTTTCTATGATTATTCGATGTTATTTCGTTCATTTCTTCAGATATATGACCTACTATTTACATTAAATTCAAAAATGATTTTTCAAATGTGTCACATACTAGCAGAGGTACCCGACAATGTAAGGCTATATGAAATTACCAATATAATCGGGCACATATTGCTTTTCTCATTTTTTAAACGCTCGTTCTCTTTTTCTCCCATTATCTCTCTCCCAATCTCATTATCTACATAATGGAGAACGTTAGACAGTTCCAAAATAAAATGGCCAAATAGTTTTAATATGAACTTGGGAAAATATATGGAATTTAATTATCAAAATAATTACTACCATTACTTACTTTTCCGGTAGAATAAGGAACAGTAATATATATCGTTCACCAGTTCTGACTACAGCATGGACACACACATATACAACTTCCGTTTATATTATAGACTGATTTTGTGTTGTGTTTAATAATTCTTTCGTATATGCGATAAATCTGTAAGCTCAGTGTATTTTATTATGTTTCTATTAATGTTTGTATTTACAAGACCGTGTGAAATATTGGTCAATATTTATTACGACAGCCACCCCTCGACCTTTGACAATGTGAGGAAAAATGGGTAGATGGTAACTATTGAAGAATGTCAGGGGAATTGTACATGTAATACACACTCTGATTATTACATTGTTTTATGATGATTCTACATAAGGCTCACATCATTGTTATGGATCTGCGCAATACACAACCACTTAAACATTTATTTAGACACTAGAGGTTCATTTTATCAACTAATGAATCTTCTTCCAAAATGAGGTAGAATGCATCAGAATGTATTTCCGTCTAACACTGGAACCAAAAATTGCTTTGTTCAAGTATTCAGTTGGGAGATCAAATATGCAAAGGTTTCATTCCCCATGAATTTATGTTTGCAACAAGAAAATGTACAAGAGTCTGCCTTTTCCCGCACGCCTGATGAGCTCGTATATAATTAATGCGATATACTTTTATCTACAAATCAAAATCCTCAGTAATACTCATATATGTATGACAATAATTGAATTGTACTCTCTAGGGATTGTTACGATCGTATGCGGGAAAAACAAATCTTTCTTTATGGCAATAAGTGTAAATTTATTTTTCGTTAAAATGTTTAATCTGATAAATAGCAAGAATTCTCAATCGTAGCATAAATTAATTATTTGTTATTTGATAATTTATGTTTCAGTGTTCACTGCTCAAACATTATGTCCTAGATCTTATCCTACTGTATGGCATATTGAACAAGTGATTGTTAACGTAGCCTCTGGTAAACCCATATCTTGTGAAAGAAATGCGGTAAAAGGAAATTGGGTGGATATCAGTTGGATGGACTGTACTCCTAATTTGAAGGGGTAACTTTGTTACGCCGTGCGTCAAGCCGAAATTTTTCAGATGATAATGTTAAGTGTATAATTATCTTTGAAATACACGGCCATTAACAAGTCAATTTAATAATTACAACTATGAGGTTAATCGAACACTTCAAAAAATCATTGAAGAGATAGACGAGGGGGTGCACTGTAAATATGTCATTTTAAATAAAGTTCGTCCTCACTTCATATTGAGAATAAGCACTATTTCTGAAAGTCTACAAATAATTACATGTTCTGGCTTTGTAAGAGGTAATACAGATTTCGTGTATCGTTTCCGTGTCTCACTGAATTGCGGGAATATAACATTTGACATGTATCCAGTGGCATTTAAGCGTCAAAATCAGTGTTGCAGCATATGTACACACATTCCTTTATATTACAATTGTTTCTGAATCAATCAGCTCCGGGTACTGTGGAGTTGACGGGGCCCGACTCCTTTTCGACATCTCATCAGATTTGCGAGTTAATATGGTCAAAGACATATTTAAACTCTTTAAATGCAAGACCGCAATATTTAGATGAACCTTATAATGTCACAAATTGGAGTTGAATGACATTAATAATCATGGTTTCTTATATAGGAACAAGACCAGCAAATCTTCTTTTTTTTTGGGGGGGGGGTCAATTAAATTGACTTCAGTGCGTGACTGGTACTTTATTTTATCGACCCCGTATGGATGAAAGGCAAAGTTGACGTCGGCGGGATTTGAACTTAGTCTGTAAAGAGCCGTAACTCTATGCTGCACAGCATGGCTTCCCACCCTCTATCGATACTGCCAATCCACTGCCCTAATAATGATAATAGTAGTAATAGTAATACATATATATATATATAAAATAAATAGGATTTCGCTTCAAGCATAGCTTTATACAATATGTATAAATATTTCGCATCTCCAAAGAAATACGGTTTTAAGAAGCCGTAGCTATGCAAACACCTTGCTAACGCGCTCTGGTGATGTTCAGCAGAAGCAAGGGGACAACCGTCTATGCATTTCAGGCTTAACTGGACTTCGTCGGTACGGTCCCTCCCACCACTTGCGACTGGTGGACTAGAAGACAGGCGAGAATATATAGTTTTCTCGTCTGTGTAAATGAGGTGATTAATCTCATTTGCATATCAAGCTGCATAAATTAGCTCAAAGTATAATAAAAAAGAAATAGGATTTCGCTTCAAGCACAGCTTTATACAATATGTATAAATATTTCATATCTCCAAAGAAATACGGTTTTAGGAAGCCGTAGCTATGCAATTTTTCCAATCGACCCACGTTGAGCAATAAAAAATCGATATCAAAATTATCGGTAGCAATATTGATGTAAGGGAGATAACCAACTTTATTGACAATCCTTATAAAAAATGGCGATAACCAACTTTATTGACAATCCTTATAAAGAGAGTGATATGGAGACCTTCGTTTTCAATTTTAAAACAACAATCATCGTCGGACGAAATTTCAGAAATATAAACATCAGATTCATTTGTAGATAAATCCCTAATATTATCGTTTGTTTCTTGTTTATTCTTTGTTGCACGTTCAAAGTAAAAAAAAACACTTGTTGTTTTAACTTGTTTCACTATATTAAGTGTTAATTTTCGCGTTAAGGGCCTAATCTCGCAGCAGTCTCGAATTGACGAGATTTTGTAGATGGTTTCTTTATTTTTAGAACAATCGTTATGGGACTTTCCATTCAAACCATTGGGACCTACAACTTTTACATTTTTAAAACTTTCACAGGCCATGTTGATACAAAATAAATTTGTTGCACTTTCAAAGTTAAAACAACACTTGTTTTAACTTGTATAACTATATCAAGTGTTAATTTTCGCGGTAAGGGCCTAATCTCGCAGCAGTCTCGAATTGACGATATTTTGATCATGGTTTGTTTATTTTTAGAACAATCCTTATGGGACTTTCCATTCAAACCAGTGGGACCTACAGCTTTTACATTTTTAAAGTAATTTCGTCCATATTTGAGGCAGGCATGATCTATGCTTCCAGCTGTATTCGTACACATCAAACTTTTTTGACAATGAAGGAACATACTGAAGAGGATTCTTCCTGGATCTCCACGGATATTTAAATCTATTGATATTGTATGTGATCCACAGGATGCCGTCAACTATCCAGTTGAATTTCTAAATTCTTTAAATCCTCCTGGTTAACCTCCTAATACATTGGTTCTGAAAGGGGGAACGCCAGTTATTTTGCTGAGAAATATCACTCCTCCAAAACTATGCAATGGTACACGCCTTGTAGCTAATAAACTGTCTCCACTTAGTATTGACGCTAATATTCTATCCGAATGTGGAAAAGGCGAGGATGTGATAATAACAAAAATTAGCCTGACTACATCAGGCGTGGATACTCACTTCTCCTTTCGCCGAACCCAATTTCCCCTTGGTGTTTCCTTTGCGATGTACATAAACAAGTCGCAAGGTAAAACTCTGTCCGTCACTGGAATTCCCTTGGATGAACCTTGCTTTTCGCACGGACAATTCTACGTTGCCTGCTCACGTGTTGGCAGTCGAGATAATCTCTTTGCGTTTGTTCCGAAAAGAAAAACAAAGAATATCGTCTATCCTGAGGTGCTTAAGTGTTAACGAAAAAACTTATTACAGCTCTGCCTTGACTTCACCTTACTCATTACAAAACATACCAATGAATATGTCATGCAGGATATTTTGGATTATAAATTCAAAATTTAACCATACACAGCAAAGGATGATCTCAAAGAATAGATTTTCTCTTATTCTACTCTCATTGTTTTGTTTGTTTGTATACAAATCTGCTTTCATTACAACGTTTTGTACTTTAGCAAAACTGCCTGTTTTTTACAGATTTGCAACGTGTATTGTCTTTAATCATTTGTATAACTACATCCTGTTCAGTGTTTTCTTTCATTATCAACATAGTTGTATGTGTACAAAGATTGCACTAAATGTTCGTTTGCATGGCAGTATCGGTAGAGGGTCGGACGCCATGCTTTCCAGCATAGTTACGTCCCTTTACGATCTGAGTTCAAATCCCGCCGAGGTTGACTTTGCCTTTCATCCTTACGGGGTCTATAAAAAATAAAGTACCAGTAATGCACTGGGTAATTGCTGGCCTTGTGCCTAAAGTAGAAACAATTACTTATTGAATACTTCTGCTTATTTTGACAGGTTGCGGACAAATAATGTTCTTCTTTTTTTCCTAGCTGTATATTCTTAGCAGAATTTCAAACCCCGAGTAACGCCGGGTAAATCTGCTAGTATTGTATGAAGCTATGCTTGAAGCGAAATCCTATTTCTTCTTTATTATAAGTTGAGCCAACTTATGCAGCTTCATATGCAAATGAGATTAATCATCTCAATTACGCAGACAAGAAAACTATATATTCTCGACTGTCTTCTAGTCCAGTAGTCGTAAGCGGCGAGACGGACCGTCCTGACGAAACCAGTTAAGCCTAAAATGCATAGACGGTTGTCCCCCTTGCTTCTGCTGGACATCACCAGAGGGCGTTAGCCCAAACCCCCGGTGTTTGCATAGCTACGACTTCCTAAATCCTAATTTCTTTGGAGATACGGAATATTTATATATATATATGCGTGTGTGGGTTGTGCGCACGTGTTTTTATGTATGTATGTCAATGTAGGTATTCATTCTATTGCTTTCAATTACTTCTAAAATTGGGTTTCTGAACATACCGAAAACCAAGACTCGTCTTCAATCCTAACGTATATAAAATGTGTTAGACTTTACCTTGTAAAGGAACCCTAGCTTCTCAATCGTCATGTGAAGGTCTTTGGAAAATGCAGTATACCATTCAGCAATGAAGTGGCAGTGCATAGTGTACTCAATGATGCATAAACATAACGGAAATGTTATCAGTAAATATATTTCTTTTCCAGAAACGAAAATCAAGTATTGTCATACTTGAATCAGAGATAAACACTATTTAAATATCGTACTTATAAACGAACTGCACCCAATCTGTCAAAACAGATGTTCCTGCCTTGAGTTTTGGTTCTTCACATTTCATGAAGTAATTACTATGTATGTGTAGTTGGTTTTCGTTAAATATATATAATATATACACACAAACAGTAAGGGATTGGCGACTATAAAACGTGTTTGTTGCTTTCAACTTGGAGACAAGCTGGAACAGTTAAATCTGCTGCCTAATTGAACCACGTTACACGTCTATAACACGTTATATTACTCCTTCATATTACTCCTCCATGGCGGTGGATTGGCAGTATCGGTAGAGGATCGGACGCCATGCTTTGACGCATAGAGTTACGGTCCTTGCCATTCTGAATTCAAATCCTGCCAAGGTTAACTTTGCCTTTTATCCTTCCGGGCTCGATAAAATAAAGTACCAGTAATGCACTGGGTAATTGCTGGCCTTGTGCCAAAAGTAGAAACAGTTATATTACTCCTTCATATCAAGAGCTTTCAATTTAGATATTCTTTCCCCCTCTGTAATTGTTGATCATAACTAAATGTGTATTCAAGAAACATTCATAGAAAGCATGTATTTAATAGGATCTGGGGATTAGCTTGATGCACCACTGAGTGTTATTAATTTGAAAGGATCATTATATGGAAAACCAAGTAAATGATCTGTTTACCAACACAAAGTTTTAAGTGAATCTAACTTCAAAAGACATTCTACAATAGTGTGTCATCAGCCTCATCGCTATAATTATATCTTTCAAAATATTTGTCAAAATAAAAACATTTTATCAGAATCACTTATAACAAACATACAGGGAGCTGAAGAAAAACCTCCCATATGTTACACGATCACTGTGGAAGGTTTTATACTGCAGCCTATACAACTAGAAATAAAATACGCATTTAAAATATTCTGTCATTGTTGCACTCACATGAAGTAGAATTTCTTCTGGGGAGCTGCTGATTCTCTACGATAGGATATATCGTATTTTACTCTTGAAAATTTTACATGCTGAATTTTGCTCTACAGATTATCCATGAATCAAAGACTGAGTCTTGCCCTCATCACAGGTTAGATTGAAAACAAAAGTTACGGTGCCTGTTAAGGTGAAATGTATAGTTATATTGCATACACTAGAATTCGCATTTATTATAATTTCACTATCTTTAGTGCATTTAGATTTATTATGCCTATATTTCCCAACGTCCTCATCCACACACCAATATCTGTATATTGATGTAACCTGAGTCACATAAGTTCTCGTTGCATAAAGTTAAGTGTTTCTGTTACACCAAGGGGAAGCGGCCTGCCAGTTGCAATCTCTCGGCATATTGATTTTCGGCTGACAGTAAACCCGCGTAGCGGACCTGTCCTATGGAATCGGCCTTATGCACACTAGTTTGACAGGAGACTAGCATTTCAGTAAGGCACTATGCAACAAACTGCAAGACCCTGAATTTCTGAAAATACAAGTTTCACAGTCTCCATCAAAGCTGTCATCCGACTATATTTGGAAACCTGTTAACACTCTAACTGATTATGAACCACATCTATATTCGACGAAGTCTCTGAAACGGGCCACACGTCGATACATGAGGGATATTGAATAAGATAACAATACATCGCGCCTATGCTCACATGATATAACTCCTTCCCAAAGTGTGAACTCTGTAATATGCATAAGATGAGATTTTTAGATGAGATTTAGATGAGATTTTAAAAACCTATTGGCATATTAAAGTTAAACATACAAAACAGGATTCAGTCCAAGTGTATGTTATGCTTTGCCTAAACACAGAGCTATCAATAATAAATGATTTTATTTTACCATTTATGATTCGTATTTCTATCTAAATACATCTCCAAAAACCATATAATATTATTATTTCAAATATAGTTTTGACTTCGGGACTCTCTTTTACCTTTAAAGAGACTCATTAACTGCCTCAAACTTCTGAAACTTTTTTAACCTCAAGCATACAAAGTGCATCAATTCTACCATTGGTCACCGATGATAACATTGCCCACGATATAATATCATAAGTTGAGAAGCAGTTGTCATCTGTGCGACGGAGTACGCAGAGAAGCTTCCCAGGATGTAACCACTGATCAGAATTAATTTCATTAAATTTTGTTTTTATCAATATTATATTCAGTGAACATAGAATTATATTTAATAGTGACTTCCATTTATATCAAACATTTATAGACATCACCCATATATATATATATGGACATCATATATATATATATATATATAGATATATAGATAGGTAGATAGATAGATAGATAGATAGATATATAGATAGATAGATAGATAGATAGATAGATAGATAGATAGATAGATAGATAGATAGATAGATAGATAGACAGATAGATAGATAGATATGAGTGTGTGTGTGTGTATGTCTGTGCTATGTGTGTGTTTTGTGTGTACACATACAGTCGAATAAATACAAATATACATATAGAAGAGTATTCACATCTATATATATTGTGTGTGTTTGTAATTGTCTTTATATTGTCATCTTTTGGTGCATATGTTTTGATTCCGAAGGGGTTGCTAATATCTAATTTACAAAGTAGTTTCTTTGACGCCGGGCAATTTTGATAATAGTGTTGTCCGTGATATACACACACTCACACAAAAAGACACCCAGATACCTGACGCACACCCAAGGATGGAATATAAGCTTTATATATATATATATATATATATATATATATATATATATATATATATATATATGTGTATGTATACATACATATATATATATATATTTATATATATTTATACATACATATATATATATATATATATATATGTGTATGTATACATACATATATATATATATATTTGCCTGCTTACATATATTTGTGGGCGTATGTGCGCGCGGATATATATTTATGATCTATTTATGTAATGAATATAATGCCATTTTGCAAACCTACTCTTCTACAATTCCTTTACTCTTGCGTATTCAATCAATCGGGTTCATTCTCGTAATTGATTTAGCCAATCTTTGGGTTGTCACACAAGGCATTTGACAGTGTGCCCATCATAGCATTTTGGTGGGCCTTATAAATGCTTGGCGGTGTCAATCTCCTATTCCGTTTTAACAAATTATAATCTACCTCATCACTTATTTCTATACTATACATTCAGGCTTTTGTTTCTTTTTGAGATAATAATCTACACGTTCTGGTATTGTCGAAGATATTGTTGTAATTCAACTTTTGTTTAGTTCTTACACGCGGATTTCCGCTTGATATATTTATAGATATTTCCCAACCAAACTCACAGGGAATGGCAATCGAAAGTGACATGGGTGCTATACAAACTAAACTAGGTTTTTCTAATCTGATATAAAATGTTTTAAGATTTCATCTTGCCCATCTCAAGAATTTCACTGTTTGATTTTGTCAATCACTAATTATATGTATATTTATATGTCTATGTGTAACTAATATTAAAATGTTGATAACGGTTTCTCTTTGTTATATAAAGTTTAGTTATGAAAGGTCTGGTTTTATATACATTTTTTCTACAATAACATCCATCCTTCTTTTATTGTTTTCCTAAACTAAGGAAATATGGAGACACCGGTCTGAAGGAATGCTAGTCGATCATATATATATTGTATATATCTTTAAGGCTAGTATTTATTATATTTGTCGAACCGCTAATGCATAGTACATAACCAAACTTCATAGCAATAACGCATATTCATATGTACATAAATGGACAATCACGCATACGCATATACATATGTACATAAATGCGACGGGATTTGGAAAAAGCTATTGAAATCTATACATGTCAAGGATGTCACATTGTAGTACTAAACATGATTCATAACTGTGTCTAATCAGATTAATATAAAATGTAGTCTTTAGTGTACAAATTGTGAATATTGAAACGTCTAAATAACTGCTTTTAAATAGATATGACATATATTGTTCGTCAGTTTCTATCCCACGACTTCTGTTCATGCCAAATTGTGTATGCCTCTTTCTTTACTGGCATCGTTGACTTCTCGATTGAACCAGGCGATTCTCCACTATCCCGTCGTCACACCAAGGCGCTTCCCTTCTTAGCATTTAACAGCTGAAGCAGAAACTACCGATTTAATTTAACTAAAGATTTCAGTTTACGGTAGATGATGTCTAACTGGACGAACTAGTCCCTACATGCATACCTTGACTGGACACGTTTATGTATCTACCAAGCAGTTGTTCTTATAAATCTTTGTTTTTGTGCCTTTGTTTGAATTGTGGAATTGAACAATAAATATACAGTTGAAAATTAACTTACAGAAATAAGTAGTTACAATAATTATAGGAATAAGTACTTCGCAATTATATTAGAAATATCCCTTCTTTGTAAAGCAATTACCCCACGATACAATAAAAAGGAAGTAAAACAAATTAAGAGCAATGGCGACTGTCCGAATAATATAAATGAATATTACACATGGAAATTAAAATTAATTTTAGATATTTATAGAATTCATATGAATGCATGCCTCATAATTATATCGAACACATTTTTTGCGTCAACTAATTAGGAAAAAAATATTAGTTTTGAGCAGTAACATAATAACAAGATTTACTTCGAAATAATAACATATAAGTAAAATTAAAACCACTTACTAAACTTATTTCTTAAAATTGAATTTCATATTGACTTATATATATGGAATGTTATGTTAATAACTAAATACCTTGTAATTATAATGAACATTATTACTTATTTTGTGCAAAGCCATTAGCAACGTGAAAGTCAGATTGGAACAATGGGATATAACTACAGTTGGAACAAAGGAACAAGTTCTCTATTGAAAGACATGATTGTTTTTCAAAAACTGTATATGAGCTATCAAATATTCATAAATTCATTTTATATTTCTTCTTAAGAGGACCCAGGTATTCAAATATCTAAACAAAATGCTGAATGGGGGAGTAATGATCATGCCATGAGTACATATAACACCGAGTAACATATTTTTTGTTCCCCGGTTCCAAGTGTCATTTCGTGGTTTGTTATATCCCATTATTATAAAAAGAGGACGGTGAATTGGCAGTATCGGTAGAGGGTCGGGCGCCATGCTTTGCAGCACAGTTACGTCCCTTTACGGACTGAGTTCAAATCCCGCCGAGGTTAACTTTTCTTTTCATCCTTACGGGATCGATAAAATAAAGTACCAGTAATACACTGGAATAATTGCTGGCCTTGTGCCAAAAGTAGAAACAATTATTATAAAAAAAACACTATTATTTAATCAAAACCCTATGAAATGTATTATAATATTTTATTTATCTCATTTCTGACTGTTACATGATAATTGGAGTGTTTTGCCAATGACACAACATTATTCATGCTTTGACGTATAGAGTTACGGCCCTTGCCATTCTGAGTTTAAATCCTGCCGAGGTTAACTTTGCCTTTCATCCTTACGGGGGTCGATAAAGTAGAGTACCAGCAATGCACTGGGTAATTGCTGGCCTTGTGCCAAACGTAGAAAAAATTATTGCTATCAATGTTTGAATAGTTCACGCAATGAATATTTGAGCCTAGAATCATAATGTGTAAAGTAAACTCCATTTATTCAGAGTACATTATTATGAGGAATATGTTCCGGTAATCCATTATCTTTGTACACCGTATTAATACGCATGTCGTTAAATAATAACGTAATTATATAAAATATGCTTGTCAGAGTGTACTGGGTGTATTTTATCATGATACCAACAGTACTTCCTTTTATGACAGCTGGTCAAACACAATAGATTCCCTCCACATCGGACCTGAAGGAAGAACCTCTCAGAGGATGACTGGATAATGTAGTGGGTAGTGCTACCTATTTACAGGAATGGCATCACTTTTGTCATGTCCATAGATTACAGCTGAGATATACCATCCAATTAAAAGTGTAAAGTTTATTGTTGGGTGACGCGCGTTTCGCTGTTGATCGGAGCAGATTTCGATATATGTCGATCTGGCCCGACTGTCATTGCTATATCAGAGGTCCGGCGAGCTTTTGATTTCAGAGTCGCGCCTGATCGATATAGATCGAAACTTGAGCTTAGGAGTAGCGTGGTGCGCGTCACCAATAGAGAAACGTAATGAAGGCTTAACAAACATCTGTCGGTGGATTGGCAGTATCGGTACAGGGTCGGACGCCAAGCTTTCCAGCATAGTTACGTCCCTTTACGATCTGACTTCAAATCCCACCGAGGTTGACTTTGCGTTTCATCCTTACAGGGTCGATAAAATAAAGTACCACTAATGCACTGGGTAATTGCTGGCCTTGTACCTAAAGTAGAAACAATTATTATATATATATATATATATATATATATATATATATATATATATATATATATAGGTAATAGAAGAGATGAGGAGGTTTCGTTTGCCAATGAGGGATATTTGTTGCGTATCAACCTGTTACGCGCATTTCGCAGAGGATTGGCTCAAGGTGACCCATAGGAGTTATGGACCTGACTCCAGCATCGATCAGCTCGTCACACTGGTGATGCGACAATATATATATATATATATATATATATATATATATATATATATATATATATATATATATATAAATATATCTGTGAAACGCGCGTAATAGGTCGATGCGCAGTCGATGTCTTACATATGTGGTCGGAACTTCCTCGTTTGTTCTATTATATACATTTTGCCTGTGAATAGAGTGGTTGATTTGGTACCGACACCAGAATTTCAGCGTACTACCTACACACTATATATATATATATATATATATACACACGCACACACACACACACACACACACACACACACAGACACACACACACACACACACACACACACACACACTCACACACACACACACACACACACACACACACACACACACACACACACACAGACGAGATCTAGAACGGGGGGTTCTTTTTGAACCTTACTGCCATTGAGCTTATTACAGAACAATAAAATTGAGATGTTTTTATTTCAGTAACGCACTAAATTGAGAGATGCTGTGCTGAGAAGGATCCGTCTAACTCATGCAAGTGTGGAAATACGCATACAAATAATTGTTTCTACTTTAGGCACAAGGCCAGCAAATTACCCAGTACATTACTGGTACTTTATTTTATCGACCCCGTAAGGATGAAAGGCAAAGTTAACCTCGGCGGGATTTGAACTCAGACTGTAAAGGGACGTAACTATGCTAGAAAGCATGGCGTCCAACCCTCTACCGATACTGCCAATTCACCGCCCTACAAATACGCATACAAATAATGATGATGGTATATTTATATATATATATATATATATATATATATATATATATATATATATATATATATATATATATATATATATATATATATATATATATATATATATATATATATATATATATATATATATATATATATATATATATATATATATATATATATATATATATATATATATATATATATATATATATATATATATATATATATATATATATATATATATATATATATATATATATATATATATATATATATATATATATATATATATATATGCAAAAGTTCTATTTAAATTGTTGCGATACAACAAGCAAATATTTTTATAACTGATATAAAGCACTCGACAAATATTTGGAGTAGATATACGATATTAATAAATGGAAACTATATTTATAAAACCATATTTATTTCATTATATATATTTCAAGGATACCAAGTTACATTATGGTATGCCTTCATCAGACAAAATACAATATATAACAGTTTTATAAATAGACATTGACGTACCCCTTTAAAAAGTGACCGTTGCTTTTGGAGGCCATCGGGATAGTGGTTTGTTTACTTTAGTAAGTCATAGTGTTAAGAGTAAGTAAAAAGATGGAGAGAGAGAGAGAAACGTGGAGAAAATAAAGGGAGAGATAGATAAAGAAAAAGAAGAAAGCAAAAAGAAAAGAGAACAGAGGAAAAATAACGAGGAGATATCAAACCATCAGACAGAGAAAAAATCCAGAGAGAGATATATAGAGATAGAGGGGGGGGGACGAAAACCTTAAGTTATGTCATATTAAGTTGAGTTAACAATCGGGATAAAATGCATAAATAAAATTAGAAATATTAATATTCATGAATGGAATATAGATATATAATATGAAAAATTACACATTGTTTAATTATGATTAGATATTTATTTTAAAAATTGAGATCAATATATTAAATATTGGAATTTAAACATTATAAAATATATATATTGCTAGAGAGATTATCTATCGTATATTACATACACATAGGCAAAGGTACATAAATATATATATATACACACTCACTCAGAAAATACACATTATATCTACTCCCGCATATAATATATACATACAAAGCATAAGTGATTTTTTATTTATTGTTATACATTCCTTGTGTGATTAATTAAAAATTAAAAATGTTTAGTATATATATATAGAAATATATAGGATTAACTTTCATGCATTTATGGCTGTTAAGTTATGCATATCTGCAATCAAAAACTACATGCGTAAGCCTGTACATTCACATCCATAATTCTTAGCTATACATGAATAGATATATGTGTGCATCTCCATTTGGTATACACGCGTCACTCATGCATATATACAGACAGACATATAATCATAAAAAAGCATATAACACATGTATATGTATGTCAACACACACATATAGATACATTAACCGTACATAGACATACGTATACATCAATATATAACAATTGAGTATATAAAATACAAAAGGATTATATTTTGGAAATATAACTATATCAATATAACTTAAAAGGCAATCGAATTCTACAAATATCAAAATACTAAAATATCCCAAAATATTATAGAATATTTTAAGTTAAAATAATATGTTTAATATATTTAGTATAGAAATTTATCTTACGTATATTTTAATCAAGATATTGAAAGGACAAACTTTTAAAAATTATGAGAAGCTATCAGAATAAAAAATAAATCTAATAAAAATTATGAGAAGCTATCAGAATAAAAACAAATCTAATAAAAATTAAAAAATAAAATGAATCTAATAAAAAAATAAATAAAATGAATCTAATAAAAAATAAAATATTATATCAATATAACTTAAAAACAAGGATTCTACAGACATCAAAATATTAAAAAGTTTAAAAATAAAAAATTTAAAAAAAAATGTTTTTTAAAATTTTAAAAACTCTTAAAATATTATAGAATATTTTAAGCTAAAATAATATGTTTAGTATAGAAATTTATCTTACGTATATTTTATTCAAGATATTGAAAGGATAAACTTTTCTAGAATAGTTTATTATATTTATAATTATATTTATGAGGAAAATTTATACTTGGGTACTTAACGAAAGAAAATGAAAAAGGTGAAGGAATCTAATGATTTATCGACAGGTTACATATATTAACTAAATTACTTAATTAATTAAACTACATTTTAAATTTATATTTATATTTAAACGTTGAGTTCAATCTATGTCTGCAGCAACTGAATAAATTATTCCTTAAATTAAGGGAATTTTTGGTCTTTAATCTAAAAAATATTTCCTCTATACAAAGATCACAATTTTCTGAAGAGGAATTAAAAAGGAGTAGCTTGTGAAATAATATTCCAAATCAGCGAATATTCAACATTATCTCGTTTTAGGTCCCATAATAGGCTAGATAGCGAAGTTGAAGATTTTTTGTTTGGATCTGTAAAAGAAGTTTTATGATTATTGAAGCGGGATTTAAATTCTGTAGAGGTAGAACCGACATAGTTAAATGAATTTAAATTAGTTTTAACAATATAATTATAAACTACATTTTTAGCTAAGCAGTTGTTATTTAACGGACATTTGGATTTATTTCTACAGTTACAGTCATTCGATTGAATATTGCTTGCGTTATTATTGGTATTTTGGTTAGTTTTTAAATGTCTATTATTAATTCTATTAATATTTTGCGCTGAATTTTTGGTGGAAGAGTAGGTTAATTGTATAGTATGTCTATTAAAAATTGAGTAATATTTATGTGTTCTAGGGAATCGTTTGTCAAGAGCTTTAAAGAATAGTTTAGCAATAGGGGTTTTAATATTTAGTGAGAAAGGAGGAGCGAACCATAATATATACCATAATGTAACTTGGTATCCTTGAAATATATATAATGAAATAAATATGGTTTTATAAATATAGTTTCCATTTATTAATATCGTATATATATATATATATATTTATATATATATATATATATATATATATATATATATATATATATATATATATATATATATATATATATAAATATAGACATAGAATATTCGAAAATATTCTGTATGTTTATAATAAACATTTTGAAGACCTAATCGCTATAGAATAGAATACGTCACGTATTACAATTAGATTCTCGATAAAAGCAAGGGAAGTAATCTACGCGTTTCATTCTCGTTAGAAATCATCAGGACTACATATCCAGTGCTTTTATCGAGAATGACACAGCTAGAGACTTATAGAATACTTAGCTGTGTACAGGAACTGGTTTGAAAGAGCGGTTGCCGGTCCGGCAGAAATTAGAAATTGGAATAAATGTCTATATTCACATATATATCGCTATTTCAGAGCATTTATTCCAATTTCTAATTTCTGCCGGACCGGCAACCGCTCTTTCAAACCAGTTCCTGTACACAGCTAAGTATTCTATAAGTCTCTAGCTGTGTCATTCTCGATAAAAGCACTGGATATGTAGTCCTGATGATTTCTAACGAGAATGAAACGCGTAGATTACTTCCCTTGCTTTTATCGAGAATCTAATTGTAATACGTGACGTATTCTATTCTATAGCGATTAGGTCTTCAAAATGTTTATTATAAACATACAGAATATTTTCGAATATTCTATGTCTATATTCACATATATATCGCTATTTCAGAGCATTTATTCCAATTTCTAATTTCTGCCGGACCGGCAACCGCTCTTTCAAACCAGTTCCTGTACACAGCTAAGTATTCTATAAGTCTCTAGCTGTGTCATTCTCGATAAAAGCACTGGATATGTAGTCCTGATGATTTCTAACGAGAATGAAACGCGTAGATTACTTCCCTTGCTTTTATCGAGAATCTAATTGTAATACGTGACGTATTCTATTCTATAGCGATTAGGTCTTCAAAATGTTTATTATAAACATACAGAATATTTTCGAATATTCTATGTCTATATTCACATATATATCGCTATTTCAGAGCATTTATTCCAATTTCTAATTTCTGCCGGACCGGCAACCGCTCTTTCAAACCAGTTCCTGTACACAGCTAAGTATTCTATAAGTCTCTAGCTGTGTCATTCTCGATAAAAGCACTGGATATGTAGTCCTGATGATTTCTAACGAGAATGAAACGCGTAGATTACTTCCCTTGCTTTTATCGAGAATCTAATTGTAATACGTGACGTATTCTATTCTATAGCGATTAGGTCTTCAAAATGTTTATTATAAACATACAGAATATTTTCGAATATTCTATGTCTATATTCACATATATATCGCTATTTCAGAGCATTTATTCCAATTTCTAATTTCTGCCGGACCGGCAACCGCTCTTCCAAACCAGTTCCTGTACACAGCTAAGTATTCTATAAGTCTCTAGCTGTGTCATTCTCGATAAAAGCACTGGATATGTAGTCCTGATGATTTCTAACGAGAATGAAACGCGTAGATTACTTCCCTTGCTTTTATCGAGAATCTAATTGTAATACGTGACGTATTCTATTCTATAGCGATTAGGTCTTCAAAATGTTTATTATAAACATACAGAATATTTTCGAATATTCTATGTCTATATTCACATATATATCGCTATTTCAGAGCATTTATTCCAATTTCTAATTTCTGCCGGACCGGCAACCGCTCTTTCAAACCAGTTCCTGTACACAGCTAAGTATTCTATAAGTCTCTAGCTGTGTCATTCTCGATAAAAGCACTGGATATGTAGTCCTGATGATTTCTAACGAGAATGAAACGCGTAGATTACTTCCCTTGCTTTTATCGAGAATCTAATTGTAATACGTGACGTATTCTATTCTATAGCGATTAGGTCTTCAAAATGTTTATTATAAACATACAGAATATTTTCGAATATTCTATGTCTATATTCACATATATATCGCTATTTCAGAGCATTTATTCCAATTTCTAATTTCTGCCGGACCGGCAACCGCTCTTTCAAACCAGTTCCTGTACACAGCTAAGTATTCTATAAGTCTCTAGCTGTGTCATTCTCGATAAAAGCACTGGATATGTAGTCCTGATGATTTCTAACGAGAATGAAACGCGTAGATTACTTCCCTTGCTTTTATCGAGAATCTAATTGTAATACGTGACGTATTCTATTCTATAGCGATTAGGTCTTCAAAATGTTTATTATAAACATACAGAATATTTTCGAATATTCTATGTCTATATTCACATATATATCGCTATTTCAGAGCATTTATTCCAATTTCTAATTTCTGCCGGACCGGCAACCGCTCTTTCAAACCAGTTCCTGTACACAGCTAAGTATTCTATAAGTCTCTAGCTGTGTCATTCTCGATAAAAGCACTGGATATGTACTCCTGATGATTTCTAACGAGAATGAAACGCGTAGATTACTTCCCTTGCTTTTATCGAGAATCTAATTGTAATACGTGACGTATTCTATTCTATAGCGATTAGGTCTTCAAAATGTTTATTATAAACATACAGAATATTTTCGAATATTCTATGTCTATATTCACATATATATCGCTATTTCAGAGCATTTATTCCAATTTCTAATTTCTGCCGGACCGGCAACCGCTCTTTCAAACCAGTTCCTGTACACAGCTAAGTATTCTATAAGTCTCTAGCTGTGTCATTCTCGATAAAAGCACTGGATATGTAGTCCTGATGATTTCTAACGAGAATGAAACGCGTAGATTACTTCCCTTGCTTTTATCGAGAATTTAATTGTAATACGTGACGTATTCTATTCTATAGCGATTAGGTCTTCAAAATGTTTATTATAAACATACAGAATATTTTCGAATATTCTATGTCTATATTCACATATATATCGCTATTTCAGAGCATTTATTCCAATTTCTAATTTCTGCCGGACCGGCAACCGCTCTTTCAAACCAGTTCCTGTACACAGCTAAGTATTCTATAAGTCTCTAGCTGTGTCATTCTCGATAAAAGCACTGGATATGTAGTCCTGATGATTTCTAACGAGAATGAAACGCGTAGATTACTTCCCTTGCTTTTATCGAGAATCTAATTGTAATACGTGACGTATTCTATTCTATAGCGATTAGGTCTTCAAAATGTTTATTATAAACATACAGAATATTTTCGAATATTCTATGTCTATATTCACATATATATCGCTATTTCAGAGCATTTATTCCAATTTCTAATTTCTGCCGGACCGGCAACCGCTCTTTCAAACCAGTTCCTGTACACAGCTAAGTATTCTATAAGTCTCTAGCTGTGTCATTCTCGATAAAAGCACTGGATATGTAGTCCTGATGATTTCTAACGAGAATGAAACGCGTAGATTACTTCCCTTGCTTTTATCGAGAATCTAATTGTAATACGTGACGTATTCTATTCTATAGCGATTAGGTCTTCAAAATGTTTATTATAAACATACAGAATATTTTCGAATATTCTATGTCTATATTCACATATATATCGCTATTTCAGAGCATTTATTCCAATTTCTAATTTCTGCCGGACCGGCAACCGCTCTTTCAAACCAGTTCCTGTACACAGCTAAGTATTCTATAAGTCTCTAGCTGTGTCATTCTCGATAAAAGCACTGGATATGTAGTCCTGATGATTTCTAACGAGAATGAAACGCGTAGATTACTTCCCTTGCTTTTATCGAGAATCTAATTGTAATACGTGACGTATTCTATTCTATAGCGATTAGGTCTTCAAAATGTTTATTATAAACATACAGAATATTTTCGAATATTCTATGTCTATATTCACATATATATCGCTATTTCAGAGCATTTATTCCAATATATATATATATATATAGCGGCGATGAATTAGTTTAGCGAGGTTTTTTATATGAAATCGTGTGTCGAAACAAGTATTGTTATACTTGGGGAGGGTCATATTTGTGTAGTATTGCCAGAATTAATAACAGAACACACTCACTGTTTGGTTGGTTTTCGCTTCTCGCTGTCTTTTATATCTGTAATCTAGCTTACTCGGTCCTCAATGTTGCCATTGACTGACCGACGGTCAAAAATAACACAGATACAATATAGACACAAACACATATATATAGTTTACATAAATACATAAATCTTTCGTTGCACATCTGCAACATCGTCAGTGGTGTTATATTTTCCTCCTGTTGTGCTGTATGTCTACGCCATTTTTTATTCAGTCTGTCTATATATTTATTTATTTATTTGCTTGTTTGTTTATTTTATTTTGTCTTCTTTGCGCATGCGTTTGCGTGTGTGTATAGTGTTATGTTTGCTGTGTGACTAGTGTGTATACTGTTATGTTTGCTGGGTGACTAGTGTGTGTTTATGTGCTTGTGTATGTATTTATTTATCTTATTTTATTTACTTATTTATACTTCTCTTAGGTCAGTGTTGTTTGTTTGGATGTTGTTATTCCACTCATTCTTTCTGTTTAGCTTTGATCTTCTAATTTCTATTTCACTTGCCTCTCTGATTTGCCTATCTGCTGGGTCATTTCTATGTTTAGATATTATTCTAATTTCTATGTTGTCTATGTTACCGTCATGTTGGTGTCTAGCATGTTCGTATAGTACTTACCCGTTTTTTCGTCCTTTTAGTTCCCCCCAGTGTTGGTCTATCCTTTCACCTATGCTACGAGCTGTCTCGCCTATGTATGTTGTTGTCATTTTTCTGCAAATACCCTATGTACATCTTATGCTATAGACTACGTTTCTAGTTTTACAGTTTATCCGGGGGTTCACCTTACATATGATACATTTCCTATTGGTACAGTGGCTTTTCTTAAAAGGGTAGGTTTTGCTGATCAGGGATTTTATGGTGGTTCCTAGCTTTTCTACCACCATTATTTTTAAGTGGGTCCTTCTCAGGGCCTTTCTACACTGGTTAGCTAATTTCCCTCCAGGGGTGGCGTCCACAAACATGACACTCTGGTATCTCTGGTTGTCGTACCATGATGTGGCTTTCCCTATCTTATGTCTAGCCCTATCTAAGCTATTCCATGATTTGCTCCTGTATAATGGGCAAATTCCTTTCATGTCCAGTTCTATGAGGGTCTTATACTTTTCCATGGCTCCTTTGTATACTCTGACTCTGTCTCTTTGGTTGTAGCCAGAGAACTGCATGCGGTTGATGAAGTGTTGGATGTGTCTTTCCATTTCTGTTGGGTCGCACATGCTGGACACATCCTTCATTACTCGTACCAAATCTGCGATCAGAATATTAAACTTAGCACTACTGGACGTTGCTGAGTTTTTGAGTATCAGGTATTTGGAGGCCATGGGTTTAGCATAGTGTGAGTGGAGAATTTTGGCTCTCTCGTCTATAGTGTTAATCCAGAGTTCTGTGTCTAATACAGGTTGTCTATTGTTAGGGTGTTTGGAAGGGAAGTCGATAGTTACAGTTATACTCTGGTGTATGGAATTAGCTATCTGCTGGATTCTTTCCATCGTGCTACGTTCTAAATCAAACTTGTTAGTGCTCTCTAGTGGGGGTGTTCTTATAACTATATTGATATCGTCTACATAACGAGAGTACATGATGAGGTCTATGGAACTTTCATTAAGGAGATCTTTAAGTCTCCTTTCCCACCATACCATGAAAAGGTTGGCAACATGACCAGCTATGCTGACGCCGATGGCTGCTCCCTCATTTTGGGTGTAGATTTTCTCATTGAACTTAAATATGTGGCCCTTTAGGGTAGTTTTGATACTAGCCCCTATTGCATGTGCGACCATTTTTCTTACCTGATCATTGTTTTGGGGGGTCCGTATAGCTTTGGTCCACCCAATCCACCTTCCCATGGGAGTCTGTTTTGCCCTTGAGGTTATGGTGGGGGGACTACCTCTTATAGGTCTACTAGGGCAGAAACATCTAAGGTCATGGCTGTCTAGGTAGTCAGTGTCGTAGGTAAGTCTAAGTAGGAGGCCCAGTTCGTCTGTGTTGACGTCGCATAACTCCACCTCACTCTCAATGATCATCTCCACACATCTTTTCACAGCAAAATCAATGTTAATGGATGGGTACAGTAACACCACAACCATGCTGCCTATTATGCAGTTGGATAGGCTCCTGTTTTTGTTGCACTCACTGATTCTGCTGAGGAGGTCTTCTGTACTGTCACATACATCTGGGGACATCTTGATTATGGGGCGTATAACCATTGAGAGAAAGTAGGAGATGCTGTAGTTGCTAGCTATATTAGCTCCGCATACGGGTCTTGTTGGTGGTCCTGTTGTCGGGTCGTCGACTGTCTTGTGGTCTTTGCGGAGCCCATACAAGTGTGGTATGACATTGTTAGACGCTTCGAAGTTGTTGGCAGTGCGTCTGCTTGGCTTTAGGATGTCAGTCCACATCATCATGTGAGCGTTGAGGATTTTTTCTCTCCCATCGTGTGTTTGTTGTGCAACTTCGCTCGTGTTGGTGATGTGGGGTTGCATAGCCTCGATGTAGTTCGGCATGCTATCTATTGACATCCTACCAGATTTATCTGTGGGTAGACACACTACCTCACCATCCCTTGTGCGCTGCTTGAGGCTAACCAAGCCTTCTACAGGTTTCCTCCCAAGTTGTTGGGCCTCTTGTCTGCTCTGTCTCTTAGTATACCTGTCTACTATTTGTCTAATCTTATTTCTAGCTATGGTGAACTGTGCCTCTGTCTCGTCATCTATTTGTTGGGGTATGCAAACTCTTTTATTAAAGGGTAACCTCGTAGGATAGATATTACCCATCTTATATGTTTTGTCAGCTGGGTGGAAAAATAGTTTCTCTAAGGGGTTGTCCTTATATCTATCGTCATAGTTGTGTGTGTTGCTATTGTTGTTATCAGGGTGGTTGTTGTTGTTTCTATCATTACCATTATTATTATTGTTATGATTGCTACATGTATTGTTGTTTACTTCACCGTTATTGTTGTTGTTGTTACTGTTATTTCTACCATTGTGGTTGTTACTTTTATTATACAGGAGCAAATCATGGAATAGCTTAGATAGGGCTAGACATAAGATAGGGAAAGCCACATCATGGTACGACAACCAGAGATACCAGAGTGTCATGTTTGTGGACGCCACCCCTGGAGGGAAACTAGCTAACCAGTGTAGAAAGGCCCTGAGAAGGACCCACTTAAAAATAAAGGTGGTAGAAAAGCCAGGAACCACCATAAAATCCCTGATCAGCAAAACCTACCCTTTTAAGAGAACCCACTGTACCAATAGGAAATGTATCATATGTAAGGTGAACCCCCGGATAAACTGTAAAACTAGAAACGTAGTCTATAGCATAAGATGTACAGAGGGTATTTGCAGAAACATGACAACAACATACATAGGTGAGACAGCTCGTAGCATAGGTGAAAGGATAGACCAACACTGTGGGGAACTAAAAGGACGAAAAAACGGGTCAGTACTATACGAACATGCTAGACAACAACATGACGGTAACATAGACAACATAGAAATTAGAATAATATCTAAACATAGAAATGACCCAGCAGATAGGCAAATCAGAGAGGCCAGTGAAATAGAAATTAGAAGACCAAAGCTAAACAGAAAGAATGGGTGGAATAACAACAACACCCAAACAAACAACACTGACCTAAGAGAAGTATAAATAAGTAAATAAAATAAGATAAATAAATACATACACAAGCACATAAACACACACTAGTCACCCATCAAACATAACACTATACACACTAGACACACAGCAAACATAACACTATACACACACGCAAACGCATGCGCAAAGAAGACAAAATAAAATAAACAAACAAGCAAATAAATAAATAAATATATAGACAGACTGAATAAAAAATGGCGTAGACATACAACACAACAGGAGGAAAATATAACACCACTGACGATGTTGCAGATGTGCAACGAAAGATTTATGTAAATTATGTAAACTATATATATGTGTTTGTGTCTATATTGTATCTGTGTTATTTTTGACCGTCGGTCAGTCAATGGCAACATTGAGGACCGAGTAAGCTAGATTACAGATATAAAAGACAGCGAGAAGCGAAAACCAACCAAACAGTGAGTGTGTTCTGTTATTAATTCTGGCAATATTACACAAATATGACCCTCCCCAAGTATAACAATATATATATATATACTGTAAGGTGGCCGTGTAGGAGACGGGGTGAAAAGGCTCCCACTCCACACTATAAAAGTGGTTGGAGTTAGGAAGGGCATCCAGCTGTAAAAAACCTGCCAGAGATGCTTCCGTGCGAGCGAGACATTGTCTCCCGACCATTCCCGCAACAAATGGATCAAAACCGTCTAACCCATGCTAACGTGTAAGATGGAAGTTAAACGATGATGATGATGTTTAAAATATTAGTGAATAGTCTGAGAGCACTCTATGTGTATTTGATTATCATTTTGTGTTTTATGATGAGATATCGATAAATGGAAACCGTCAAGAATATTCCGCGGTAGAAAATATATAATCGCACAGCTCAGCTTCCAACAATTGTTTCAAGATACACAATCGAATTATTGGTAAGAGATTTTGAACTACTAAAGTACATTTATCGTTGGCATAATTTAAATAAATCACACTCATTTCTTAAATGTGTTTTTGTGTGTTACTATAATTGAAACGATATTATATTAAAACCTATGTATTGATCTGTTAGAACTTTCAAACACCACTTCACCAATCTGTGAAGCAATTTATTGATTGATAAATAGAAACTTTGATAGTAAGTTTCTATTCCAATAAAATAATTAACCTAACCATTTAACATATTAAAATAATGTAAATGTTATTAAATGCGTCTTATATAGAGATGCCAAATCACACAATAACAGAATTCAGTATACTTACGTAAGTCGTTATGAATAGTGACATTTCAAATAAATTGCAAATTTGATCATTCCTATAATATATAAAATCTACAAATCTACACGTGTATTAGAAAGTCTCCCCATAAAATATAGCAATATTATTCACAATCATCGGAGACTAAAAGTTAGGCCCAATGAGAAATTAAAAAATCGTCAATTAAGATATATAAGGATTAGCAACAATTGTTCGATGTAAATATTGGATGCTACGATTATGAATAGATAAAGAACGAGTAAGACCAAACTTTGAAAAATTGCTACACAACGAACCAAAAAGATATCCTCGCACACATATTTACAGGGACCGTCTCGTATTCACATCCAAAGTCAGTTTTCATCTTATGTTCCAGCTTTTTCTGACGAAGATAACCCTCAAACTCATCTAAGTCGCTCTTACCTCCGTTTTTCACTCCCACCTGTCATCTCACTTACCATCAACCTCCACCTTTTTTTCTCACATACAAACACTCGGCAATACAATTCAAACACACCTACTCTATGTCTTCCGATACTAACACTTTTTTATCCCTCCACTTTTCTTTATGCAAACTTGAGAATAGCTCCTGGTGCGTAGCTACTCCATGACTCCATCAACCAATCGTATGCCTTCAGTGCTCGCGCCTCATAGTCACATATTAATTCACTCCGTATCACAGAATCTTTAAGCTACAATTCCACAAAACGCTTCAGCTGCCTCAAATAATGGAGAGCGTCAGTTTTACTACTAGTTAGGTAAATAATCCATTCCTCGGTTAGTTTAGCAACCGGGTGTATGTTTGTCATTCGTAATATTTAATTGGCAAAACACGTTCGTCACACATTCTCTGACCACCTCAGTGTGTAATATTGCTGTGGTATGTCATTTCATGTTTCTGCTTTTTAACTATTTACTCCATATTCACTTTGTGTGGTGTGTATGTCATCTTCGAGTGCATGGCTGTTGTGCCTGTAATTTTGTCCTTGTGTTGATTCTGGGTTTGGCTCTGGGTAGGGTTGTATACTCTATTCCATTAAAGAGTGAGTTATATCGTTTTGTGATACCATTGAAATTAATCTTTATATTGTTATCATTCGCTAGGCTATGATATTGGTATTATTCCATTTATGCTATCCAGTGAGGGTAGGTTTACTTTACATGGTATGCATGAATTCCGTGACAGGATTGATCTTTACTTCTGTTCAAATTTGTCATATTGATACGGCACTGCCGAGGGTTTCTCGTCTTTGAATTCTCATCTGTGCTACTTCACATCTATTTACCAACACTGCAAACCCTTATATATGTGGCTGTATTTCATCATTGTTCTTCTGTGCACCTTTTGCTATAAACTACATTTCTAATTTTGCCATTTATCTGTGGGTTTACTTTGCCCGTTATAAAATTTCTATCAATACAATATTTTTTCTGAAAGTGGTAAATTCCGTTGATGAGGGCTTTTATGAGAATTCCTGGTTTTCTATTATCTTTATTTATAATTTGGATATATCGAAATCCCTTTAAAATCTATGAGTTAATTTGCATCTGGAGGTAACATAAACAAACAACACACTCTTATAGTTTTTATTGTTATATCCCGAGTTGATCTTAACTAACTTGATCACTATCCTCTCTAATATGTTTCGCTATTTGCTCCTATGTATGGAGCATACCCCTTTCGCAACATTTTCAATAATAATTTTCAATGTTGCGCAGGCGGCCCTGTAAACTCTGAACCTGTCGTACTGGTTGTAAACCAGACGACTGCATGCAGTAAGTGATATGTCATATATCGCACTCTAATCCCTTAGTTAGCACATACGGGTCACATTCTACATCACTCTTACCGCGTATGCTATCAAGATGGTAATGTTTACACTATGCGAAAATATAGAGCAGGTACTGCAGATCGTGTGTTTAGCGTAATACAAACGGGGGGTTTGTATACTGGGGTTCCAGCTTCTAGCTAGATTTCTTTTTTCGAAAACTTTAATGCCCTGGTAGATGGAGTTGTCTCTTTGCTGGATGATCTCCGTGGTTTTACTCTCTAGTACCTGAGTAATTACATGCGTGGTTGTTTTCTACTACTATATTAATATCAACATAGCGGGAATACATAGCCAGGACATGGAGTTCTCTACTGTCTGTTATTTGAGTATCCTGTCCCACCATATCATAGCACATTGTTCAGGTCACCACCGATGATGTTTCCTATGACGGCAACTACTTTTTGTGTATATGTTTTGTCATTGATCCTAAATATATACCCATTCAACGTTATTCGTATCCTAGTTCCTACTACATATGCGATCATCCCTTTCACCTTGTCATGATTTAACTTATCGCCCGGGTTTACACGCTCTATTTTTCTATGAGAGCCTTTTGTGCGATTGGGGGAATGGGAGGTGATCTGCCTCACCCTGGCCTGTGTGGTCACGTGCTAGTAGGTTATGTGTGTCCGAATAAATTGTGAGATTGTATAAGAAAAAAAATGTTGGAGGTGGATGTCTCGTTGTGTCAAATATATGAAGGTATAGATATTGCGTGGGAACATATATAAGTGAACAGAATGGATATTGCGAGAGTAACAGGTATAAATGAACAGAGAGAAGATGCGAAAGAAGGAAAAAAACACCAGATCGCAAGTGGTGTTCATTACACTTATATTTAAAAATCAAGGAAAAGACCATTAGTTGTACGGCAGGTATTGATTTTTTATGCGAAGTTTGTGGGCATTGTATGGATGGGTCGAATCTCGAGTCCTAGCCATCACGTAAATTTATGAACCAGTAGCCAATCTATTGGTGGTATTTTGATGACGAGGAAGAATTCCACTTAATACTGTACTATTGTGTCGATGTTGCATTTACTGTCATAGCCAGCGCAGATGGGAATCGAATCCTATCGATCGATTGGTTATTAATAAGGCGAGACCCGCTGATGAAGCCACAAGGGCCAACTGTGCATGATTGCATAATACAGGTTAATATGATTGCAGGCAATGGATGCTATACGATACCTTACTGCATTATGTGGCAGAAACTCGAGTACAGGTATACATTTATTGCACACATTTAAGTCTGTTGTATCTTTGTAAATCCCTTAGTGTCTACACGGGGATTTATACCTAACCTTACCTAGTGAGGACGCTGATATGCAGCCGTTAATAGCAGGGAAACTATACCTGTTACGTTGGTGGATTGGCAGTATCAGTAGAGGGTCGGACGCCATGCTTTCCAGCATAGTTACGTCCCTTTAAGATCTGAGTTCAAATCCCGCCGAGGTTGACTTTGCCTTTCATCCTTACGGGGTCGATAAAATAAAGTAACAGTAATGCAATGGGTAATTTCTGGGTAATTTCTGGCCTTGTGCCTAAAGTAGAGACAATTATATATATGTATATATATATATGTATATATATATATGTGTATATATATATATATATATATATATATATATATATATATATATATATATATATATATATATATATATATATATATATATATATATATATATATATATATATAAAGGTTTACATATATATATATATATATATATAAATATATATGTGTGTGTTTTGCAACGGTCACTTTGTGGCTGAATGAAGAGTTAATAAATTAAATAATCAGAGCTGTATATCATAAAACATGTCCATAGAATCATCAGATAAAATATATACCGTTTCCTCTCCCAATTAGCATAAATAACCATATAAAAAATCAATTAGACCAAGCTATAAGAATAAAGGCTCCTATGAAGAAATCTCGGACAAATAACCGAAAGCAGCCCTTCGATGCGGTTGCGACGGAATATTTATCGAGTATTTGGACAGCGTGTATAATTCGACCAGTTATACAGTCAACTAAACAGAATTAGGTGTAAAATAAACTAGGAGGAAAATGAACATATTTATTTACCTCTACCATGGTTTCGTCCGCATTTTAAGATATCCAATAACATTGGAAATCTGGAGCACCGGACTCTTCAGGAGTTAGTTCAAATGTAGACAATTAATTTTCCAAAGTGATCGCGCCAAGAGTACATTAAAAAATGGCTTATAATCGTGACGCGGCAGCGGTCAAGTTAGAAATAATGTGATTAGTTGCTTACGGCTGGTGGCCTTTTGCTAGAAAGCGAAGCCCAATACAGCCAAAATTGTATCTCAACCTAACGGGAGATTATTACATATATTCTTGGCGCGATCACTTTGGAAAATTAATTATCTAATTTTGAGCTAACTCCTGAAGAGTCCCGTGCTCCAGATTTCCAATGTTATCGGACATCTTAAAATGCGGACGAAACCATGGTAGAGGTAAAATAAATATGTTCATTTTTCTCCTAGTTTATTTTACACCTAATTCTGTTTAGTTGACTGTATATCTTGTCGATTTATACACGCTGTCGAAACACTCGATAAATACTCCGTCGCAACCGCCGCTAAGGGATTCTTTCGGTTATTTGTCGGAGATTTCTTCATAGGAGCCTTTATTCTTATAGCTTGGTCTAATTGATGTTTTATATGGTTAATTATGCTAATTGTGAGAGGAAATGGCATATATTTTATCTGGTGATTCTATAGACATGCTTTATATATAATATAAATATATATATATATATATATATATATATATATATATATATATATATATAGAGAGAGAGAGAGAGAGAGAGAGAGAGAGAGAGAGAGAGAGAGAGAGAGAGAGAGAGAAGATTAGAGTTGTATTTAGGTCCGAGTAGATAGAGGGGAGAAAGCCGTACTGCAAGATTCACCGACCAGACCTTGAACTATGAACACTATACTCTTTTTGATGAAGTGCAATATTTTATGCAATGCTTGTGATTGACCATAAAACTGTGCAATTATCGCCTGTAGACGTGTTGAAACATATGTTAAAGAACGGACTCTAAATAAATATTTCTCCTGTAACATTTACTTCTTGCCTATGGCCTCGTCGTTTATTTTTCCTAGTAATATACATATATATATATATATATATATATATAGTGAGTGTGTATGAGCGCTTGTGTGCGTCTGCATGCAATCACATGCACACACACAATCACACCACGCCATAACACATACAAATATATATGTTTATAATAGTAAAGACAATGTTTGTTATTAACGAAGCACAACAAAAGATATTTACACTACTTTACACACATGTATGGTACACAAGATCATTGAACTACATATAATTAATAATGTTTCTGCTTTTGGCACAAGGCCACCGATTATCACGGTATATAACTGGTACTTTAATTTATCGACCCTGTAAGGATGAACGGCAGAGTGAACCTCGGCAGGATTTGAACTCATACTATAAAGGGGCGTAACTCTATGTTGCAAGGCATGGCGTCCGACACACTACCGATACTGCCCCAATCCACCACCCTTATAATTAATTTGTTGGCCACAAGGGCCGACATATAGGTGACAATACAAAATAACGATTAAAATACAACAAAAATTCCCTTATAGGAGGGATAACGGCCCAGGGTTCACTCAGATACCCCACCTATCCTGAACCACCCGACGCTTCGTGAGCACCCGTGTAGGGCACCACTCTCCTCAAGTTAACCCATCTACAGGCGCATGATTAGAGTTGGCCCACTCACACGGGCCATTCTCGCCACATTGATCTACCTTTCAACAAATCTACTGGGGGGTGGGGGCACTTCTCTCTCCACCTTTACTTTCCTTTCCAAGTGAAACTTGAAAAAGTTGATGAGGGATTGGCCGAAGAGAAAAGTGTCTGTCTTCAGTCCTTTCAACCTGGTCCACCATACAACCTCTTTCGCTACTGCCACCAGACGGATGAAAATGGCCTGTCCTTCCTGGCGAAGAGAAGGCGGCGGCTTGATCTTCATTATGGACTCGGCCGATAGCCGGATCCGTTCTACACGGGACAACAGCTGTTCGATATAACGCAACAGTTCAGTAATGCACGGACACTGAACGAGTGCGTGCAGAACGGTTTCGTCATTCTGCGCGCATCGTGCCAAGAACCGCCTGACAGAATCTCCCTGCCTTTAGAGTTAATATCGACCGTCAATGCCCCCCCCCCCCCCGGTAGCACTGACAAGCGAAGCATTTTGGGAAATTATCCATCGTCTCCGGCTCGAAAGTCCTCCGTAACAGACTGGTTAATTCGACTTCGTCGACGCCAAGAGCCTCTCCGAGTGCGGTGTCGCACATGCCCACCACTAATCTTCTATAGAACTCGAGAGTGGAAGTTTCATTGACCGCATCTCCCGCGTGGTAGAGGGCAGTGAGTGCCTGGCAACATTCCAGATGCCGGTCACCCAGTCTCGGTCTCTTCTTGACCTTGGACTGCAGCTCAGTCAAAGAGATCAGCCTCAGCGCATGTCTGCACATCATTAGCCACGGCATGCCCAGCCCTCCACGTAGAGTGTGCTGACAGCATATGGACCGCCTTACCAACGGAACCTGTCCCCTTCACAAGAATTTGAAGTGGAGCCGTCCCAAGTTGGCGACGCCGGAAATGGGGCAAGGAATGACGGTCAAGTGGTGGGTAGTAGGTGATGGACGCAATGTACGCGTTTGCCACCTCCGTTCGACCTTTCAGTGATAGCTTCCTCACATCCCATTTCTGGGTGAGACTGGCTATCATGCCCGCCACCTCGTCCCCTTTCTTATGCACCAGGATGTTTGGCCCGAACCAAACGCCGGGCAACTTTACCGGTTCGTCCTTCCAGCGCTCAATGACGCTGTTGGACGGCAGGGTCTTGTCTCTCCAGCTGCCGAGTTGCAGGCCCACCGAGTTTTCTAGGTTTAGTTTTGCCCCCGTCAACATTTCATATTCCTCCAATAAGTTGCCGACCACCTCGATTTCCGAGATGTTCGACACCAACACGGTAATGCCGTCCCCATAAGCCGATACAGCCGTTCTGCGTCCCGGTTCGAGCGGGATCCATTGCAACAATTCCAACTTCCGCAGTAAAGGCACCAGAGTCAATACGTACAGAAAGGAGGAGACAGGGCACCCTTGACGGAATGATATGGAGATCTGAAAGGGTTCCGAGAGGTGGCCATGAATTTGCCCAGCGAGTAGATGCCGATGTCCATTGCAACAATCCATCTTCTGAGGACGGGGCCGAAGCCAGCTGCCTTGATGACAGCCTCCAGGTACCGATGGTCGACCCTATCGAATGCTTTCGATTGATCTAACTTGATCAGAGCCCAACTGAAGCCAGGTTTACACCCCACCCTCTCTATGATGTATCGCATGAAGTGGAGTTGTCGTGTGTGGACCTGGTCGGGATTGGGAAACTTTTACTCTGCCAAACCAAATCCTGAACGAGAAGCGCCAACCTCTTCGCTAACACCCTGGCCCAAATCTTAAACTTTGTGGTGAGCAGAGTTAGGGGCCTGAAATTGTCTAATATGTCCCTCTTGTTATCGTCTTTCTTTATTAGCATCACTACGCCCGGGCTCGCAGAACTAGGAATACTCCCGTTCTGCTGCCAATTGCAGTAGTGCTCTTCGAGGAGATCGGAGAAGGAGTCTGGCATATTTACGTAAAGCTCGTAGAGGACACCATCGAAACCGAGTGACTTGCGCCTCGTGTCTTCGACAAGGGTATCATGAATTTCGGCTGAAGTTATCGGCGTTTCGCAGCGCTCAGCATCGGCCGTCGAGTGTTGCGGCAAGCCATCGCGGTAGGGATGAAGTCCGCCACCGTCTCTGACCGCGAAAACCCAAACCAAATGCTGGCGAAAGTCCCCACACTTCCGGTTGGAATCGCTTAGCTCGTGTCCGTCTCGGTCCGTCAAAGAGCGAATTGTGGTTTCAATACCATGCCTATCGAACAGCTTTGGTTTCCTCGTTTCCCAGAGCACGCGTCTTAGCTCTGTCAATGCAAGCTTTGCGTTTCACATTTAAGAAATGCCTTTCTCGCCGCAACACGTCAGTTGCAATGCACTACAAATAGCCTCGTCTAACTAATCTACCAGATATCCCTCCTTTCTATTTTTCTCTAACGCTACTTCTTTGCTAAACCCTATCGACATTCGTCTAATCTCTCTTTTGGGACCCCTTCCCCCACCATCTGCTTGTGGAATTAAAGCTGCACTCTTGGTTTCTACTGAGATGCATCTGCAATGCACCGTTCTTCACTCCACTGTTTCAATAGCTTCTACCGGGGTTGCCCAGGTTTTCTCTTGCATGATGAGCTTACAGGCCTGGGCCAACTTTTCATCTTTGTTCGAGAGGTCCATGATGAAGCATGGCTTCTTTTTGTCTGTTGCCGCAGCGAAACTGTTCTGGTTGTTGTCGTTGGTGCTGTTGGTGATATTGCTGTTATCACTGTTGCAGTTGGTTATATCTTTGGTGCCGCCGTTGTTGTTCTCGGTGCAATTGGTATTGTTGCTATTTATTCTGTCGCTGTTTATGTTCTTGTTAGTGGTGTTAATTTCGTTGTTGTTTTTGTTGTCATCATTTCTGTTGTCTATCTTTTGGTTGTCGTTGTTACTGCTGTGGTTGGTATTGTCATTGTTTTTTTTTTTTAAGATTATTGTTCTCACTATTGATGTTGCTGCTGCAGCTGTTCATGTTGTTTGTGGTAGTGCTGCTAAATGTATTTGTAGTATAAATCAATGTCTGCCGCTTACTTCCTCTCAACATTTAGGTCGCTGTCACATGACAACAGATTTAAGGTTGGAGTTTAAGCTGGCTGGCTCAACCATGTTTTTTTTTCCGAGAATCTTTTTTTAGATACAAAAAAATTCAAATATTTGGGCCAAAAGGTCAAAATATTACACAGTCACCCTTTCACATGGCAAATACCGAAGTCCTACGACCCTTTTCAAAGAATACAGCAATTATTATAAATGAAGATAAACAGAAA
>OZ024740.1:375208467-375230967 GCA_964016885.1 Eledone cirrhosa
AAATAGCATCTTGGTTAAGAGAGTGGGACTGGCTTTGTGCAGTGCCTTTGCTCACTATAAAAGCTTCACGGCACAGGCATTGCTTTATATCTGGAGATCTCTCTGCACTTGTCCTCACATGGGCCCAGCACTATGTGTCAATGATTGTCCTACCATGGGCCTAGCACTATGTGTCAATGGTTGTCACAGGTGTTGTGTTTGTACCAGAGGTTTCAAGTCGCTGGCTGGACTAAAAAGTCACACTCGTTCAGCGCTTCGGTAGGGGTTATCCTACATGGATGTAAAGTAGTGGCCGTACTCGAAAACGAGTTGGCAGCCACCATATATATATATATATATATATATATGTATATGTGTGTGTATATATATATATATATATATAAATATATTTACATATGTGTGTGTGTTTTATGTGTGTATATGTGTATGTGTATGTGTGTTTATGGGTGCGCGCGAGTGTGTGAGTGAGTGTGTTTTTTGTGAATGTGTCTGTTGATTTTTGGCATATAGTTGATTAGTTTAAGAGAAGTTCGAAGATAATTGTAAGATATGCACTCAGTATTTTGAATCTGTCTACAGAATTCTCTAAACCTTTGTCACTTAGTAGAACCTTAATGAATTTAGCTTTTAAAGAATCTCCCTTTCCTTTAATTCTATCTACCATGACTGACCCCCCACTGATCTTATAGACATCTGTTAGCTTAAGAGAAACTTAATGACAAGGAATGGTATGCCATCCGGAACCTGTTTATAGAATTCTGTCTGCCTTTGTTACTCTAAAAACAAAAATTAATAAAAATAAACTATAGCTTTGTAGAATTAGCTTTTAATGAATTTCCTTTTCTATCGACCAATGACCTACACCCATCCCACTCCCCACCCTCTCCTACCACGTGTAGAGACCTATAAATTCCATATTTATTTTTTGATACCCAGATTCCTGATGATTTCTAAAGAATGAAACAGTTCTAGTCCTGTAGAATCTCATCTATATTAAAACTATATATATTTATATATATATATATATATATATATATATATATATATATATATATATATATAAAAGAATGTTAAATAAAAGTCAAATGATTAAAATTTAGCCTCGTTTATTACTGCTGTATTGCTGTAGTTAGTATTTTTTCACCCCAGCACATTTCAGTCCTTAGATTTCGAACACATGTATGTTTATATTAGTGTTCATCTCTCTTGTTTATTCAATTATATATATATACACACACACACACATTCACACATGTGTATATATATATATATATATATATATATATATATATATATATATATATATATATATAAAATAAAGTTAAATAAAAAGTCAAATGATTAAAATTTACCTTCGTTTATTACTGCTATATATATTTCAGTGACAGCCATCTTTGGCTGTGACCTCTTCAGGCAGTTTGAATTAGTACGGTATAGACAATTACATATGTTGTTTATGTGTATAATATTGTCAATACTCTGATATTCCCAGCTCCTGGTTAGGTTGTTATTTCACTGAGGAACTGAAGTCATATCATATGACTTCAGTTCCTCAGTGAAATAACAACCCAACAAGGAACTGGGAATATCAGAGTATTGACAATATTATACACCTAAACGACATATGTACTTGTCTATACCATACTAATTCAAACTGCCTGAAGAGGTCACAGCCAAAGATGGCTGTCACTGAAATATATATAGCAGTAATAAACGAAGCTAAATTTTAATCATTTGACTTTTATTTAACTTTATTTTACACTACTCTGGAGTAACCAAACCAACCTGCGCACTTCGTCGAGTGCTCCAGCCTGCATAATAGGGTGTGGTATACAACCAAAATAAACTCAAAATCTATATATATAGGTATTGAAATTTCCGTTAAAAACAGAAAAGGTGATAGAAGTGAAGAGTGCTCTATGTAAGTACCAGAGCAAAATTTAATGTATAAAAATCAATACAATATAATTACCTCATTACCAGAGGTTTCCCGAATTAGGCGAATACGAAAGAAACGTCTTCATTCGTTCGTCAGACGAGGCAATATAAAACATGGGTAAATACTTGGAAAGTCTCATCAAGAAAAGCAAAAAAACAAAAAAAATATAGGCAAATGAATTAGAATATGAAATATATAATATTATTTCAAGAAATATAGTTAGGTGTGTGTATATGTATGTATATACGCTCACAGATGTGCATATATGTGTATGCACATATGTATACGTATAGTGAAAATGTGTGCGTAAATATATAATTTAGGGCAAATGTATCTGTGTGTCTGTAATCTACAGACAGAATAGATACATCATAAGAATATGAAGGCACACGCATAAACACACCTACACACACGTACACTTATATGCGGAAGTAAAAGAGGTAAGGGAGTGTAATAATTAAAGGAAAGTATCAATCTCGATATATTTATAAAAATGGAACAATAATTTAGAAAGAAAAAATTTAAGAAAAGAAGACAAACAAGGTACATGCATACACACACACGTATATCTCACAAAAAAAACGCAAACATATACATGCTTATATACACACGCACACTTACACATCCATAAGTTCGATACGTACACACACACACACACACACACAAACACACACATACTTACACTCACGCATATTGACCTGTTTGCATGCACACGCATAAAAATGAGGATGTAAAAAAAAAAAAAGGTGGGAGAAGAAAAAAGAAACAAAACATAAAACCTAGATGTAAAAACACGGATATAAAGATACATACACATACATATATATATATATATATATATATATATATATATATACACGCACGCGCGCGCACATACGTAGTCGCTCATGTACATATATAGAAAGTATACACACATTAAGGCGTTCAGCCACATTGATACAGGGTGTAAAAAACTTGTGGATAAGTAAGTACAAATATAAAATTGTAAGATTGGCTGCGCAAAAATAAAAAATAAAAATAAAAATAAAAATAAAAATAAAAATAAAAATAAAAATATTAAAAATAAAAATAAAAATAAAAATAAAAATAAAAATAAAAATAAAAATAAAAATAAAAATAAAAATGAAAATGAAAATAAAAATAAAAATAAAAATAAAAATAAAAATAAAAATAAAAATAAAAATAAAAATAAAAATAAAAATAAAAATAAAAATAAAAATAAAAATAAAAATAAAAATAAAAATAAAAATAAAAATAAAAATAAAAATAAAAATAAAAATAAAATTAATGATAAGGATAAAAATGAAAGTAAATCAGAAAGGGTAATTATAAAGAGAATAATAAGAGTCTATGGAGGATAAGTATCTGAAAGTGTGTTAAGTTTATCAGCTGGAAAGCAGGTGTGATTTCATGTGTGGGCAACTGGTGAAAATTTCCGTCTTTGTGTTCAGGCAGGTCTTTGGTGATTTAAGATTTTGCAATATCCAATATTTTTCATTTATGCAGAGCGTGCATTTTCTTGTACCTCTTGCATATTCTTTAGATTGGTTCAAAATTGACCAATCTAATTTATATTAACGCGTTTTGAATTTGTCTTGCGTCATACCCACATGTCGTTCACTGGTGGCTGGATGGTTGTTGCTGATGATTGTCACTTTAGCCGCATATACAATGGCTTTGGTGTTGCATTTACCTTGTAATGGGCATTCACTTTTGATTCTACAGGAGCAAGTTTGATTTTCTCTAGGTGATTTTTTGTTGTCTCTTTTACTTCCGCATATAAGTGTACGTGTGTGTAGGTGTGTTTATGCGCGTGCCTTCATATTCTTATGATGTATCTATTCTGTCTGTAGATTACAGACACACAGATACATCTGCCCTAAATTATATATTTACGCACACTTTTTCACTATACGTTTAAATATGTGCATACACATATATGCACATATGTGAGCGTATATACATACATATACACACACCTAACTATATTTCTTGAAAGATTATTTTATATTTCATATTCTAATTCATTTGTCTATATTTTTTTTTTGTTTTTTTGCTTTTCCTGATGAGACTTTCCAAGTATTTACCCATGTTTTGTGTTGCCTCGTCTGACGAACGAATGAAGACGTTTCTTTCGTATTCGCCTCATTCGGGAAACTTCTGGTAATGAGGTAATTATATTGTATTGATTTTTATACATTATATATATATATGAAAGGCAAAGTCAATCCCACCGAGGTTGACTTTGCCTTTCATCCTTACGGGGTCAATAAAATAAAGTACCAGTAATGCACTGGGTATTTGCTGGCCTAAAGTAGAAACAATTATATATATATATATATATATATATATATATATATATATATATATATATATATATATATATATATATAATTATATGATTTGATATATATTAGCCGAACTGTAGATAGGGAGAGAACTGAAATGGTGTTAATGTGCATGATAGTTTTTCGTACCTATTATTGCATGTTAGAATGCCAGCTTAATATTTCCTGGATGGCTATGTCAGTTTATCAAAGTTAATTAGAATCAAAATAAAAACAAACGGTTTAAAATCACTGGATAAGTAGATCACATCAGGAATTAATTATTGGCCTAGAAACAATTAAATCAATAGCACCCTCGCTCCTAATACGATGTTACCTTAAAATTCGCAAGCTTATGCTGTATATGAATAAAATTCGCTTAATAAGCATTTTGTATTCTTTATGAATAACTATTAAGTGAAATATGAAGAATTCGAAATATATATAATGAATATATTATGTATATTGTCATTTACTATAATGTCTAATATAGATAACAGTAATGGAAACCTAACATGTGCAAAAGTACATAGTGTTAAAAATTATGAATTATTTACTGGAATTATATTCTTATGAATGAACACTTAAATTTCGAATATTCTCCAGCATGGACACTTTGCGATTCCAATATTCTTTCGTTAAGATATAATTCAACTTAATAATGAGTTTTAATTTGAATAATTGAAGATATTATATGTCATATGAATACCATGTATAGATTGGAAGAGACTAATGAGCATATTTTACATATACAAAGCACAGACACATCGATGATGATGTTACTCTGGCGTGTGCATTCCTGGCCACACACTTCGTACGCATAGGATGTAGCTGACCTGCCCATGTCACCGCTGACATTGGCATTGGCGAAATGTATCTGTCCCTTGTGCTTCTTTCTTAGTTACAGAAGCACACATGCATACATGCATGCATACACACACACATACGCATACACACGCATACACACACACACACACACACATATATATATATATATATATATATATATAACGGCGATGAATTAGTTTTGGTAGGTTTTTTATATGGAATCGTGTGTCGAAACAAATATTGTTATACTTGGGGAGGGTCATATTTGTGTAATATTGCCAGAATTAATAACAGAACACACTCACTGTTTCGTTGGTTTTCGCTTCTCGCTTCTGTGTCTTTTATATCGGTAATCTAATTTATTCGATCCTCAATGTTGCCATTGACTGACCAACGGTCAAAAATAATACAGATACAATATAGACACAGACACATATATATAGTTTATCAAAGTTCTTTCGTTGCACATCTGTAACATCGTCAGTGGTGCTATTGTTTCCTCAGGTTACATTGTATGTCTATGCCATCTTTATTTAGTCTGTTTATATATTTATTTATTTATTTGTTTGTTTGTTTATTTTATTTTGTCTTCTTTGTGCATGCGTTTGCGCGTGTGTATAGTGTTTTGTTTGATGTGTGTTCGTGATTGGGTGACTGTGTATCGGTTAATGTATTCTATCTTTACTAGTGCGTGTTTATATGTGTTTGTTGTTATTGTGCTTGTGTATGTATTTATTTATTTATTTATCTATTTATTTATTTATTTATACTTCTCTTAGGTCAGTGTTGTTTGTTTGGGTGTTGTTGTTATTCCATTCATTCTTTCTGGTTAGTCTTGCGCTTCTAACTTCTATTTCACTGGCCTCTCTGATTTGCCTATCTGCTGGGTCATTTCTATGTTTAGATATTATTCTAATTTCTATGTTGTCTATGTTACCGTCGTGTTGTTGTCTGGCATGTTCCTATAGTACTGACCCGTTTCTTCGTCCTTTTAGTTCCCCCCAGTGTTGGTCTATCCTTTCACCTATGTTACGAGCTGTCTCGCCTATATATGTTGTTGTCATGTTTCTGCAAGTACCATCTGTACATCTTATGCTATAGACTACGTTTCTAGTTTTACAGTTTATCCGGGGGTTTACCTTACATATGATACAATTCCTATTATACAGTGGGTTTTTTTAAAAGGGTAGGTTTTACTGATCAGGGATTTTATGGTGGTTCCTGGCTTTTCTACCACCTTAATCTTTAAGTGGGTCTTTCTCAGGGCCTTTCTACACTCGTCAGCTAATTTCCCTCCAGGGGTAGCGTCCACAAACATGACACTCTGGTATCTATGGTTGTCGTATCATGAGGTGGCTTTCCCTATCTTATGTCTAGCCCTATCTAAGCTATTCCATGATGTGCTCCTGTATAATGGGCAAAGTCCTTTCATGTCCAGTTCTATGAGGTTATTATACTTTTCCATGGCTCCTTCGTATACTCTGACTCTGTATCTTTGGTTGTAGCCAGAGAACTGCATGCGGCTGATGAAGTGTTGGATGTGTATTTCCATTTCTGTTGGGTCGCACATGCGGGACACATTCTTCATCACTCGTACCAAATCTGCGATCAGAATATTAAACATAGCACTACTGGACATTGCTGAGTTTTTGAGTATCAGGTATTTGGAGGCCATGGGTTTAGCATAGTGTGAGTGGAGAATTTGGGCTCTCTCGTATATATATATATATATATATATACGTTATTCCGGGTTGAATCGGAGGTAACCACAGTAAGTAAGGTACTCAATGCATAGCAGAGTATAAAAGTTTTAATATAGATGAGATTCTACAGGACTAAAACTGTTTCATTCATTAGAAATCATCAGGAATCCCTGATGATTTCTAATGAATGAAACAGTTCTAGTCCTGTAGAATCTCATCTATATTAAAACTATATATATATATATATATATATATATATATATATATATATATATATATATATATATATATATATATATATATATATATATATATATATATACATACATACATATACATATGTGGCTGTTTATATATATATACTGTATGATATGCGCTACAATTATCAATTGAGCACAAGGATAGTATTCGGTTATATATATATATATATATATATATATATATATATATATATATATATATATATATATATATATATATATATATATATATATATATATATACATACATACATATACATATGTGGCTGTTTATATATATATACTGTATGATATGCGCTACAATTATCAATTGAGCACAAGGATAGTATTCGGTTATAGTGAAACAACTTGCTAGTCAGATTATCCCTAGATACATATATGTTATGCGATATAAGAATGTATGCATTTTTCTACGGAACTTTGCACCTGACTTGTCAGGATCTGAAGTCTAGAAACAACGTTATCATTGCGAACATTTCTAGTAGAGAATAAAAATGACAGAGTATTGATAGTGATATGCACTTGAGTTTTGAAAAGAAATTATCCCGATGAATGAGATATTTTCCTTACTTTATTTATTGACATAGCGAAATTATTTTTAAGGACCTTGGGTTTATCTAAGTCATACTTAATTATTCGAATATTGTGTCAATACATTAGGTTGGGGACTGTAATGTTATTCCATGTTATTCCATAACTTGTGACATGTGAACCTAGTTAGATTAGCTAGAAACTTTTAATTTATGACCGATAGATATTTTATAGTTTGAGAAACATGTAGTTTAAATGTTTTGAATTGTGAGCAGCAGGTTTTATCAAATTGCTTATTTATTTATACGTTGCCAAATGATATGATATGAATCGCTTTTGTTTGATGCACCAATAGTACATTCATTAATCACGTATATTCTGAGTTGTGAACAAATGTAATTAAATTTGATTTCTAGGCACAAATTTTATATTTGTAATATATTAACAAATCAAATACATTCATTTCTGATAATGTTTATACAAGTAAAATTGCACCTGTCTCTATTAATATAATTTAAAAAAACATGCAAAACCAAATTGCTTTCTGCAGAATAATGTTTGGGGGCCCGTTTGTGTATGTGCTATAAATGAATAATCACTCTCAATTAGAATACGAAACGGAAGCTAATTGATTTCCTGTGACAGAAAATTGGAATCTTTAAATTCTCTCTTAATAAATATGAACTTTTTTTCATCGGTCTGGAGTCCCGCTGATCACCTGCGAAGAATCGTATATTAGGATGTAATCCGTAGAGCTTGATTAAACGGCAAACTAGCAAGGAGTGTAGCTACTGTGCTTCCAGAAATGCCGAACCATTTAAACCATAACTAGAAAACAACTACGCTATATACTCTGCGAACTGTTCTTTAGACAGTCGATCTAAAAACAAATAAAACATGTTTATAGATATCGACAGTCGATCAACTTTTGTCAAACTGATCAGAGCAAACAGCACGGACACTCTATCTCAAAGTTATTTTTGAAAAGCATTTTAGAAATGCGCAACCGGTAAAAACTTAAAAACTTAAAACCACAACTGAATACTAACCCATACAATCACTAATACTCTTTTATTCCTAATTAAACCATTTTTCAACTGTGAACAATTTGTCAGCATTTTCTATTCCGTTTACCAATATATAATAACTTGTGTGTTACACCTCTATTCTTTATATATATATATATATATATATATATATATATATATATATATATATATATATATATATATATATATATATATATATATATATATATAAATGTAAGTGTGTATACGTACATACATATATGTATACAGACGTACAGGAGTATGTATATACATACATACATGCACACATATATATATGTACGTACGGGTTTACCAAACATTTACTATAATGTTCGGTTTGTTTGTAAAGAAACTGCCTGAATGAAGCCGTACAGTGTTCGGCAACCATGGTTGCCATTTTGTTCAACACTGACAAAGGAAAGATGAACTAGTTTCGAGCTTCTTAGTTGTCATCGGCACCGTATACCTTCCTGTCAGATGATTGAACGTTTGAAACTATATACTTTACTTGTGCATATTAACAGCTGAGTAGCCTAATTTGCATACCTAGTGAGTTAGTCGGCCGGGCGCACTGACAACGATGAATGGAAAAATTAAATTTCATTTCTCACTCTTAGTACGTCTGATACTTAAATGTAAGTATGTATACGTACACATAAATATGTATACAGACGTACAGCAGTATGTATATACATACATGCACATATATATATATATATATATATATATATGTACGTATGGGTTTACCGAACATTTATTATAATGTTCGGTGTGTTTGTAAACCGGCCTACTAACTACTCGATATGCAAATTAGGCTACTCCGCCCTTAATGTGCATAAGGAAAGTATATACTTTCAAACGTTCAATCATCTGAAAGGAAGGTATACTGTGCTGATGACAGCTAAGAAGCCCGAAACTTGTTCATCATTCATTTGTCAGTGTTGAACAAAATGGCAACGATGGTTGCCCAACACTGTACGACTTAATTCGGGCTGTTTGTTTACAAACAAACCGAACATTATAATACATGTTCGGTAAACCCATACGTACATATATATATATATGAGTGCATGTATGTATATATATACATACTGTTGTACGTCTGTATACATATATGTATGTACGTATACATACTTACATTTAAGTATCAGCCGTACTAAAGATTGAGAAATGATATATCATTTTTTCCATTTATATATATATATATATATATTTTTATATATATATATATATATATATATATATATATATATATATATATATATATATATATATATATATATATATATATATAGGGAGAGAGAGAGAGAGAGATAGATAGAGAGAGAGAGAGAGAGAGAGAGAGAGAGAGAGAGAGAGAGAGAGAGAGAAACAGGAATGTACATCATCAGTAGTCTCCTGATTATCATTGGTATTTCTTCGCATTAAAGTCTAGATACCTAAAATCAGTGCGAGCGATAACAAAATTAAGTTATCGGGACAGAGGAAAGTAAACAAACAACATGGTAGTAATGCAACGTAAAGAGAGGAAAAGAGAGACAGGTCACCTTTAAGTGATTCACCGTTTTGCTACACTGGTTTTCGACCAGAGTCTGTTGAGACATATTGGATTGGCAGAATCGGTAGAGGGTTGGACGCTATGCTTTGCAGCATAGAGTTACGTCGCTATATGATCTGATTTCAAATCGCGCCGAGGTTAACTTTGCCTTTCATCCTTACGGGGTCGATAAAATAAAGTACCAGTCACGGACTATGGTCAATTTAATCGACTTCCCCCTCCCCAAAAATTCCTGGCTGTGTGCCTATATAAGAAACCCTTATATATAACACCCCTGGTTTTTTGAAGAGATGAATGGTTCTGATTAATAGTGGAGTATTATCTGAGGCTTGTTGTATTTTTGTCGACATCATGCCAGACCCACATTCCTTGCTTACCAATGCCGAATATGTGGAATTTGGAAGCGGTTTGTTGCAGAAATAATACTGAATAGTAGACTATTCTCTGTTTGTTTGCCGCAATCTTGTAATTGATAGTCTATTTTTTTTATTTACAGCTGATGACCTAACCAAAGTCTTACTTTATGATCTGATGATGTAACGAGGCTATAGATATTCATAATGAGTTTTGCCACATTCAAAGAATACTTGGAATCCGACCTTCGTTTTCTCTCATATACATTTATATATATATATATATATATATATATATATACGATATTAAATAAATGGAAACTATATTTATAAAACCATATTTATTTCATTATATATATTTCAGGGATATCATATTAACAATATGCTATGCCTTCCTCAGACAAAATACAATATAGACAGTTTTATAGATAAATAGATTTGACATACCGTTCAACATCGACTTGTATTTGAAAAGTTGATTTGGCAGAGTTGATTTGGGTTTGCAGAGTTGTTCACGTAAATTCACATCGATGTTTGTAGTTATCATATAAACATATGAATTTTTAAAATTAAACATAAGATCATTACTTTTCACACATTATGGATACGTGTCTCATTCAGGAATACTGATATTTACATTATAGTGCCTGGTTTTTATACATACTAATACATTAAAACATAGGGTTTTTATGCCTCGCCTATGTCTGGTTACTTTTCATTTTTCTCTATATATAACAGCTGGTTTCTCTCCTAACCACATATATCTCCTTTACATTAATACTAGAGCTAACTAAATAAATAAATAAATAAATGTATCATTGATACGTTTATTCAACGGATGTCCAACTACCTACTTTTCTCTATATATATCTATCTCTATCTATTTCCTCTCTCTATATATATATATCTCTGTTTCTTTACATGAAGTTCTTCTCTTTATCTATCTTTCCATCTCTCTATTTTGTTACATGCATTTCTTCTTTTTCTTCTTTTTCTTCGTTTTCTTTCTTTCTTTTCTTTCTTTCCTTCTTTCTCTCTTTCTTTCTTTCTGTTTACAATTTTTCACTGCCAAATCAACTTTTCAAATACAAGTCGATGTTGAACGGTATGTCAAATCTATTTATCTATAAAACTGTCTATATTGTATTTTGTCTGAGGAAGGCATAGCATATTGTTAATATGATATCCCTGAAATATATATAATGAAATAAATATGGTTTTATAAATATAGTTTCCATTTATTTAATATCGTAAATATACTCCAAATACTTGTTGAGTGCTTTTATATCAGTTATAAATATTTACTAGTTGTAACCCAACAATTTAAATATAACTTTCCATGTATATATATATATATATATTTTAGTACAGCATAGATGAAGTTCTAGTATACGGCCAAGCTAGCGTGTATGCTTATTCGGTTTTGTAACTTTAGCACTCATATGAGGTAAGACTCCAGAGTATAACATTATGTTCAGACAGCTTAGCAAGTTAGATATAGCAGTCGGCAGTCCGACCGCATCACTAGAGCAACGAAAATACACCACCCAGGTAAAGATGTTTTTACTGACCTGGACATAACGCTGAGGCTGGGTGTAAAATATACAATCCACATGGTATTTCCACAATATTGATCGCAAAATCGCACGCAGCGACAGCGCTAAGTTTCTACAAATCCATGATCGACAAATTCCTATTGCAGGAGTCTGCAATATAATCGCTTTTGACGACAGAACATATATATATATATATATATATATAGCTATATATATATATATGTAGAGGGGGTATATATATGTGTGTGTATATATATATATATATAATATATTAAAATAACAGATGAAAGTTTAAGCAAAGAATCGTTGCTTTCACCCTTAACGGGATCTTCTGAAACTAACAAACTCAATCTGTAAACGCAGAAGTGGATATTTCAAAAAGCGTTGCAACTGGAGGAAGACAGGAAGACCATACTTTGGTTCGTGGAAACGTTCCCTGGCAAAGAACGGGAAAAAACGAATAAATACGTCATTAATAGGAGGGGTGAAAAACAATTACACGCAAAGACAGAACCACGTTTATGGTATAAAAGAAGTCGTAGACTGATATTCTCTGAGGTGGTTCATAGAGACGTTCTCTGGCAATGAACGGAAAAAACGAAGATAATACGTCATATGTTGAGCGTGGAGAACAATTGCACGCAAAGACAAAACCACGTAAATGGTATAGCTGAAGTCGTAGACTAAAATTCTAACAAGGAAACCGAATGATTCTCCGCTTCAGAGTTAAGAATAAAGTAAATAAAATACAATACAGAGGTAATAGCTATTAAATAAATATATACACGCATCCAAATACGTACATACACAGGCATACGCGAAAACACTCGCCATAGGTATACAAACCACCCACATATAAATATGATTGTGTGTGTGTGCGTGTATACAAATAAATAAGTAATTAAATAAACGTATATAAATAAATAAATACGTATATAACAAGCGCACACACATACCTACATGTAAATACACAAATGTTCGGAGAAGCACGTCAACCGAAACATGAAGTACACATATACACACACCCAACATATATATATATTTATCCTTATCGAGCCCTCTTTGGATTTTAGTCCTCAAATTTATTATTATTACTTTATATATAATATATATATATATATATGTGTGTGTGTGCGTGCGTGTGTGTGTGTGATGGCTCCAAACTCTGCTAAGAGTATTGCAATCGCTTGTCAGATTCATTTCTTAACATAGAGTTCGGTGCACTTTTAGGCTACGGCCAGCCACACGAACCTATAACAGATCCTGAAAAAGTAACGTCTGCGCCGCTTTGAACGTTTTTGTAACTGGGGAAAGGACATGCACACGACCGATCTCACTCTCTGTGCATCGACACTATTTCCAAATTCTACATTTTCTCTCTCTATATATAGAGAGAGAGAAACACAAACACAACGACAATTTCCGCTCATCGGCTGTCATCTATGGATCACTAATGTTAGTAATGCACTAATGTGTTCGAAACATAAGTCATCCTCAAAAGACAAGCGATGAGCAGGAATTGTCTTTGTGTCTTTTTTTTTCCTCGCGTTATCTCCTTATAATATATAACCAGCAATTTATCTGTCTTTCTGTCCGACAGTGGAAACACGTGCGCGCGTGCGAATGTTTTTTGCACACGCGACGCGTAGAGAGAGAGTGAGAGTGAAAGAAAGAGACAGACTACAAGAGGGGGATAGCGGGAGGGAGAGAGGGGGGAATTGAGGAGTGCTACAGAAACATATATACATTTCTGTGTGTGTGTAATATATATATATATATATATTCACACACAGAAATGTATATATATTTCTGTTTGTATATATACAAACAGAAATATATATACATTTCTGTGTGTGTAATATATATATATATACACACAGAAATATATATACATTTCTGTGTGTGTAATATATATATATATATACACACACAGAAATATATATACATTTCTGTGTGTGTAATATATATATATATATACACACAGAAATATATATATATTTCTGTGTGTGTATATATATATATATATATATATATATTATATATATACACACAGAAATATATATACATTTCTGTGCGTGTAATATATATATATACATATATATATACACACACAGAAATATATATACATTTCTATGTGTGTTATATATATGTATATATATATATATATATATATATATATATATATATATATATATATATATATATATATATATATATATATATATATATATATTTATATATATATATATATACAGAAATATATATACATCCCTTAGCTACTGTACTGTATCTGTTGCTATCTCTCTCTCTCTCTCCAGCTATCCCTCTCTTTTAGTATGTCTGTTTCTCTCACTCTCACTCTTTCTCTTTGTAACACACTAACATTTCTCCCCTCTATCGCTGTGACGAATGGGGAGATGGAGGAGGAGGAGGAGAGAGTCACTTCGTCACTTCACCTCTGCCTTTTTTCTCTCCCCTCTCACTCCCTCATTACGTACAGACATTAGGGCGGTGGATTGGCAGAATCTGTAGAGAGTCGGACACCATGCTTCATATCATGGAGTTACGTTCCTTTACGGTCTGAGTTCAAATACCGCCGAGGTTAACTTTGCCTTTCATCCTCACGGGGTCGATAAAATAAAGTACCAGTAATGTACTGGTTAATTGCTGGCCTTGTACCAAAAGTAGAAACAATTATTAGAAACATTGCTTCATTTTTACATATCTAAGCATTAGTAAAATAACTAATAATTTCAAAAGTAATTTTTCAATTCCAATTGTTATGAACAGCAAAACATTAATAATAATTTTGTTCTAAGAAATATATATATATTTCTGTGTGTGTAATATATATATATATACACACACAGAAATATATATATATACACACAGAAATATATATACATTTCTGTGTGTGTAATATATATATATATATATATATATACACACACAGAAATATATATACATTTCTGTGTGTGTAATATATATATATATATATATATATATATATATATATATATATATATATACACACACAGAAATATATGGGCATTTCTCTGTTTGTCTGTCTGTCTGTCTGTCTGTCTGTCCTTCCCTAAAACTCAAATGTAGGTGCTACAGAAATATTACCTTCCCCTTCCTTTCTCCACTTTGTACTACCAAGAGAAACACTGTCGCTATAGAAACATTACCTTGCCCTCTCCACTGACTTTGGCCACTGAGGACGAGTGAATTGCTGGTTGCTATAGAGACACCTTGCACAAGCCAGAAATAACCAGTTCGAGGCGGTTCTGACTTGACACCATGCCAAGAACCATTGGAAGATATATTTCCATCGTTATATCATAACGTTTATGTAACATAACGTTTATATTTCCGTCACTAATCTCTTTTTCTCCTTTTTCGTTTTAACATATATTTATTTCAAAGATTTCACCGTATAGATAACATATATATTTATACATGCATAAAAGACACACCGAGAGACGGTGAAGATGTGGTGCCGAAAACATTTCTCATCCAAATCTCAACAATATCAGTATATACACTAGATTTGCTAGCAGAAAACCGCCCACCGGGTGGTTTTCTGCTAGTCTACTTATATATATATAACAAGCAATTTCTCTGTCTGTCTGTCCGACAGTGGAAACACGTGCGTAGAGAGAGAGTGAGAGTGAAAGAAAGAGACAGACTACGAGAGGGGGATAGCGGGAGGGAAAGAGGGAGAGAGAGAGTGAATAGACGCTAAAACACGTGCTACAGAAACATTACCTTTCCCCTCTCCACTGACTTTGGTCACTGAGGCCGAGGGAATCGCGCTGAACGCGTCATAATAACGTAATGCAGACAGCCAGACATACAGACAGATATTATAGGGGCGCAACGTTATATCTATGTATCTATCTAAAAAGAAAGACTAAGAATGATATAGAGAGAACGCTAAATAGCCTAATGTGGTCCCTAGAGCATTGAAAATTTGAAATAATTTTTGCTCAACACACTCAGAGGACCATAAGTATTTCATGTCTAATGTTTGAAAACAATCGGTTGGATGGTTCTCAAGTTTTAGTGAGCTGACAGACAGACAGACATTCTCTGTTTTAGATATATAGACTAGCAGAGATGTATGTGTGTGTGTGTGTGAATTTGAATCCCTAAAGCTCGAGAAGCACCCAACCGACTGTTTTCAAACTTTACACATGTAATACTTATGTTTCAGGGAGTGTTCTGAGCAAATTTCAAATTTTCAATTCCCTAGAGACCGCATTAGGCGATTTAGCGATCTCTCTCTATAGTTCTTAGTATTTCTCTTTTTAGATAGATACATTCATATAGCGTCGCGCCCTTATAATATATGGCTGTATGTATGACTGTCTGCATTACGTCACTTCCCTGAGGATGTCGGTCTGCGTGTGGGTGTGTGTCTGTGAGTTTGAATCCCTAAAACTCGAGAAGTACCCAACCGACCTTTTTCAAACTTTACATGTGTATTACTTATGTTTTAGTGAGTGCATAAGAGAAATTCAACTTTCTGATCCCCTAGGGCCTGCATTAGGTGAAAAACTACGTTTTTCATGTTTTAGGGTTTGTTTTTAGGCATTACGTTAGACTGATTTCCTTGAAATTGTAACTATGTATTAGTCAGTCTCTTCTTCATACCGTTAGCAAAGAAAATCTAACTTGTTTATGGCCTAGGGCCCGCATTATGTGAAAACCTACATTTTTCCTGCTTCATCGAGGAACATGTTAAAGATTATCCAGCCATCTGAGTATTCGGTTTATTTTCTTTACCTATTGTCCAGGCATGCAGTTTTTTCACGATTAGGTCTGTTGGCGGACCCCGTTCCAAAATACTTCATCCCGTGCAACTCCGGTACCACTGCTAGTATATAATATATATATATATATATATATATATATATATACATATATATATATATATATAATGTATAAAAATCAATACAATATAATCAATACAGAGGTTTCCCGAATGAGGCGAATACGAAAGAAACGTCTTCATTCGTTCGTCAGACGAGGCAATATAAAACATGGGTAAATACTTGGAAAGTCTCATCAAGAAAAGCAAAAAGACAAAAAAGATATAGACAAATGAATTAGAATATGAAATATATAATAATCTTTCAAGAAATATAGTTAGGTGTGTGTATACATATGTATATACGCTCACAGATGTGCATATATGTGTATGCACATATGTATCCGTATAGTGAAAAAGTGTGCGTAAATATATAATTTAGGGCAAACGTATCTGTATGTCTGTAATCTACAGACAGAATAGATACATCATAAGAATATGAAGGCACGCGCATAAACACACCTACACACACGTACACATAGATGCGGAAGTAAAAGAGGTAAGGGAGTGTAATAATTAAAGGAAAGTATCAATCTCGATATATTTATAAAAATGGAACAATAAATTTAGAAGGAAAAAATTAAAGAAAAGAAGACAAAAAAGGTACATACATGCACACACGTATATCTCACAAAAGAAACGCAAATATATACATGCTTATATACACACGCACACTTACACATCCATACGTTCGATACGTACACACACACACATACACACACACACACACATACTTACACTCACGCATATTGACCTGTTTGCATGTACACGCATAAAAATGAGTAAGTAAAAAAAGGGGGGGAGAAGAAAAAAGGAACAAAACATAAAACCTAGATGTAAAAACACGGATATAAAGACTCATACACATACGCATACATATATATATATATATATATATATATATATATATATATATATATATATATATATATATACGCACGCGCGCGCAGATAAGTAGTCGCCCATGTACATATATAGAAAGTATACACACATTAAGGCGTTCAGCCACATTGATACAGGCTGTAAAAAACTTGTGGATAAGTAAGTACAAATATAAAATTGTAAGATTGGCTGCGCAAAAATAAAAAAATATAAATAAAAATAAAAAATATATCTGGAGTGGAAAACACAAAAGGAGGTGTTATTGGTGTATGTGAAGATACCCTTTGGACTACTCTGTAAAGAATATCCCAACACCTTCTAACACTCTCTACACGAAAATACTGATAGACAAAGTAGAGAAGATTGTTAAAAGAATGAGATGGAAAGCTTTGATTCTCGATGGACACTTTAACACGGATTCTACGGCATATTTTGACATCAAAACTCATAAATACCCGCAAAGAGTAAAAGATATGACCGCCTTTGAATTAGACCTAGTTAACCTAATCAACAATATTAATTTTCGTAAGTACTCTAACCCTTTTCAATCTAAACTATCTAATGATATTTCAACTTTCAAATCTTCTAATAATAAGTTCATCTCCGATAAAACTAAAAACCTATATGAAGTTAATAATAATTTACACGACCAACTATTAATAGATAATATCACCTCTAAATACCAAATAGCTAATATAAATACGTACCATAATATAAATAAGGAAGCTAAAGAATTAGCTGTTTCTTTAAAAATAGATAATAGGACAGAAAAACTTGCTAAACGTTCTGCGTACATCACCCTTAAAGATCATAAACCCGACTTTATTAATCGTCCTAGTTGTAGATTAATCAACCCTGCTAAGACTGATATCGGTCTTGCCAGCAAAAAAATTTTAAATAAATTAAATACACACATTAGAAGTAAGTCTAAATTACTCCAATGGATAAATAGCTCTTCCGTAGTACATTGGTTTAATAATATTAAAAACAAAAATAGTTCTAGATTCACCCAATTTGACATTGTAGATTTCTACCCATCTATCCCTCAGACCCTTTTAGCGAAAGCTTTAAATTTCGCTAGAGGGTTTACTAATATCTCCGATATTGAAGAGAATGTCATCTTGCACGCTAGAAACACTCTACTTTTTAATGATAATGGCACTTGGGTAAAAATATCTAACCCAGAGAACCCATTCGATGTCTCGATGGGCTCTTACGACAGTGCTGATGTTTGTGATCTGGTCGGCCTATTCCTCCTACATACACTTAAAGAAAAATTTCCTAACCATATTTTTGGGCTTTATCGCGACGATGGTCTAATACTTTCCCATACCACCATAGGCCATAACTTAGATAGATTAAGGAAAGACTTAATAAAAACCTTCGCTAGTTTTAATCTTAAAATTACTATTGACACTAACCTTTCCAATGTAGATTTCCTAGATATAAACCTAGATTTGCCTACTGCTTCTTATAAACCATACCATAAACCTAATGAAAACTTAAAATATATAAATAAAGGCTCTTGCCATCCACCTATAGTTTTTAAAAACCTTATCCCTAATATTAGCCGTAGGATCTCCACCCTCTCTTCCTCAGAAGCTATTTTTAATAAGGCATCCCCTACTATAATAAAGCCCTCCAAAATAGCGGTTTCAGCGAACCGATTAAATACATACCCAACTATACTAACTCTATTAACATAAAAACAGGAAAAGAAAAATAATCTGGTTCACCCCCCCCCCCCCCCTACTCTCTAGCAGTTAAAACTAGTGTAGGCAAAAAATTCCTAGAGCTCCTAGATAAACATTTCCCTAGAACACATAGATACCATGAGATCTTTAACAGAAACTGTGTCAAAATTAGCTATTCCTGCGGTCCCCTTATTAAGTCCTATATCATCAACAAAATATCACCTAGAGAAAATCAAACTTGCTCCTGTAAAATCAAAAGCGAATGCCCATTACAGGGTAAATGCAACACCAAAGCCATTGTATATGCGGCTAAAGTGACAACCATCAGCAACAACCATCCAGCCACCAGTGAATGATATGTGGGTATGACGCAAGACAAATTCAAAACGCGTTATTACTCACATGTGGCATCCTTTCGAAATCCAGAAAAAAAATTTACAACAGCTCTGGCTAGCAGAATTTGGGATTTGAAAGACCAAGGCATCCAAGATAAAATAGATTGGTCAATTTTGAACGAATCTAAAGAATATACTAGAGGAACAAGAAAATGCACGCTCTGCATAAATGAAAAATATTGGATATTGCAAAATCTAAAATCACCAAAGACCTGCATGAACACAAAGACGTAAATTTTCACCAGTTGCCCACACATGAAATCACACCTGCTTTCCAGCTCATATAAACTTAACACACTTTCAGATACTTATCCTCCATAAACTCTTATTATTCTCTTTTTAATTATCCTTTCTGATTTACTTTCATTTTTATCCTTATCATTAATTTCATTTATTTTTATTTTTATATTTATTTTTTTATTTTTATTTTTATTTTTATTTTTATTTTTATTTTTATTTTTATTTATTTTATTTTTTTATTTATTTTTTTTTTATTTTTTTTTTTTTATTTTATTTATTTATTTATTTTTTTTTTATTTATTTATTTATTTATTTTTTTTTTTTTTTTTTTACATCGACCAATAACCTCGCCCCCCTTTATTCTCCGATTCACTTACCTAATATTTTCACTTTCCATTTGTTACTTTCCTATTTCCTTCACTAACTGATTACACTTGTCATTTGTGTTTTCCACTTCAGATATATTTTTTTATTTTTATTTTTATTTTTTTATTTTTGCGCAACCAATCTTACAATTTTATATTTGTACTTACTTATCCACAAGTTTTTTACACCCTGTATCAATGTGGCTGAACACCTTAATGTGTGTATAGTTTCTATATATGTACATGAGCGACTACGTATGTGCGCGCGCGTGCGTGTATATATATATATATATATATATATATGGATGCGTATTTGTATGTGTCTTTATATCCGTGTTTTTACATCTAGGTTTTATGTTTTGTTCCTTTTTTCTTCTCCCCCCTTTTTTTACTTACTCATTGTTATGCGTGTGCATGCAAACAGGTCAATATGCGTGAGTGTAAGCATGTGTGTGTGTGTGTGTGTGTGTGTGTGTGTGTACGTATCGAACGTATGGATGTGTAAGTGTGCGTGTGTACATAAGCATGTATATGTTTGCGTTTCTTTTGTGAGATATACGTGTGTGTGTATGTATGTACCTTTTTTGTCTTCTTTTCTTTAATTTTTTCTTTCTAAATTTATTGTTCCATTTTTATAAATATATCGAGATTGATACTTTCCTTTAATTATTACACTCCCTTACCTCTTTTACTTCCGCATCTAAGTGTACGTGTGTGTAGGTGTGTTTATGCGCGTGCCTTCATATTCTTATGATGTATCTATTCTGTCTGTAGATTACAGACATACAGATACATTTGCCCTAAATTATATATTTACGCACACTTTTTCACTATACGTATACATATGTGCATACACATATATGCACATCTGTAAGCGTATATACATACATATACACACACCTAACTATATTTCTTGAAAGATTATTATATATTTCATATTCTAATTCATTTGTCTATATCTTTTTTGTTTTTTTGCTTTTCTTGATGAGACTTTCCAAGTATTTACCCATGTTTTATATTGCCTCGTCTGACGAACGAATGAAGACGTTTCTTTCGTATTCGCCTCATTCGGAAACCTCTGGTAATGAGGTAATTATATTGTGTTGATTTTTATACTTTAAATGTTGGTCTGATACTTACATAGAGCACTCTTCACTTTTATGACCTTTTCTGTTTTCAACGGAAATTTCAATACTTATATATATATATATATATATATATATATATATATATATATATATATATATATATATATATAAGAAGCAAATAAAATTTCAAAGATACGAGATATTTCCTGGTGGAAGTTCCGATGTACTCCGGGTTGGTATCCTGTTTCGAGGTGAAAGTCCAATCACAACATCCAACGAATTACTAGCGTCCGAAACGTTAAGACACTCTTCCTGCTATATCAAGCGTTAACCTAATACATACCTTCCATATACTGTTTCAATTGTGTTGTTATTTCTGTTTATCCTTTACATGCATATATGTATATATATATATATATAGTATTAGTTATACTATTTATGGTTATGTAAACACAAAACCTTAAGCAGTTGTAAGTATTTTACACACACCCTAAATAGTGGTAGGCAGTAATGTATTACTACCTTATTACCAGTAAGTTAAGTAGCTCAATGTAAAAACATCAGATGATTTACAGAGCAGTTATATGAAATATAAGAATCAAAGAACTGTTCAAAACATTATTTATTGGTATGTCTCTCGGCTGAAATGGAGGTCATATAACTGTCCATGCATTAATAAATTGCTCCGAAGAATCCAAACCTCGGTTTGGAGGAAACAGCTGTAAGCACAATAATGTTTTGAACAGTTCTTTGATTCTTATATTTCATATTTCATATATATATATATATATATATATATATATATATATATATATATATTTATATATATATATATATATATATATATACATACACA
>OZ024740.1:375233467-375263993 GCA_964016885.1 Eledone cirrhosa
TAAATCATTTCATTTTTCTTTATTAGATATTGTATATCTTCAAATTTTCATATACATACGAGTTCGTTTAAACGATGTAAATACAAATTATGAATATGTAGACAACTTTAAAGATATTACAAGGAAAATAATATCGGTTTTATGCAATATCAAATTTTACTAATAAAATAGTATATCCCATTACGTTATTGAAATAGAGATATCACCTAAAACACATGTCTCTAATAAAATATTTACTAGCTGATACTCTCTAGTTTTTCACTCTGTAGAAAGATACAGGATATCAGCATTTTAATGTATTTTATATGAAGTACGATATCAGTAGAGAAAAAGGCGTTTACTCTTTTTGGAACATTCAGCCACCTCAAAGTATCGGTCTTGTGGGCTCCAGTATAATAGTATTTGAATGAAAATATTTGCTGTATTGTTAGATTCCAGAGATTTCGTCGTCCCACAATAGTATTTCAGTAAAATCCCCAATATGTCTTGACTACACTTCGCCTCGGAACATCACTTGAAGCAATTGAACTATTGTTTATTCATATTGACTTAATTCACCAGCGCATTTAATTAGATATCCTTGAATTCTGAAAAAAGATGTAAAAGAAGAAAACAAGGGCACATTGCTAAAATTGAATTATTAAAGATACGTTTGCCTTATTTAAACTCTAAATATATTTATTTGACGTTAATTAAATATATAATCATAATTCAATTTAAACCGCTTGATTATTATTACATATTTTCCTTTTAATTGTGAAGAATATCAGATGATTGCCCCCAATCAATATTTGAAACCTGAAATTTATTGAACAGTTGATGAAGATGTTATCATTTGAAATGCATTTTTGAATTTTAATTTATTGTTGAATGCATGTGTCATACCGATTAATACGCTAAGACTATTTAAATATTCTTAAGATTAAAAATATATTATTCCTGTATGCGATTTAGAATTGAGATAATGTTAAAGTTTCTTTCAAAATTTTAAATTACTTCTCGTTTTCCCAAAACTAATATGTGACGCCATTCTGTTGTTGTTTAATATTTTCTTTTATTAGATCAGAAAATCCACACGAACAAAATTTTCTGAAGCGAGAAGCTTCAACATTAACGTCATACACTGTTTACAAGGATCACTACCTTAGCGCATGAAATAACATAACATTTTCAATAGGATTTCTTTGTATAGCCTTTTGATTTCTAGAATTATATACGGTGTATCAATAGTCTGTCAAGAAGATATTTTTAGGTAAACGTACAGTCTATTATTTCTTCTTAATTTATAATTTGTTACACAGATCTGATATCGAGTCAATTTAATTATTTCCATTAACTTGTCTCTGATAATCATAGAGCAACACTGGTTAAGGTCGACAACACAATCTCACATAGTGGTGAAAAAATATATGTGTATATATACATGCGTATGTATGTATGCAAATACATGTGCGTACCTCTCATTATTTCTCAAACTCCCTCACGCTAGAGTAACCACGGAAGTATGGAAACTGCTTTTAAAGAAAAAATATAAACATTTTCAGTCAAGCTTACCACCCATAGCCTTGATATCAGCCTTGTTATCATATCAATATCTACCTCCGACTTCTGAGATATTTTTCACCGCTACAAGGGATTTAGTCCCATTTCTTGACCGGTGTATCACGTGATACACCGCCTTTTTTAGATTGTCTCGCTTGCTACGGATGTGTCTGGAAGCGCTCTTTCCCTGAAGTGTTCCCTTGAAAAGCTGGCTTACCTCACAACAATCAATGTTGCATCTCTATGATGTAAGATTGTTGCATACTGACCAGTGAAGCTGTACAGTCTGGACATCGAAGAAAAATTGGGTATATATCTGTGTCTATTAATTCTTCTTACTTTATAATTTATATATATATACATATATATATATATATATATATATATATATATATATATATATATATATATATATATATATATATATATATATATATATATAATATATATATATATATATATATATATATATATATATATAATGATTTATAGATTCACAACAATGATCAAGAAGAAAGAAAATAAATGACCGGAAATCAACCAGGGGAATTTTAATCTGTATCTTTTGCATCCCGGCCAACTATGCTATATCCACACGAAAAGGCAGCCGATATTAGTTTCAGTCTAAATTAATGAGTTACGTAAAAGGTTTAACAGGGGCATTCATCAACGTTTGTCATTTTTCTGTGAGTAGTGAGCAACGAGGGAGATTCATGTTTACTCATAGCTAAGGATCAAGGTTTCTTACTATACAAATGTGTGGGAAATTATTAAGAGACATTGGATAGAGATCGTTTACAAACGAATACAGTAAAATTAGCAACAAGACTGTGTGACTTCTTATAAGACCATGATGATCCAAAAATAGATCCAGACCTGAAACCGTTGGAAACCTACGTAGTCGAGAGGGAAGTCAAGCAATGTCCAAAAAAGATTAAAGTAATCTGATTCATACATGTCAACCTTTCAGACATGGTATCGATGTTAACGGCAAAATTATCCATGCCAATTTTTTTATCAAATAAAACTCGTCTTTCATGACATATGCGATGTTTACTAATATTATGCTATTGTCCTCTAAGAACTGTGCAACTTGTAGGTTTGATGTCAGCGCTAGGTGGTTAAGAACGTTTGTAGCTTAGAGTTATGGCCATTTACGTTCTGTGTTCAAATCCAACCGAGGTTAATTTTGCCTTTAACCGTTAGGGGTCGATAAAACAAAGCATCAGTAATGCACTAGGGTAATTGCTGGCCCTGTGCCAAAAGTATAATCATTATCATTTTAGATGTTATCAGGGCGTTTCGATTGGCAGTATCGCTGTAACATCCTAGAACATGCTATGCGGCGTATAATTATGTCTGAGTAGATTCTTAGTTCAAATTCCACCGAGTTTCGCATTGCCTTTCATCCTAACGGGATCGATAACATAAAGTACCAGAAATCTACTGGAGTTGATTTTAACGCTGTTTTTCTCTCACCAAATATTTGGCTCTGTGACTAAATCAGAAATCAGTATTGGTGGATTGGCAGTATCGGTAGAGCGTCAAACACCATGCATTGCAGCATAGTGTTATGGCCCATTCTGTACTGAGTTCAAATCCTGCCGAGGTTAACTTTGCCTTTCATCCTTACAGCGTCGATAAAATAAAGCACCAGTCACGCACTGTGGTCGATTTAATCGACTTTCCCTCTCCCAAAATTGCTGGCTTTGTGCCTATAAAAGAAACCATTATTAGGTGGTAGATATTCAGCATCGTAGGGCGTCGGACAACACACTTTGTAACATATGGTTACATCCCTTTACGTTCTCCACAAAATTGACGGCCTTGAGCTTCGGCCAGTAAAATTGGTGTGTCTTTTCTTGTTGTTGTTATGGCTAGAACGGCAATAACAATGACAACATTAACTACTACTACTACTACTACTGCTACTACTACTACTACTACTACTACTACTGCTACTACTACTACTGCTGCTGCTGCTCCCGCTACTGCTACTACTACTACTACTACTACTACTACTACTACTACTACTACTACTACTAATACTACTACTACTACTACTAATACTAGAGAATTTACCTGTGTAATAAAGATAATCTATTTTCTTATTTATTGCATATCGCAAATCCATTATTGTGTGCTCTGATAAAATCTCATTTAATATAGATATTGTGACACTAAACTTAATATGTACATACTTATATGCTGATACGTTGTAAGTAAATAGTTTCGTTGCAGAACACTAGCAATCATGAATTAATGGCACTACAGATACTTGTTATTGAAATAATGATTAGTTTCAAAGCATTTATCAATGAAATTATTAATGTAGTTTTATAAAAGTGAATTAGGATGGACTCTTATACTGCTTGAATAAAAACATGGCGCCATTTGCGTGATACTGAATATTGAAATACTATAAAGATTACAGCTTTCAAGATATAATTACGTTATTTCTAAGTTTAAGATTTATATATTGTTTAATCGAGACAACTCTTGCACATGTATGACACAATACGCGGAACAGTTGTGTCCGTAACTTATTGCTAATATTCATATCATATCAATTTGTTCGATTCATACCTATATAAGACACAAATCTTACCTAATTCGAAATGAGAATGATTCATTTGTTTATTAAGCAATAGTGAATATTCGAGATTAGCAAGAAACCGTAGATACATCGACTGTGTATATCGTACTTTTGTGCGGTTGAATTAAAATCTGATTCTGATCCAGCCCAAATTTCACCTCGCTTACAAACCACGCTTGTAACAGTCATTAGTCGATCGAATTCACAATAACCAATTCAAATGAATATTTGCAGTGTGCCTACATTAAAAGGATTAATAATTATATAATAGATTGAGGCAAATGATAGAACGCAATTACCAATCTCCTCGTGAAACAAAACTTTAAAGTGATATAGAACCAAATTTGTAGGAATATATTATATTTTTCCATTACACCATTTATCTGTTTAATAGCGAAGAGGATACTACACATTTGTATTTACATTACGCTGAAGATATACAGTAAAAGTAAATATAAATTACGTAAAAATCGAAAATAATTTCGTGTAAAACAGTTCGGCTATACCCAATTAGTAATCACGCTATAATGTCCATAGTGATCATTATATATTATGGTCCTTTAATTTTATAAACATTAACAATTCGAAATTGTTGTTGCAATTTAGAGTTACCTTAAGTACGCCCGTTTGATTATAGATATAATTTTTATCAGAATCGAAAAAAAAAGATTGATTAATGTAGTGTGCAGAAATGAAACAATTCTGTGCCTTTGCGAATTATAGTCAGTAATTATAGATATATGATATAGCAAATTAATCGATGTTGCGTAATGATAAATAATGTAATAAGGAGAAAATCGTAAGGTTAGTAATGAATAAACATTGTGCATAACCACAATCAGTAACACACACACACATATACATTGATATAGATATGAATATATATATATATATATATATATATATATATTATATATATATGAAAAGGTTTCTCCTCATCAGTGGCCTTCCAACCGTCGTAGGCATTTCGTCGCATTAAAGGCCATATACCTCAGGTTGGTGCGAGCAACGGCTAAAAAAAGTCGTTGGTGCACGTAAATAAAGGGGACGCTAGGGTAAACAGACAAAATGGTTTAAGCAGCAGAAAGTGATGAACAAGAAACAAGTCCCAGATTTCTATGAATATAAATTCGGTGGAAACGTGAACGAGAGAATAAAGACCATCAAACCTGGTTGAAATGTGAGCAAGGAAGGAATTTCGTATAGGTCTAACGGGGGGAAGAAGGGGTCTGGTCTGCGAATTCGGTAAACATAAGTTCTGTGAAGTCGCAGACGAGAGAGACGACGGTTGGAAGGCCACTGATGAGGACAAACTTTTTCATATGTAACCCATTTGCAGCGCCGCAGCTCCATTATTATCATATATATATATATATATATATATATATATATATATATATATATATATATATATATATATATATATAATAGTGAACCTAAGATTTGTAGACAGGAAAAAGTTAAAAGAAACAACAGCTAAGGTAAAGAAAGTCATCCCATACCTTGAGGTGAGGAACCTTCACCAATGCAAACATATCCTCAAAGCAACCGCAAGTGCGGTGAGCAAATTACTTGGTATAAAAATGAGAGGAAACAACAAACAAGAAAGATCAGAACCTTGGTGGAAAGAACGACTGAATAGTCAAATCAAGGAAATAAGAAAAGACATTAGAAAGCTTGACTATTTACTGAATGGGACATTACAAAACATAGACACTAATGGTAGATTGAAAATAACATACGCAACTAGGGGGAAAGAGCTAAATATTATCCTAGAGGAACTGAAACAACGCATTGTGGCAAAAAAGTGCAAAGATTAGGCGGAATGAAAACAAAGTTAGTCAATATGAACTGAACCGCATGTTTGAGAACAACCAGATATTGTTTGTACGGCTTGAAGGGAACGAAAGAGGTAGCGACGTGATCCCTGAGACGGAACAGACTAAGACATTCTGGAGAGGAATATGGGAGCAGGATGTTGAACATAATAGTCAGGCAGTGTGGATTGAGACTGTTCAAAAGGAGATTAGTGAACAAGCACACCAACAACCTGATTTGAGTATCACAGTTGAAACTCTTAAAGGGCAGGCCAACAAACCAACCAGGAAAACACCAGGCACAGATGGTGTGCAAGGGTATTGGATTAAAAATACAACATCCCTCCACCCGAAACTGAAAACCATGTTCAATGACTGTTGATGTCGGGTGAAGTAGCAGAGTGGTTGAAAAAGGGTACCACAGTTCTGGTAATGAAAGACCGAATCAAGGGTAATGATGTTACCAACTAAAGGCCCAGCACATGTCTATCCGTAATGTGGAAACTGTTAAAAAGCATTGTGTATGAGGAAATCTACCATCACCTCCACGGAAACAGTTTGTTACAGGACGAGCAGAAAGGATGCCGAAAGAAGTCCCGTGGTACAAAAGACCAGTTACTTATTGATAAGATGGTAATGAGGATTACAGGAGGAAGCACATTGGTCTTGCATTGCGATGGATAGATTACAAAAAGGCATTCGACATGGTACCTCATTCTTGGATAACCAAAAGCCTAGAGGTCTTCAAGGTGGCAGATAACATCTAACAATTGTTGAGCAAAACTATGAAGTCCTGAGAAACAGAGGTAACATCAGGTGGAGAAACCTTGGGAGGCGTGAAGATCAAGAGCGGTATCTTCCAGGGAGATAGTTTTTCCCACTGCTGTTTGTCCTTACCCTGAAACCCATGTCCGTAATATTGCGAAAAAGTGAGAGCCGGATACAATTTGGGAAACGGAGAGCTTACCATCAACCACCTACTCTTAATAGACGATCTTAAACTCATTACAAAGAGTGAGAAGGAGTTGGATGTATGTTGACACTGTCCGTATTTTCAACAATGATATGTGTATGGAATTTGGTATTAATAAGTGTGGAGTCATTGTGATGAAGAGAGGTAAATTGGGCAGAAGCAACGGAATCCAGGTACCAGCAGGTGAGATGATAAAGGAAATTGACACTGAAGAGGGATACAAATATTTAGGTTTTCTGGAAGCAGATGACGTCAAGAACAAAACAAAATGAAGGAATTGATAAGATCTGAATACATTCGGAGAGTAAGGAACGTATTAAACTCACATCTAAATAGTAGGAATGCCATAAGTGCAGTAAATTCCCGAGCTGTGTCTATTATTAGATACAGTGCGGGAAATCTGAATTGGAATGTTGCTGAACAAAAAGAAATGGATACGAAAACTAGGAAGCTAATGACTATCTACAACTGTTCCGCAAGAGGAGTGATGTCTATAGACTCAACTTAAAGAGATCTGAAGGTGGAAGAGGTCTTATCAGCATAGAGGAGTGTGTTCAGACGGAGTAAAACAACCTACACAAATATGTGACTTACAGTAGGGAGCCAATGCTCAGAATTGTACTGAAGGAGAAGACAATAGACCAGAGGATGTCCAAGGAGGAAATAACAACAAGGAGGAAGGGCAACCTTCATGAAATATTCCTTCATAGCACCTTCTTTAAGAAAACGGAATTGAGAGATCCACAGATATGGAACTGGTTAAAAAGAGGAGACCTTATACAAGCTACAGAAGGAATGCTAATGAATGCGCAAGAGCAAGCCCTCAAAACGAGGTGGGTGAAACACCATATTGACAAGGATGAGGCTAGCTCACTGTGTAGGATCTGTGGAGAGAGAGAGGAGACTGTGGCTCACATTGTATCCGAGTGTAAACACCTAGCCCAGACTCACTATAAGGGCTGGAGACCTGATGTGATGGGCAGGGTGATCCACTGGCATCTATGCAAAGTAAACAAGTTATCACATTCTGAGAAGTGCTATGAGCATAAGACAGACTCTGTGAGAGAAAACGATCAGATGAAGATGCTATGAGATTTTAGGATACATACGAACAAGAAGTTAGAACACAATAGGCCTGACCTGGTGGTTTTGGACAAGGAAAAAAGATCATGCCTGATTGTAGATGTAGCCTGCCTATTTGACACGAGAGTGCATGGAAAAGAGAGGGAGAACATTAACTGATACCAGGATTTAAAGTGGGAGTTAAAAAGGATTTGGAACTGCCATGAAGCCAAGGATTGTCATAGGCGCACTATGTACTATCTCAAAGAGTTTGCAAGTATGGTTAAAGAAGATTAGTCCAGCCCCGCTTTTTGGAACACTTCAAAAGGCATACATGCTGGGAACAGCAAGAACCCTCCGAAATGTTCTGAATGTCTGAGGCTGAAGGCAGCTGCTTGATATTCATTTCAACAAATTTTCCAGTTAAATAACATCAATGACTGAGACTCAAAGGACACTAATAATAATAATAATAATAATAATAATAATAATAATAATAATAATAATAATAATAATTGTTTCTATTTTAGGCACAAGGCCAGCAATTATCCAGTACATTACTGGTACTTTATTTTATCGACCCCGTAAGGATGAAAGGCAAAGTTAACCTCGGCGGGATTTGAACTCAGATCATAAAGGGACGTAACTCTATGCTTCAAAGCATGGTGTCCGACTCTCTAAGGACGAAAGGTTAGACTTTCATTACGTATTTTGGATGGTGACGCGCGTCTGGCTACTGATCAGTTCAAGGTTCGATGTATATCGATCTGGGCCGACTCTGGAATCTAAAGCTCATCGGACGTATGTAGTAGTAATGCCAAATTATATATATATATATATATATATATATATATATATATATAAACAAATAACGAAACGAAATTAAATTTCGTTTCGTTTGTAACTTACTTTTGTATGACTGACGCTTAAACAATTAAGTTAAAAATGTACATCCACATATGTATGCTGAAATACTAGTATGCATATGAATACACACACGTGTACATATGTAGATGTACCGAGTTTTTCACTGGTCACTTTACTGTGAGTGTCCAGCTATTCTGTATGTAAACACACAGACAAACCGGTTTTTAGAGTCATACATGTTTTTGAGGAAACACCTTTTCTCTATTTTCCAGAAAGCCAGACAAGGAATATTGGACTAGTTTCGATGTTGTTACATCTCATCAGCAATATTTACGTATCTTCCGGCCTTTCTAGAGAATCGTAAAAGCACATATCGTTATATGCTTTTTCTATGAAAATTAGTAGTGGGCAGGCTAATTTGCATAGAGCGTGAGTACGTACCGGTTCAACGTAGACGATAAAAACAAATAACGAAACGAAATTAAATTTCGTTTCGTTTGTAACTCACTTTTGTATGACTGACGCTTAAACAATTAAGTTAAAAATGTACATCCACATATGTATACTGAAATACTAGTATGCATATGAATACACACACGTGTACATATGTAGATGTACCGAGTTTTTCACTGGTCACTTTACTGTGAGTGTCCAGCTATTCTGTATGTAAACACACAGACAAACCGGTTTTTAGAGTCATACTGGTTTTTGAGGAAACACCTTTCCTCTATTCTTCAGAAAGCCAGACAAGGAATATTGGACTAGTTTCGATGTTGTTACATCTCATCAGCAATATTTACCTATCTTCCGGCCTTTCTAGAGAATCGTAAAAGCACATATCGTTATATGCTTTTTCTATGAAAATTAGTAGTGGGCATACTAATTTGCATAGAGCGTGAGTACGTACCGGTTCAACGGAGACGATAAAAACAAATAACGAAACGAAATTAAATTTCGTTTCGTTTGTAACTCACTTTTGTATGACTGACGCTTAAACAATTAAGTTAAAAATGTACATCCACATATGTATACTGAAATACTAGTATGCATATGAATACACACACGTGTACATATGTAGATGTACCGAGGTTTTCACTGGTCACTTTACTGTGAGTGTCCAGCTATTCTGTATGTAAACACACAGACAAACCGGTTTTTAGAGTCATACTGGTTTTTGAGGAAACACCTTTCCTCTATTCTCCAGAAAGCCAGACAAGGAATATTGGACTAGTTTCGATATTGGTACATCTCATCAGCAATATTTACCTATCTTCCGGCCTTTCTAGAGAATCGTAAAAGCACATATCGTTATATGCTTTTTCTATGAAAATTATTAGTGGGCAGACTAATTTGCATAGAGCGTGAGTACGTACCGGTTCAACGGAGACGATAAAAACAAATAACGAAACGAAATTAAATTTCGTTTCGTTTGTAACTCACTTTTGTATGACTGACGCTTAAACAATTAAGTTAAAAATGTACATCCACATATGTATACTGAAATAGTAGTATGCATATGAATACACACACGTGTACATATGTAGATGTACCGAGGTTTTCACTGGTCACTTTACTGTGAGTGTCCAGCTATTCTGTATGTAAACACACAGACAAACCGGTTTTTAGAGTCATACTGGTTTTTGAGGAAACACCTTTCCTCTATTCTTCAGAAAGCCAGACAAGGAATATTGGACTAGTTTCGATGTTGTTACATCTCATCAGCAATATTTACCTATCTTCCGGCCTTTCTAGAGAATCGTAAAAGCACATATCGTTATATGCTTTTTCTATGAAAATTAGTAGTGGGCAGACTAATTTGCATAGAGCGTGAGTACGTACCGGTTCAACGGAGACGATAAAAACAAATAACGAAACGAAATTAAATTTCGTTTCGTTTGTAACTCACTTTTGTATGACTGACGCTTAAACAATTAAGTTAAAAATGTACATCCACATATGTATACTGAAATACTAGTATGCATATGAATACACACACGTGTACATATGTAGATGTACCGAGTTTTTCACTGGTCACTTTACTGTGAGTGTCCAGCTATTCTGTATGTAAACACACAGACAAACCGGTTTTTAGAGTCATACTAGTATTTCAGTATACATATGTGGATGTACATTTTTAACTTAATTGTTTAAGCGTCAGTCATACAAAAGTGAGTTACAAACGAAACGAAATTTAATTTCGTTTCGTTATTTGTTTTTATCGTCTCCGTTGAACCGGTACGTACTCACGCTCTATGCAAATTAGTCTGCCCACTACTAATGTTCATAGAAAAAGCATATAACGATATGTGCTTTTACGATTCTCTATAAAGGCCGGAAGATAGGTAAATATTGCTGATGAGATGTAACAACATCAAAACTAGTCCAATATTCCTTGTCTGGCTTTCTGGAGAATAGAGGAAAGGTGTTTCCTCAAAAACCAGTATGACTCTAAAAAACGGTTTGTCTGTGTGTTTACATACAGAATAGCTGGACACTCACAGTAAAGTGACCAGTGAAAAACTCGGTACATCTACATATGTACACGTGTGTGTATTCATATGCATACTAGTATTTCAGTATACATATGTGGATGTACATTTTTAACTTAATTGTTATATATATATATATATATATATATATATATATATATATATATATATATATATATATATATATATCCAGGGAATGTAACGTGAAGTTACTGTAGGTTCACCCATGTGTGTACTCGATGTTGTGATTCACGTCAGAAGAGCATTTGATTCCAGAGTCGGGCCAGATCGATACAGACCGAACCTTGAGCTGATCAATAGTGTCACCAATATATAAATGTAATGAAGGCTTACTAAATCGCCCATGTATTACTATATATATATATATATCGTCCATATATACAATATATATATCGTCCATGTATACAATATATATATATATATTTATACATATATATATACATATATATATATTTATACATATAGATATATATATATATTATTATACTTTGGGAGGGTCATGTTGCCAATAAGAAACACACGCACCAGTTGTTTCACTTCAATTTATTATAATAAATTTATAAATTTAGGAATTTATAAATTTCCGGTTGGTTGGTTGGTTACACAACCAGATGGTTGTTTATATATTGTCTAAGTTCTTTCGTCACACATTCAAGATGGCGTAGGTCAGAACAAAGGAGAGGCACAAAAACAAAGAAAAGAATCCCCAGTCACTGAAGAGGTCACAGAATGTGTGACGAAAGAACTTTGACAATATATAAACTACCATCTGGTTGTGGAACCAACCAACCAACCGGACATTTATAAATTCCTAAATTTATAAATTTATTATAATAAATTGAAGTGAAAGCAACTGGTGCGTGTGTTTCTTATTGGCCCCATGACCCTCCCAAAGTATAACAATATCGGTTTCAACACTCGTTTTCAGATAAAGAATCTTGCTAAACAAATTCAAAAACGAAATGTTTATATATATATATATATATATATATGTGTGTGTGTGTGTGTGTGTGTGTGTGTGTGTATGTGTGTGTGTGTGTGTGTGTGTGTGTGTGTGTGTGTGTGTGTGTGTGTGTGTGTGTGTGTGTGTGTGTGTGTGTGTGTGTGTGCGCGTGTGTGAGTTTTGGGTTCAATCGGGGGCAAACAGAGTTAGGAAGTAAGGTACTCTATACATTAATAATTTGAATATATTTAACGTATAAATGGTTTCTTCAGAAATAGAATTGTTTCATTGAAAAGAAATCATCAGGAAAGCTTTCCGGGTTGTTTGCATTGAGTTAAACAGTTGTCTCTGCCTATTATTATTGTATTTATGTGATTGCGAGTATTTGCGTTTGCAACATCGCAATCCATAACGCAAGGTCTAAGCTTGGTTAACTACTCCACATCGGAAGATTTTTATCCAACTATGATATGGTATTATATACTTAAAATACAACGAAATATTTATATTCGAATGAACGTTAACGGTGATTTAGTTTATTACAATTTCATATTTATTTTTGTTATGCTCACTTCCCCGATGTTTAGCCGCTTTTATCGTATTCTAGGCTGCCATGGTTTCTTCGAACCGTAATTTACCATATGGTGTGCGACCACATAATGACATAAAAATACCATCGGTACATCACAATCACACCAATAATATCGCAATATTATCTAAAATATAGGGCGGTGGATTGGCAGGTTCTGTAGAATGTCCGGACCCCATGCTTTGCAGCAAAGAGTTACCTCCCTTTATGAGTTCAAATCCCACCGAGGTTAACTTTGCTTTTCATCCTTACGGGGTCGAAAAAATAAATTACCAGTAATACACTGGGATAATTACTGGCCTTGTGCCTAAAGTAGAAACAATTAGCTAAAGTATACTATACAGGGATGGATTCTATGAAGCAGAATGTCGATTTTTAGCTAAAGTGAATCGGCTGTTAAATATTTATTGGATTTCCAAGGATATCACTTAGTAATAATGACATAGCAACCACCATAGATTTCCTGTCGGTAGATGCGCAAGAATAGATTTGTTGACAATCTAGTGGGCGATGATATAAAAATAATGAGAATGTAAATCCCTTTGGATTTATTTGGTTCATAATTGTACATTTCTGCAAGCTTGCATGCTGGGAATTCTTCCTACACTGGAGGGTTTTGACAATGATTATAGAAGTGGGCTTAAATGATAAGTCAATTTGAATGCCTGAAAGAAATATTCAATTATATCAAATGACTCCGTAGAGTAAATGTTCTAACTGTAGAGTAGATGTTCTATCACGAATGCATTTGGAGAAATTTGTGTTCCTTAAAATATAAGACATACTACTTAGTGGATATGTAATTAGGCTTGTAATATATCATGTTTGAAGAAGTCATTTCATATATATTCATATGTCTCATTGGTATAGTTCCCTATGTTAATCCAATCCTTCGTATCAACCAAAACGGTTTTAGGCGCGGTAGATCTACACTTGCGCAGATGTTGGCCTTGAGATGAGTAGAGGATGAGATAAAAAATTCCAACAGATAAATGGCAGTAGTTTTTGTTGCCTTTGGAAAAGCTTTTGACAGCATAACGAGAAACATCCTGTTTGAAATTCTACCTTTGTATGGCATACCAGCAAGTCATGTGGAAGCAGTTAAGGCTCTGCATCTCAACACAAGTGCCACTATCAGCACCGCTGTCCCAACAGAGTTCTTTGACATCTCAGCAGGAGTGCTGCAGGGGACACTCTTGTCCCATTCCTAATTATCATTGCACTAGACTCTCAATTGACAAAATCAATAACAAAGTTATAACCATCAAACCCTACATCAGCTCTAGGCACCCCTCTAAACATCTAACTGACCTGATTTTGCAGATGAAATTGCACTTCTTGCAGATTGCCTAGAAATTGCACAACAAATTTTGACATCTCTCCAGGAAGCAGCCGCCCTAGTTGGCCTTCATCGCAACCAGGTTAAAACAGAATACATCAAAGCTATCAACGTAGAAATATCAAGCAAGTCGAGGATTTCAAGTCCTGGATCATGGACACTGAGAAGGATTTCACCACCAGAAAGGTCCAACCATGGTCAGCTTGCAACAAGATGGATCGAGTTTGACGCTCAAATCTTTCCAACAACACCAAGATCAGACACTTCCAAGTAACAATTCAACCAATCTTGATATATGGAAGTGAAACATGGACGCTTTCATGCAAACAACAAAAGCACGTTGATGGCACTTACATTCACCTGCTTCAACGCATTCAGAACATGAGCTGGCGACATCTGACTATGACAGATATATGCCGGCCACCCACGCATTTCTGTCGTTGTGTGTAAAAGGAGATTAAGAATTGCTGGCTACTGCCATCGTGCTACATATCAAGCTGTGTCCCGATTAGTGATTTGGAAACCGCATGTAGTCACTTATAACAGGAGGCGTAATCTCTCCTATCCCGATGTCATCTCCAGAGATTCTAGTATTGACATCCATGACTTGACAACAGAAATGAGCAACAGACCCACGTGGAGATCAATTGTGATTCCATTTCGGCTGAGGCCGCCGGATGATGATGATGATGATGATATCTCATTCTTAAATCTTTTTTAGTAACGAACTCGCGTTCATCATTGAGTACAAGCAATGTACTGCATATGTAACACATACACTCGGGGAAGTTCGAAATAAATAATAATGTCCTTCATTAAAGAAAGGCTTTTGATACTGTTCTTTCGGGCGGGAAATACGAATAGTTTAAATCAAAAGTGATTTTGGAAAATGTTAACTGATTTGTGATATAATTGAAAAAAGAATAAAGAATATTGAAACGAAATGTAAACCGTTAATTAAACATCCATTCTCTATTTTACTGCATAATGCTTACTGTCTGTGCTCCGGTGATACCTAATTCCTATTCACATATTATCGCAATTTAACATTTATAACGTTATAATGAGCTGAATGAATAATTCCTGAGCTTAAAGATACAGTGTTGCTTTGAAAATAAACTTGTTATATAATATTTGAAGTTCTATTTGAATTATAGCTTTCAAACATATATTCCAGTTTTTGATATGAGTTATAAATATACAACTTTGTTTTCCATTTACATATAATATATTTTTTGTTAGAACGATTGTGTGTAAGTTTCTTTAATATAGAATTATATACATTGACCAAAGCGGCATATTAGGAGAAGCAATTTACCATTCACCAATTTAAATATCGTTACCAACAATTATTGAATATCTTATAGTACAGCGATATCTAACACCAAGACAAGCATAGAAACAATGTATTGGCACGTGTGAGATAAAAGTTTCGTTTGTGATTTTATTTTGAAACATCATCAACACATAAGCGGCAACTTCAACTAACGCATTCTCCGCTATACATAAGGCCGTGGAGGGTAATCTCTCAAAATATCGGCAGGTTTTCGGTCGAACCCGTAGCAGTGGAGCGTTCTAGTGTCCATGAACCTAGGAACCACCATCGGTATATAGTTGGCTATCCGCATGTGCGAGCCTCGCGAGCTGGAATGGCTCTTCCAACGAGTCTCCCTCACCATCCTCTGGAGAAATGCCTTGTCTATTCTCTCTACCGAGGCCGCGAGGTGGCAAGCGCGTGTGCCCCCATTTGCTATAATAGTGCGAGATGAGGAGAGAGAGACGGAGGGACAATGGGAATTTGAGTCCATTACGTTCAGACTTAATATGTATGTAAACATTTATTTAAAACAACATAGCATACACCATACCTAAGTTTATGATTATTGTTATTCATCAATTCTTATCTGAAGAATAGTTAACAAAATAAAATACTTTAACATTTCTCGCGCGATTCATATTTATTTACACAGTAGCTATAATTACGAAAAATGTGAGCAAAAACAGAATGCGTACTTTTTGTGAAATATTATCATCCGCATGTAATTGCAAGAAATTCCAATGAATGAAACATAGTTGTTAAGTGTTTCAGAATTCAAACATTATTGTTCATTGTTGAAAGGCAGTTCATAATATGTAGTATATTATCAAATAATAAGTAGTTTGAGCTCATTTCGTCTCTATGATTTTCCAATAAATGACATAGATAGTCGGTGTAAGTCTGGAGGGAGTAACAGGGAGGATATTAAAGTTTAAAAAATGTTTTAGAATACCTGATAAATTTAATTGGCTCTTCTAAATTCATTCCATGTTTAGTGTAGAGCTCATAATATGTGTTAAAATTATAGTTTATTTTATAGATTGTAAATTTGAAAATATTTCCGTGAGAACTCATCGCAAAGAGGAAGCTGACTAAATAAGCTTGAACATTCAAATCGCATTGGATATTGTTAAATTTCAATCCGCTATATGTGAGATAAAGTCAATATTAGAATTTACTGAACAAAGTGCATTTCGTGTGAACATGACTATACATGTGTTGGCTTGGTCGAAGTTATTTCATCAAACATTTTGCTGGGAGTTTGAATGAAATTCCTATATTTTTGACAAAAGGAAAATTTACTTGTCATGAATATTTGTGACGAGTATATATTTTTAATACAGTTTTTTTCTTCATGTTTGTATTGTTTTCACACTGATGGAGAAATATCTGACAGTTTACTCCATTACGCATGAAAGATTTGAAAGTTTACTCCATTACGCATGTAATGAAATTAAAATTTATTTAATAAAAGGTCAATAATGTTTATCAAAAATACTTAACTTAAAATGTTTATCAAAAATACTTAACTTAAAATTCCCTAGGAAGCATCATTGAAATTGTTCGAAGGAAATAATCGAGTATCATTTGGAAATTTGTTTTTAAGAGTTCTCAAGATTTGGGAATACGAAGACACTCCAAAATATGTTAGATGTATAGACAGTGTACGTATAGAAAATCTAAATGTGAAAATGTCAAAATATAATTGAATAGTTTACAAATTTGAACGTATAATTAACAGAAATAAACTACAGAAATAATTTCGAAAATATTCTGGTTAAATAGCGATAAAGAAAGCTCAGAGAATGTATAACCGACGTTTTGAAAATGTATACATCCATTTTAGAAGTTGCTTTCATGAAATCATCTTTGAGTGATAATTAAACTTAATTTTCATTAATATTCTTATGTGATTTATCATTCTCATGTGATTCATCATTTTCAGTGATGAGATTCTAAGCACATATTATGTAACCATAAGTTGATGATAAAACCCATCTCAAAAACAAAAAGAAAGCAATAAGGCAAATACATTTTGATATAATGTTGTTCTTATATGTAGCACTGAAACAAAATGCTCACTGACTATTTGATTTTATTTATGGTAAGGGAATATTGTTCGAATCCTTGTTTCTCATATCTGTTCGAGTCTCTTGCTTCTTATAATTACGATAAAATATATTTGATAAATATTATCGTAATTATAAGAAGCAAGAGACTCGAACAGATATGAGAAACAAGGATTATTATTTCCAATTGTTTTGGTTTAAACTATTGATAAATAGTATTCCTATGTTATTTTATAAAGTACTTTACTATTTATAAATTTCAATTTTTCCATTTATCCTTCTCGACATGTTGTCATTAATAAATGTTTAATCGTGCCTCTTAAAATTATTTCATAAATTTCCATGTTTGTGTTTATTTTTGTTAATATTAAATTACATACATAACACAGTTTTCTTTCCAGAAAACATTCATTATTGTTGTTATTTATGCATTAATTTTACTTTTTGCGAAATACTTATTATAAATAAAACATTCAATTCCTAAATGTGTCCCATAAATAATTCAGAATGTATTGATTGCTTAAGCAGACGGACATATGAATTATTTCAATCATTTTATCCTCTTTCTTAAAAAAATAATTTGTAAAGTACAACTATTATAAAAACAATAATATATTGCTTTAAAATTCCTTCGGTCACTTGACCAAATTTCTGTTAGCGAATTATCGCCGATTTAGAAAGACTGTCTAGAGTTTGAATTTTCCCTTAATTTTTTCATTGTAATTATATATTAAGAAAGATTCTGGTTCAATTTAATTCGCAAGCTGAAACTAATCCACTCATTTTCATTTTTATTTAAAGGAAGTGAGAAATTATTTATAGAATATGTTTTGCCTTTTAGAAACACATTTTCCATGCCTTGTATGTTTTAAGTATGAAACAATATTTTACCATCTTTAGCATTTTCCAAAATATCTTCCATTGTTTGATAATTTTAACACATATATATATATATTTCAGAGAACATGGCAAAATATACATTTAAGATACCATTTTCCTTTCCTCACTCACGAAGCATTTATCAATTTCATGGATCTAAAGTCAGTAAAGGAGTTTTTTCATATATGAATAATTTTCCTAGTCAATTGATTTATAATCTTAACATCTTTATCCAGATATTCGGAAATCTATTCAAGACAAAGAAATGATAATTTTACATTCTTATTATGTACCTTCAAAAATGGAACGTTTTATCAGATCTAGTTCACAACATTTGAAGTTATATAATTATATACTGCTGGTATAAATACGTACGATTCATTGAATATATCTAATAGCATATATTCATTATTAAATGTGTGATAGATATCGATGTTTCTTATTAAAGTGAGCATAGTTAATTTAAGAGCGATACATGGTGGTGTGTAAAAGAATTTCAATATAATTAGTTTAAAATATTTATATTAAAATGCTTATGATATTAATGAATATAAAGAAATGTACTTAGTTGACGCATGAAAAGTACTCAATATGTAGAGCATCTTACTTAAAATCATTGGCAATCGCAATATTTTTATAAATATGTTTATGACGAGAAAAATAAAAAATAAATTACAGCGTTATAAAAATAAAAAAGCTAGACAAATTAAAGATCATTTTGAATGGTGTTAAAATAATTGGTAATGTAATATTAAATAATCTAGAATAAACAAGTGATGGAGAACAACGACTCTAAACAAGACATGACATGCATAGGAGATATCAAAACATTATTCTGAAAGTATAATTTGCTAGGCATCACTGAAAAAATCAAGTTTACCGAAAGTTTTCTCTACGTATATTCAACTATATTTAAGTATCCTTTCAGGAACAAGAAAGTATAAATGCTTGCGGTGAAAGTCTACTCGAATGAATTGCATGAAGATGACACAGCAACATTTAGATGTAACATTTTACGTGTTATACAGTTTTATTGCAATTATCGAATAGAACATGTATATATATATATATATATATAGTCCTACAACGACAACAAAAGGGTTCAATACAATCATACGATACAACCTAACTTCAACAACCACCACAGCTACACACCCTTTAACAACAACAGCAGGGGTCAATACAACCATAAGAGACATCCTAACTTCAACAATCACCGCAACTTCCGTAGTCATTTTTTAGACATAGCACACAGACACAGGGTAACGAGATAACACAAAACACACAGGAGACACCAAAAGTAATACAAATCGTTATTTTAACCCCTAAAGAATTAACAACATACTCTCCAAAGGTCTGAACTTTACATCAAGTCCCCAACGACCAAACTACACGAAATGAAGGAATATATTGCAGAGTTCTGTAGAAAACTAAAACTTAGCGAACAACGATACAACAAATACAATGAGGATGACTCAATAGCCAGAAATAGAAGCAACTGCGCCCGACCAGAAAGCAAGAACAAATTCCTCGATCAATCCTGTGAACACAAAATTAATTACCCATACCACCACCTACACAGACATAAACAAAAACCAAACCTAAGCAAAAAAGAATGGAATGATCTTAACAGTCTAAAGAACGACAAAACCCTGACAATCAAAGAGGAGGATAAAGGGAGTGCAATATTCCTTATGAATACAGATTACTACCCGACCCTACTACTTTCAACACTAGAAAACGAAACATATTACGAAAAGGTTCAACACTACTCACAACAGAAAATATTGAGAAACCTAAAATCCCTAACAAACCTTTACAAAGAAGGCCTTACCGGCAAGGAATACAACTACATCACCAATTTCAAAAGCAGAACCAGCCTCTTCTACGGTATCCCAAAGATACACAAAAGCGAAGTAATAGGCAGGGCCACATACATTTACATCAATATACCCCTCCCGACGACCTCAAATTAAGACCCATAATAGCAGGTACCACATGTGAAATCCCCCGCCTAAGCAACTTCCTAGATATTCTGCTTAAACGTTATAAAAAGCTAAAACATCTAAAAAGCTTCATAAGGGAGACCTGGACCTGCTCATCCACCTCTCCACAACACTTAGTAATGAACTCACCCTACTAGTAACCTTTCATGTCATCAATCTGTATTCCAATATCCCACACAACCTAGGTATAGAGGCAATACAATTCTCGCCTTAAAACTTCCCTGACGAACTTCCACAGCGCATCCCTAAATAATTTGTGATGGAGGTCATCAAATTCATCTTGGAAAATAACTTCTTCGAATTCGATACCAAATACTACAGACAGAAATCTGAGACTGCCATGCTCTCGAAAGTAGCCCCCCTCATACGCCAACCTTCTCATGGGATATTTGGAAACTACTCTATACCGAAATGTTCTAGACAAAAACGGAAACCAGTTCTACATAGAAAAAACTGGTAGAGATATGTGGACGACTGCTTCATCCTCTGGCATGAAAGTATAGAAATACTGATTGAGTTTAAAACACTTCTAAATGGACTCAACACAAACATCCAATGGAATACAGCCATGAACAACTCCCTTTCCTTGACATCCTCATCAGGAAAACAAACAACAAAATAGAAAAAGACATATACTATAAATCCACAGACTCCAAACAATATCTTCCATTATACTCGTGCTACCCTCGGCATACCAAAATGGCAATTCCTTATAACCTAGCCAATAGGATCTGCACAATAGTTTCAGATAAGTAAACATGCTACACACGACTAGACGAAATAAAGTGCACACTCATCAGCAGAAACTACCCACCATACCTAATCAACAATAGATTACAACGTGCCCTAAAACTCAACATCCAGGAACTCAGACACCCCAAACCCAGAAATGAACCGAAGCAGAAAATTCTACCATACATCTCCACACACAACCCCCTCAACCATGAGGCATTCGAGACCATCCTCCAGAACATTCCTTTACTAAAAAGCGACCCAAGAATGAATAAAATCCTCCAAACACACAACATCATAAAGAGCAAAATACAACCTAAATCCACAAAAAGCACCCTCACACAAGCCAAAATCAAATCAACCCTCACTATGAACCCCACAGTAAAAAAATGCGGAAGGCCCATCTGTGGTATATGCATAAATCTAATAGAAGGTTCAACATTCCACTTTAAACAAGGACAAAATTTCACAGTTAAATACAACTTTACATGTGCATCTGAAAACTTAATCTATGTTTTGACCTCCTCAGGTTGTCAAGAGCACTACATAGGACAGGCAAAAAATAGCCTCCGAAAACGTATGATCGTCAATAGATCACAAATCAAAATACAGGAATACAGAAAGATTGCTTTTAGTGAACATATCGCCAATTGCGCACCTAACCAACTACCAAACTTTTGAATTTTCCCCATTTACATATCATAGACAACGCTTCATTCATCCATTGTACTAATAATGAAACGTACTTCATTAACAAATTCCAACCTCTACTTAATGGACTAAACTTCGGACTAAACTCAAACTGGAACGAACAATGAACCATAGTCCAACATTCTTACGTTCTCTAAAGAGTTACCTTCCTCAAACCCTACCTAATCCTTTTTCATATATAAATAAATTACCCCCTCCTCTCTTTCTCCTACCCGACCACCCTGCATTACCTGCCCCTGCATATTATTTCTCTAAAAAGGGAAAACACATGCAAACCTAGACGGACATTTGACCCCATCAAGGAACAACTTCTTTAAGGGTTCGTACCATAATAACTTTTTTTCAACTGGTTACCCTAAAAAACAATGCTTGTAAATATTATTCTTTCTGTCCCATTACCTTATCATGTTCGACATCACCCTTTTTTTACTTCAAAAACCTTGTTTGTAAATAATATTATTCTTTCTTTGCCATTTCAATAACAGGTTCAACATCACCTTAACCAATACAAATTGGGGCTTAGTTTACAGATTATACATTTCTTGTCTATACAGAGAGTTTTTTGGGAATCCTAGGAATAAGGCTAATAGAATAAACTCATGGTATGATAGCAATAAATACCAGAGTGTGATGTTCATCGATACAACCCCTAGAGGTGAATTAGCTTATAAATTTAGAAGGGCCCTAGATAAACATAACCTCAATATTAAGATAGTAGAAAGACCAGGTACCTCCATAAAAACACTTATTAGCAAGACATACCCTTTTCAAAAACCTCCCAGTATAGATAAGAAATGTATAATCTGTAAACTAAGCCCCCATATTAACTGTAAAACTAGAAATGTAGTATATAGCATAAGATGTACTGAAGGACAATGTAGAGATAAAAATAAAGTGTACAAAGGTGAGACAGCTCCTAGAATAGGGGAACGGATAAATGAAGACTGCCGAGACCTTCAAGATAGTAAAGAATCATCTGTACTCTACCAACATGCTAAAATAGAACATAAGGGTAAATTAGAGAACATAGAAATAAAAATAGACTCTACACACTGAAAAGACGCAATGTTTAGACAAATCACAGAGGCAATAAACATAGATGAATTACAACCAAAATTAAATAGAAAACATGAGTGGAACAGCAACATCACAACTTACAATTAAAGACAAAATGAAAACACACACGCACATAGAACAAACAACCAACCAGTAATATGTAAATAAACAAATAAATAAACGAATATAAACACACACAGACACCTGGATGTAACACATGCGCAAACTAAGCACACAACACACACACAAAAACAAGATGGCGTAGGACAGAATAAAGGAGAGGCACAAAAAACAAAGAAAAGAACCCCCAGCCACTGAAGAGGTCACAGAATGTGTGTCGAAATAACTTTGACAATATATAAACAACCATCTGGTTGTGGAACCAACCAACGAAACGGAAATTTATAAATTCCTAAATTTATAAATTTATTATAATAAAATGAAGTGAAAACAACTGGTGCGTGTGTTTCTTATTGACAACATGACCTTATGACCCTCCCAAAGTATAACAATATCGGTTTCAACACACGTTTTCAGATAAAGAATTTTGCTAAACAAATTCAGAAACGAATATATATATATATATATATATATATATATATATATATATATATATATATGTGTGTGTGTGTGTGTGTGTGTGTGTGTGTGTGTGTGTGTGTGTGTGTGTGTGTGTGTGTGTGTGTGTGTGTGTATAGAGAGAGAGATAGATAGATATGTTTCTTTTATTTGCCACCAGGGCATCAAAAGTGGGTCAAGTACAAAGGGGGGAGTTTACACAAAAAGGCGTCCTCAATAAGGAGGAGGCAATAACAATGTATAAAAATAAAATAAAATATAACAAAAAATAAAATTCATAACAAAGTCCTCAATAGAGAGGAGGCGCCTTGGGGGGTCGCACACACCCCCGAAAAAGTGTGCAACCCTTTTCCTCAGGAGCACAGAGAGGGGGTGCTCCCTCGTTCCTTCCTCTTTTCCACCTACAGGCTTATGTAAAGAGAAGGCCCATTCACACGGGCCATTCTCGCCACTTTCACCCACCTTTCATAAAAACGACTGGGGTGGAGCACCTCTCTCTCCATCCTGATCCTTCTTCCGAAATGACATCGGAAGAAACGGATCAGTTGTTGGCCAGAGAGAAAGGTGCCTGACCTCAGTCCTTTCAGACGCGTCCACCATGCAACCTCTTTCGCCATGGCACAGAAACACCGCCTCTGCTTCATCTTTGAAGGGGGGAGGCGGCTTGATCATTACAATAACTCGGTGGTCAACCGGATCGGTCCCACCCTTGACAGCAGTTGTTCGACATAGCCCCACAGATCAGCTACGCCCGAGCAGTGTACCAATGCGTGTGCAACGGTTTCCTCGTCGCACACGCATCTGGGACAGATCTTTTTGGCGGGGTCCCTACCCGGGCGCCCGTGTCTGTAGAGCCTTTCTCGAACGGGTAAAGCCCCTCGGTAGCACTCCCAGGCCAGGGACTTCTGGAAGTTGTCCATAGGTTAACGGGGTTAATGTCCTACCGAACAGGCTGGCCAGTTCGTCCTCCTCCATGTCTAGGGCTTCTCCGAGGGCGTCGTCGCACCTGCTGCGTACCAGCCCTCTATAGAATGTTGCGGTGGAGTCTCCACTGATAAACGGATACGCCTGCCAGAGGGCGATGAGCGCCTGGGCACACTCAGTGTGCCAGGCGCCCAGTTTTCTCGGTCTTTGCTTGACCCAGGATTGCAGCTCGGTGAGTGAGACGAGTCTGGGAAAGGTTCGTCTCACAAACGAGGCCCACACCTGTTGACCGGTGAGGAATACGTAGAGGTGCCGTAGCCTTAATGCGTGTTTACGCATCATTAGCCACGGCATCCCCAGCCCTCCTTTCGAAGGGTGTTGACAGCAGATGGATCTCCTCACCATAGGCGCCCGCCTCTTCCAAAGGAATTGGAAGAGCGCGCGCTCCATCTTGGTGAGGGTTTCCCTTGAGCAGGGCACTACGGTCAGGCGGTAGTAGATGACGGACGCTATATAGGTGTTCACCACCTCCGCCCGACCTTTCAGGGATAGTTTGCCACTGGCCCACTTCTGGGTCAGTGCAAACACCCTGTTCGTAACCTCCGCCCAGTTCTTCTCCACCTGGAGGTCCGGTCCGAACCAGACCCCGAGCAACTTCACCGGGCCCTCCGTCCAGCGTCCGACGACGCCATCGGAGGGCATCGGTCTGCCCCTCCACGTGCCGAGTTGCAAACCGATCGACTTGTCCCGGTTCAGCTTAGCCCCTGTGAACCTTTCGTACTCCTCCAGTAAGGTGCCGACCGCCTCGATTTCGGAGGCCGTCGACACCATTACTGTCACGTCATCGGCGTAGGCCGACACCGCTTTCCGCAATCCCGGTTCCAAAGGGATGCCCTGCAACAACTCCAACTTCCGCAGTAGTGGCTCGAGAGTCAACACATACAGAAGGGAGGAGAGAGGGCACCCTTGTCGGATGGACCGCGCGATTTTGAACGGCTCCGAGAGGTAGCCGTTCACCTTGACCCTAGAGCAGATGCGGCTGCTGTGCATAGCAGAAATCCAGCCCCTGAAAACGGGTCCGAAGCCTGCCGCCGCTAGCACCGCATCCAGGTAACCATGGTCGACCCTATCGAACGCCTTAGATTGATCCAAGTTGATCAGAGCCCCACCAAAGCCGGGTTCGTTCCCAACCCCCTCTATGATGTATCGCATGAGGTGGAGGTTGTCATGGATTGACCTGGACGGGATAGCGCATGTCTGCGCATCTCCCACCAGGTTGCCCACGACAAGCGCCAATCTCTTTGCTAGCACCTTGGCCAAAGTCTGTAACTCTGTATTTAGCAGAGATATGGGCCTGAAGTTACTTATTTCCTCCCCCTTGTTCTCGTCCTTCCTCACTAGCGTGACTACGCCCTTGGTCACAGTACAGGGAATTCTCCCGTTCTGTTGCCAGTTGCAGTAGACCGCCTCGAGGAGATCGGGGAACAAGTCCGGCATAGCTAGATATAATTCGTTAGGAAGACCATCGAGACCTGGGGATTTGCGTTTGCTGCATTGGCCCAGCACGTCCTCTATCTCAGCGGCCGAAATCGGCTCCTCGCAGGACTTCGCCTCCCTGTCTGAGAGACGCGGCAGGCCGTCGAGGTATGGACCGAAGTCCACATTCCCAACCGGCTCCCCGCCCCTCCCTAACAGTCGGGCAAAGTGCCTTTGAAAGGCCTCACACATCTGCTTAGGCTCAAGAATCGCCCGTCCATCCAGGTCTCGCAAAGACCGGATAGTGTATTTTGTTCCACTGTTGGCCTCTGTCACGCGGGCCCAGCTAACAGCTTTGGTCCCCTCGTTCCCTAGAGCACGTATTTTACTTCGGACAACGCAGCCTTCGTGCTTCGCGTCGAAAAACTGGCTCAAAGCCGTTCTCGACGCTAGCACTCTGGCCACGTTGCCGCTTCTAATTGCCTCTTCTACTCTATCTATTAGCTCCCTTTCCTTCCTATTCCTATCCGCAGCTAGAACCTTACTAAATTCTATCGAGACTACTCTAACCTCTCTCTTTAGAGATACCCACCACCTGCTGTTGACGATCGCTCCAGTCAATCGTTCCTTAACTAACGTACTAATCCGATCCCTGTAGGCTCTACTTGCCGGCAAGGACAAGTTGAGCTTCCAGTAACCGGGGCCCTGTCTATGCGTTCTATCAAGGTTGACCATGCAGGTCACCAACTTGTGGTCTGAATAGCCAACCATGAGCATTTCTGGACAACTTAAAAAGTCCCTGTCCTTATTTCTAACTAAAAATCTATCTAGGTACGACCTAGATGATCCGCTGCGATTTGACCAAGACCAGGTTGGCACCGTCGGAAAATCTAGTCGAAATCTATCGGCCAGGTCAAATCGGCCGAGTAACCCCTTGAGGCTGTTGCACCCCTCTCTATCGGGACATGCCCCTGCATAGTCCCAACGTGCATCCAGGATACCATTCCAATCCCCCACTAAAAGCAGGGAACGGGACGTCCCTAGAAAAGACTCCAGACGCTGGAAAAAGTCGGGCCGCTCTGTCCCAAAAGGGGCATATGCGGCTACCAGCCTAAAGGCTCCACCTTCACCACTGCCAAGGTCCAGCACCACTAGTTGACCCCCTGGGTCCAAGTGAACTATCTGTGTTGCAAGGCCCATATGTTTTTGCAGCAGAACGACAACCCCACCCCCACCTCCGGGCTGACAGAGAGATGCGTGCATCTCAAAGTCGTCAAAGGTGGGGGCTAGCTGTCGCATGCTGCTGATCCGGGCCTCGCAGATAACCATCACATTTATAGATTGTGACCTGAGAGATAGATAGATATATAGATACATAGATAGATGTGTATGTGTGGGAGGTTATGGTATTGTCCCTTAACCTTTGATGGGTTCGTAGGAGGGCCGTAGTGATATAGGGTGAATTTTCGACATTTTAGACAAGGTGGAGTCTATCCTTCTCCAAGCGTGACTATAGAAGATTTATTCCAGAGAAGGGCAGACAATTTGAGAGAAGAAGAGAGACAGTAATATACATGGAAAATAAGTTAACCCGGATGGTATTTGAACTCAGTGAGAAGAGATTTGAAACGAATACCACAAAGCGCGTCACATATTAATATAATGAAATGGTGATACTTTGGGACCTCATTCCGACACATTATTATATCGGTAGAGGATGGGACGCCATGCTTTGACGCATAGAGTTACGGCCCTTGCCATTCTGAGTTCAAATCCCGCCAAGGTTAACTTTGCCTTTCATCATTACGGGGTCGATAAAATAAAGTACCAGTAATGTACTGGTTAATTGCTGGCCTTGTGCCAATAGTAGAAACAATTATTTTTAACAGTGTGAGGGCGGTGTATTGTAAGTATCGGTAGAGAGTCGGACACCATGCTTTGAAGCATAGTGTTACGGTCCTTTATGATCTGAGTTGAAATCCCGTCGAGGTTAACTTTGAATTTCATCCTTACAGGAGTCGATAAAATAAAGTACCAGTAATGTACTGAGGTTGATTTAATTGACTTTTAGTTCCCTCAAATTACTGGCCTTGTGCCTATACTAGAAATCATTATTATTAATTGGGTGATGGATTGACAGTATCGATAGAGGGTCGGGCGACATGCTATGCAGCATAGTGTTACGGCCCTTTATGATCTGAGTTCAAATCCCGCCGAGGTTAACTTTGCCTTTCATCCTTTCGGGGTCGATAAAATAAAGTACCTGTCACGCACTTGGGTCGATATAATCGACTTTTCCGTCGCCAAAATTGCTGGCTTTGTGCCTATATAAGAAACCATTATTAAAGCGTAGTCTATTACAGTGAATTGGCAGTATCTGTAGAGGGTCGGACGCCATATTTTGCAGCATCGATTTACGGCCCTTTATGATCTGAGTTCAAATCCCGCTGAGTTTAACTTTGCCTTTCATCCTTACGGGGTCGATAAAAGAAAGTACCAGTAATGCACTGGGATAATTGCTGGACGTGCTAAATATAGAAACAATTATTAATAACAGTCTTATTATGAAAGATGTTGACCTTTGTATAACACCAAATGTACAATACCACATGCTATATTACACCGGGACCACCTATGCATCCACTGCACAACTGATGAACCAATATTAACTACAGACATTTAAATACACACACACACACTGACTCGCATATATATATATATATACATATGCATACAAACAAATATATATATATATATTTGTTTGCGTGCATATATATGTAGAGCGATAACAAATTTGTTTTCTATTTGAATATGGCAAAGCCGGCCATTAATCGCGGGTATACATGAAACTGACTGGACTAACTACTGATATGCAAATCTGGCTGATCCGTTGGTCTGCTAATATGCAGATCTGACTCATCAGGCAATCTGCTAATATGCAAATCAAGCTGATCTGTCACTGTATATTTCAGAATATATCATATATTTTCACTTGCTCTGACAGTTGGCAGGTAATCAGTATACGGTACTGATGAAGAGTAATCATCCAGAAACATTAGTGTCTGCAGATCTATTTACATGCCAACACGAGAGCAAGAATGCGGGGCCATTCTACTGGCATGGCTTAAAAGAGGCTGTTTGCATAGTTGCAAACGAATCAAATATTATTTTTAATGTTCTAAAAACTCAGATTACATTTATTGTATTCAGCCATGTAGAGCGATAAGCCATTTGTTTGTCATATATGTATATATATATATATATATATATATATATATATATATATATATATATATATATATATATATATATATATATATATATATTACATAAACACATAAATATATACAAAATAAAATAGATATGTGTAAATTTACACATAGACCGCCTGTCCTTTAAGGTGCTCATCGAAAAAATTTGAGAAGAATATAGATATAATAATAAAACGCATGGATATATGAATATTGAAACCTACTTTAAGAAGAGTAAACTCATTTGCATCAATCAAAGAATAGTGTTAATGCTTGTAGATAATTTAGCAAAAAATGAAATTGAGTTCTATTAAAAGTAGTCCATCCATCTTGGTAATAATTGTTTCTAATTTTGGCACAAGGCCAGCAATTACCCAGTACATTACTGGTACTTTATTTTATCGATCCTCAAGGATGAAAGGCAAAGTTGACCTCGCCGGTATTTGAACTTAGTCCGCGAAAGGACGTAACTCTATGCTGGAAAGAATAGCGTCCGACCCTCTACCAATACTGCCAATCCATCTTGCTAATAATGACGTTAGTATTGTAGTGTAGGAATGTTTTAAGATATTTATAGGCTTTTATTGTTTCGGGGTGTCTTTTCTACTTTTCGAAGTATGTAAGTATGCCATAGTCGTTGTATAATTTCTTTTATTTTGATGTAGCCAATTTAAGATGAAAATCTATATTTGTAATCTACAATTTCCGTCTGAATCCAAATAGTGACGTATACATTCTTCCTTTGGTGTTCCGGGAAATGTATGTTTGGTTGATTCTATCACTTAGATTTCTAGTTTCAGTAGAATTTACACCTAAAAAGCTGAAGATAATAGACAAGACAACCTCAAATAGCAGAAATACTCTATATTTGCAAATTTATTAAAATCAATTGCACACATAATCACAATAAGTGGCGTTCAAAATATTTTCTAGATTCAAAGGAATTTGGCAATGTAGCCTCCCTCGATTTACTCAGTAAACTAATTGATTTATCTAACGTAATGGGATTAATTAATATTTGCGATGCTGCGAATACGTAATCATCCATATCGTCATATTCATAAAGCTATATTTGGTTACTCAGTGAGCTTACCAACTATTCTATCATTGCTCGCGTAGTTTTCGAAATATCTTATCAGACTTTTCTGTTCCCCTTAAGTCAACTGTCATATTTAAATTGATTATTACGCCCTATATCAAATCCAGCAGGGAGTTTCATAAGAAACGGTTTCTTAATAAATATTCCTCATCATCCTTCAAAGAACACATTCCCCTCTTATCTGCGTG
>OZ024740.1:375266693-375299193 GCA_964016885.1 Eledone cirrhosa
GGGTGTGCAGCCAGAGAACACCTGAAATCTGCCAAGGACCAATTCTATGCTGATCCTACGGAGGAGAGGATGGAGACCTTGGAGGTGATGAGGGAAAACTCTGTACTGTTTACACTGAGGCCAGAGAGGAGGCACTGATAGAGAAGATCAGAAGTGTGGAGAGAGCGGTTGACAGATCTAGATGTAAGGAGGGTTGGATGATCATCAACGAGATCACAGGGAGGAAGAGATGGTGTTCAATTCAGATCCAAGGAACGGGGCCCGAGGATAGGAAGAGGAAATGGCTAGACCATTTTAGGACCCTACTAGGAGAGCCACTCTCGACAGCCCAGAGCACTGGGGAGATCAGGCGGCTGTTTCAGGAACTGGATATTGAGACAGAGCCCTTCACCAGAGAGGAGCTTCAGAGAGCCAAGAAGGGGATCAAGGAGGGCAAGGCTCATGGAGAAGATGGAGTGGCATCAGAGGTGATGAAGAGGTGTGATTTAGATGATATCATGCTGGGGTTCTGTAAACGGGCACTGGAGAAAGGAGTTGCCCCGAAACGGTGGAGGATCAGTAACATCGTCCCAGTGCCAAAGAAGGGAGATCTCTTTAACACCAACAAGGGGGATCTCACTGACGTCACTTGTGGCAAAGACCCTCAACAGGATATATATATATATATATATATATATATATATATATATATATATATATATATATATATATATATATTAATCAAAGGAAAAAGAGTTAGTTGATCTGTAATCAACTGATTCTTATATATAACAGATGACAAGCAATCAACCGTATCAATTTATCCGGAGTATTATTATAATAATAATAGTAATTACTGAAAGATATATACTTTATATTTATTTTATTATATATATTTCGAAGATGTAAAGTTTTATGTATAACATAAACCCAAACATGTCCTCTTCAGAGAATATATATACGAGATGTATAATCTTTTCATGATATACTGGTAAAGCTGCATGAACAAAGATATAACGTATATATATTTCCTTTAAGGTTATTATTATTATTTTTTTATATTTCCGTTCATTATTGTTTCTGAGATAAGGCTGCTGGCTTGGCAGTATCGGTAGAGGTCGGACGCCATGCTTTCCAGCATAGTTACGTCCCTTTGCGGTCTGAGTTCAAATCCCACCGAGGTTAACTTTGCCTTTCATCCTTACGGGGTCGATAAAATAAAGTACCAGTAATGCACTGGGTAATTGATGGCCTTGTGCCAAAAGTAGAAACAATTATTGTTTCTGAGATATATGCCTAATGTCTTCCTGACACCTAGGGCAAATAAATTCACAGTGTGCATTGGTAAGCCAGTTAATACAGCACATTCCTTATAATTTAAAAAAAAGTATACATATATACACATGTGCATATGCATATGTAAATACAAAGAGGGATATCAATCTTACAGAGATAGTGCTCTCCTCAATACGTGCGCAGTACCAGTCAAAGCCAATTTGTTGCACCTCATGCACAGAGGGTAAACCAGGAATCATTCGCAAATATTGTTCTGTTCCTTTCTTGATCATTCCCAGTCCTCCCACAATCACCGGTATTGTAACGGTCTTGAGGTGCCATATTTTCTCAATCTCAATAAGCAGATCTTTATATTTTCGTAGCTTGTCAAATTCTTTTGCCGCGATATTGTGATCACATGGGATGCTCATATCTATCAATAAATTATTATTATCATTATCATTATTATTATTATTCTTTGAGTCTCAGTCATTGATGTTATTTAACTGGAAAGTTTGTTGAAATGAATATCAAGCCGCTACCTGCAGCCTCAGATATTCAGGACGTATCGGAGGGTTCTTGCTGTTCCCAGCAAGCATGCCTTTTGAAGTGTTCCAAAAAGGGGGACTGGACTAATCTTCTTTAACCATCCTTGGAAACTCTTTGAGATAGTACCTAGTGCGCCTATGACAATCGAAACGACGTTGACTTCATGCAGTTCCAAATCCTTTTTACCTCCCACTTTAAGTCCTGGTATCGGTTGATGTTCTCGCTCTCCTTTTCTTGCACCCTCGTGTCAAATGGGCAGGCAACAATTACAATCAGATACGATCTTTTTTCCTTGTCCAAAACCAACAGGTCAGGCTTATTGTGTTCTAATTTCTTGTCTGTCTGTATCCTAAAATCCCATAGCACCTTCTCCAGATCGTTTTCAATCACCGATTCTGGCTTATGCTCATACCCATTATTATTATTTATTATTATTATTATTATTATTATTATTATTATTATTATTATTATTATTATTATTATTATTATTACAGCTGCATTTATCTTGTTTTATGTTCATACGAGTTATCACCAAGTCACAACCAGTGACCTCAAGAGACAACAAGGTCCGCCATGTTCAAGAAAGAACATACATACTCACACATGCATCTTTAAGTGTTTAGACTTGTGATGTACTTATATTGACAGAATCTTCCTTAGTATATGGGCAATTTCCATTAATACTATCTTTAGAATTTCTCCTATACGCGGGTTTCCTGGGATTTTCGATAAGTACTCATTAGACGCCTTAGGTATCGTTCCTAGAGCGCCTACAACCACTGGTATTGTTTTAGTTCTCAATTTCCACATTTTTCCAATTTCTATCTTCAGCTCCTTATACTTGCACAACTTTCCAAATGTTTTTATATATACATTCTTGTCTATTGCAACGGACATATCAAATAGCAGGCATACCCTCTTTTTAAAGTCCTTCAGTATTATATCAGGTCTATTTGCATCTATTTTTCGGTCTGTTTGGATGCTAAAGTTCCACAAAATTGAGATGTGATCTTTTTCAAGTATGGGAGGTGGTTGATGCTCCCACCAATTCTTTTGATGGGGCAGGTCAAAATGCTTACACATTATCCAATGTATGTATTCTGCAGCTCTGTCATGCCTGTTTAGATATTCGTTTGGAGCTATAGAACTGCACATTGAAATTATATGATCAATGGTCTCTGGTTGTTTTTTACATACAAGGCATAATGGGTTGCATCCATTTTTTATTATGTTGGCTTGGTAATTTTTTGTTGGCAGACACTGATCTTGCACTGATATAATCAGTCCTTCAGTCTCCAATTTCAGTCCAGAGGATGCCAACCACTGATGGGTTAAATTTTGTCAACATCAGGATTGTTGGCTCTTTCTGGGTATTTTATATACAGAGGCTTTTCTTGCCATTTCTTAGCCGGTTTCTGTAGCAGTTCTTTCTTTGCAGTTACTTTTACCTGCATTGCTTTTTCTGTCTTTTCCATTTCAACAGTAAATGGGACTTCTGAAATGTGTAGTCCATTACTGTATCTTTGTGCATCTTTTGTAATGGAGTATGATCTTTTGATGCTTTCGTGTTTCAAAACGAGTGTGATCATCCAATCATGAGATTCCCTTAGATATGTAGATAATCCAATTGTTGCAGTTTTCAACGCAATATCTAGCTGGATTAACCCACGTCCTCCTTCTTTCCTAGGCAGATATATTCTATCTGTATCTGCCTTAGGGTGATGCATTCTGTGCATGGTTAAGAATTTTCTAATTTTCGTATCGAACATACGGATCTCTGTGCTTGACCAGTTGATGACATTGTAACTGTTAGTTACTACTGGTATGGCAAGCGTATTTATGGCATCGATCCTATTCCTTGCATTCAATTCCGTTCCTAAAATCGCTCTTACTCTGCGGTAACATTCCTTCCTTATCCTTTCCGTAATTGTTGAGTGCTTGATTCTGTCTCCTTCACAAACACCTATATATTCGTAAGATTCCTCTTGATCAAGTTCTCTTATCACATTCCCCCGATCAAGATTAATGTCTGAACTCTTCAGCAGCTTTCGTCTGGTGAACATTGCTTTGGCGCATTTATCTAGTCCAAACTCCATTTTAATGTCATCACTGAACAGTGGTAAATAGCCCTTGCAATTGTTCATCATTTTTTTAAAAATAGTTTCAGTTCATCCATGTAGAACAAGTGATTAATGGTTTTGTCATAGACTTTATATCCATGCTTTGTTTGATTGAGCATTTTACTTAATGGTATAATTGCGATGCAGAATAAAAGCGGTGATAAAGAGTCACCCTGAAAAATTCCACAATTAATAGTTACTTCTCCAGCTTCCAGTGATTTTGGTTCAAAATTCAAAAGGAGTGTCGTTTTCCATGTCTTCATACTGAATGACAGGAACCTCCTGACAGCGGGAGATATTTTGAAAATCTCTAAACATTTTTCAATCCAACTGTGTGGCAAACTATCGAATGCTTTTTTTATAATCTATCCAAGCAATTGATAGATTTGTGTGTCTATTATGACAATCTTCCAGTATCATTTTTTTAACCAAAAGCTGATCCTTACAGCCATATGAGCCTCGTTTACACCATTTCTGCTCATTGGGAAATGGGTCATTTGTTATCAGCTGGTCATATGTATATTCAGTTAGGACTGATGTTAAAATTGTATACATTGTGGTCAAGCAAGTTATCGGTCTGTAATTTTGGGGATTGTTTGTCTCATCATTCTTCGGAAGCAGGAATGTAATGCCGTTAACTAGCCATGATGGTATCTTTTCTGCCTCCTTAACTATGTAATTGTAAAGTTGGGCTAAGAGCTCATGAGACTCTGTGAAGGCATTTATCCAAAAATTTGGTATCTTGTCTTTTCCTGGGGATTTCCATTTGCTGGTTTTTCTAAGAGCCAAACGCAACTGTTCAACTGTTATATTTTCCTATACTTGTTCGTCAAGGTGAGCTGCATCTTTCATTTGTCTGTCTATCCATGTGGCATGTATATTATGAATTTTTTCCTCGGCCCAGATCTTTTCCCAGAATTCTTGCACTTCTTCCTTGGGTGGTATTGATTTAGCAGTTATTGTTGACTTACCAATTTTTCTGTAGAAGTTTCTTTGGTTGTTTTTGAACATATTATTGTCCTCATGGAATCTAGATCGTTTTTCAAAGCGCCTTATACGAGCAGCTTTGGCCGACACTTCTGCTTGATTATTTCTATCAGAATGACTATGTCACTTCTTGATTTTATACTCTATTTTCTTTTCAATTTTCTAAGTTTAGTTTGTTTAACGTGTTCACCTACTTTGTAGTTTGTTAAAATGTCTATGTCAGATCGGAGAAGGTTTATTTGGCGATTGATGTTATCTTGCCAAGTAGATTTCTTGTGGGAATTCCTTTGTTTTTTCATTTTCACTCCACATAAGTTAGTGGTGATTTTAGCCGATGCATAATAGAGATGTTTTAAATCAGTAACATTTACTTTATTTTGTCGTGTTTTATCCTTAACAGCCAAGGGGTAATCATTTCGTGTTACCACTTCTAGGACGAGTGTCAACCAATACTAGAGGGGTCGTCCTCCCCTAGAGACACGGCTATTCCCCGCCGGCCGCCATCCCGGTATTTCTTAGTCACGGCGTTTCTTTTTTGTTGTTTTTTAAATTATTATCATGAGTGGTTCCTTAATGTGAGCATTCCGTGGCTTAAGAATGAAATTATTATTAATAATATAATATACTTTTTGCTGAAGCTGCCTGTTATTGTGGTGGGCTATGTCGGTGGTGGTGCTGGGGCATTTTCTATCGTTGGTGGGGAAGGGGGAGCCAGCAGTGCCATATTCGTTGACGTTTGACCGAGTCACTAAGTCAGTATACTTATATATTTTGCTAGCCTCTCCCTTATCTAGGGATACCGCCACCTTCCCCTTTTCTAAAGTTAACAGAAGGTAAGGTAGTGGGGGAATAGTGTTGGTAGCAATGAAGGAGTGGTAGCGGCGGTGATAGGCTAGAGGTAGCAATGATGGAGTGGTGGCGGCGGTGACTATAGTGATGACGTTGTCGTTACTGAGTTTTGTTGAATAGACTGTAGTAGTATGCGGTTTTTTGATCTGTGTATCTATGCCGTTTGTCGCGTATGTTTAATATATGTGTTGACATATTTTCTTAATATTTGAATTACACATTTTGAGAAAACTTGAGATGCAATAATAGTAATTATTATTATTATGCTGGGATTGGTGGTGGTGGTGGTGAAAGTGCCTTTATCTGGCTATTGTATTTAGTGTACACAGAAGGGTGATGGGATAGGTGGTGTATATAGTTTGTGGTGTTGGTGAAATTGCTGTTATTTGGCTGTTCTACATAGTGTAGACAGAGGGGGTTTTCTTCCATTTATAACCATTTCCTTTTTTGAATATAAAATTCAAAATATAAAATTGAATATTTGAGCGATATAACAGGATATTATGTATACGAATTTTTCTGAGAGCTGAGTCTGGTGCTTTATGTTTCATTTGTACTAAGAATTGTTATATCACAATTGTTTTAAATATGTTAAAAATCAAAAATTTACGGGAGCGATTTCATAACATTCAATCCACCATGTGCGTCTCATTCCCTTTCTTCTTCTTCTTCTTCTTATTATTATTATTATTATAATTATTATTATTATTATTATTATTATTGTTATTCCTTGAGTCTCAGTCATTGATGTTAGTTAACTGGAAAGTCCGTTGGAATGAATATCAAGCCACTACCTGCAGCCTCAGATATTCGGGACGTATCGAAGGGTTCTTGCTGTTCGCAGCAAGCATGGCTTTTGAAGCATTCCAAAAAGCGCGAAGGGGCCTATTTTCTTTAACCATCCCTGGAAACTTTTGGAGATAGTCCCCAGTCCGCCTTATTATTATTATTATTATTATTATTATTATTATTATTATTATTATTATTATTATTGTTATTGTTATTCCTTGAATCTCAGTCATTGATGTTGGTTAACTGGAAAGTCCGTTGGATTGAATATCAAGCCACTACCTGCAGCCTCAGATATTCAGGACGTATCGGAGGGTTCTTGCCGTTCCAAGCAAGCATGCCTTTTGAAGCGTTCCAAAAAGCGTGAAGGGACCGATTTTCTTTAACCATCCCTGGAAACCTTTGGAGATAGTCCCCAGTGCGCCTATGACAATCGGGATCACTTTGACTTCATGGCAGTTCCAAATCCTTTTCACCTCCCACTTTAGGTCCTGGTATCGGTTAATTTTCTCCCTCTCCTTCTCTTGCACTCTCGTGTCGAACGGGCAGGCCACATCCACAATCAGGCACGATCTTTTTTCTTTGTCCACAACCACCAGGTCAGGTCTATTGTGTTCCAGTTTTTTGTCCGTCTGTATCCTAAAATCCCACAGCACCTTCACCTGACTGTTCTCCATCACCGCCTCTGGCCTATGCTCATACCATTTCTCAGAATGTGGTAGATTGTTTACTTTGCACAGGTGCCAGTGGATCACCCTGCCCATCACATCGTGTCTCCAGCCCTTATAGTGGGTCTGGGCTAGGTGTTTACACTCGGACACAATGTGGGCCATAGTCTCCTCTCTCTCTCCACAGATCCTGCACAGTGGGCTAGCCTCCTCCTTGTAGATATGGTGCTTCAACCACTTCGTTTTGAGGGCCTGCTCCTGCGCAGCCATTAGCATTCCTTCTGTAGCCTTTTTGAGGTCTCCTCTTCTCAACCAGTTCCATGTCTGTGGATCTCTAAATTCAGTTTTCTCAAAGAAGGTACTATGAAGGGATTTTCCCTTAAGGCTGCTCTTCCTCCTTGATGTTATTTCCTCCTTGGATATCCCCTGGCCTACTGTCCCCTCCTTCAGTACAGCTCTGAGCATTGGCTCCTTACTATAGGTCACGTATGTGTATAGGTTGTTTTTCTCCATCTAAACACAGTCCTCTATGCTGATAAGACCTCTTCCACCCTCAGATCTCCTTAGGTAGAGTCTATCGACATCACTCCTCTTGTGGAACATGTTGTAGATAGTCAATAGCTTCCTAGTCTTCCTATCCATTTCTTTTTGTTCAGCAACATTCCATCTCAGAATTCCCGCACTGTACCTAATAATAGACACAGCTCGGGAATTTACTGCGCTTATGGCATTTCTGCTGTTCAGATGTGACTTCAATACGCTCCTTACTCTCCGAATGTATTCAGTTCTTAACAATTCCTTCATTTTTTTGTTCTTTATGCCATCAGCCTCCAGAACGCCCAAATACTTGTATCCTTCCTCAGAGTCAATTTCCTTTATCATCTCACCTGTTGGTATCTGGATCCCGTTACTTCTGCTCAACCTACCCCTCCTCATCACAATGACTCCACATTTACCAATACCAAACTGCATACATATATCACTGCTGAAAATACGGACAGTGTCAACAAGCACATCCAACTCCTTCTCACTTTTCCCGAAGAGCTTAAGATCGTCCATGAAGAGGAGGTGATTGATGGTAAGCTCTCCCCTTCCCAACTTGTATCCTGCTCTCACTTTTCGCAGCATAATGGTCAAGGGCATCAGGGCAAGGACAAACAACAGAGGGGACAGGCTATCTCCCTGGAAGATACCTCTCTTGATCTTCACGCTTCCCAAGGATACTCCAGTTGATGTCAACTCTGTCTTCCAGTACCCCATACTCCTGCCTAGCAACTGTCTGATGTTATCTGCCACCCTGAAGATCTCCAGGCTTTTGGTGATCCAGGAATGAGGCACCATGTCAAATGCCTTTCTGTAGTCTATCCATCCCATGGCAAGATCAGTGTGTCTCCTCCTGTAATTCCCCATTACCATCTTATCAATAAGTAACTGGTCCTTTGTACCACGTGACTTCTTTCGGCATCCTTTCTGTTCGTCCGGTAACAAGTTGTTTGTGGGGAGGTGATGGTAGATTTCCTCAGACACAATGCTCGTCAACAGTTTCCACATTACGGACAGACATGCGATAGGTCTATAGTTGGTAACATCATTACCCTTGATTCGGTCTTTCATTATCAGAACTGTGGTACCTTTTGTCAACCACTCTGGCACCTCACCCGACACCAAGCAGTCATTGAACATGGCCGTCAGCTTCGGGTGGAGGGATGTAAATGTTTAATCCAATACCCCTGCACACCATCTGGGCCTGGTGATTTCCAGTTGGTTAGTTTTTTGGCCTGCCCCTTAAGAGTTTCAACTGTGATACTCAAATCAGTTTGTTGTTGTGCCTGCTCACCGATCTCCCTCTGTACTGTCTCAATCCACCCTGCCTGGGCATTGTGTCTAACATCCTGCTCCCATATTCCTCTCCAGAATGTTTTAGTTTGCTCCGCCCCAGGGATCAAGTCGTTGCCTCTTTCTTTCCCCTCAAGCTGTCCAAACAGCATCTTCTGGTTGTTGTCGAACATGCGGTTCTGTTTATACTGACTGACTCTGTTCTCGTATCGCCTGATTTTTGCACACTTTGCTACAATGCGTTGCTTCAGTTCCTCTATGATAATATTTAGCTTTTTCCTGCTAGTTTTGTATTTTATTTCCAGTCTATTTTAGTGCCTATGTTTTTTAGTGTCCCATTCAGTAGTGACTCAAGCTTTCCTATGTCATTTCTCATTTCCCCGATTTGCCCACTCAGTCGCTTCTTCCACCACGGCTCTGCTCTTTCTTGTCTGTTGTTTCCTCTCGCTTTTATACCAAGTAGTTTCCTCACCGTATTTGCTGTTGCTTTGAGGATATTGTTGCACTGGTGAAGGCTCCTCGCCTCAAGGTATGGGATGACTTTGTTTACCTTAGCTGTTGTTTCTTTTAACTTTTTCCTGTCTACAAATCTTTAGGTTCATAGGTCTCCCACTATCATTGTTCAATTCATCTACCACTAAATTTAGGATGTCAACCGAATCTTGTCCTAGCCCGTCAGCATTCATCTCCTCAGTGGCCGTATCTCTGTTCCAGGTATTATTTATCTCAGTATTCAGATCATTGTCTGCTTCGGGTGGTTCCTCCGTTCTCAGGACCTCTTCACCTTCATTTCCCACTGGCTCGCTTGTCTGGCATACTACACCCGCCATCTCCAAGCCATTCTCTCTGCTCAGTTCCTCCAGTTCCAGCTCGCTTATCCATCCATTAGTTCTTATTACCCGAGCCTGCCCGGCCAATTTTTGTTCATCTAATTTAAATAAACCAATCTCGTTCCAGATGTTATGCATCCGTCTCCTGTAGCCCCTCTCCTTGGGGTTACTTTTCAGGTAACATTGCATAACAGTTCTATTCAATTCTTTCGTCCAGTTGGTTCTGGCCCCTTTCCTTCTTCTCCTTCCTCCAACATCAGCAGTATTTGGTTGACAGTCAGGTTCCTGCTGCTGAGCCAGGGGGCACCTGTTGGGTGAGAGTCTGTCACATGACGTTCTAGTCTCCATTTCACCGTTATTCGAACTGTTTATGTTCGATATTTAAACACTCTTATCGAGGATTGGCGAATGTATGGTTACATATCCATCTGTGGATCCGCCATTCCACTTGGCCCTTGTGTGGCATTATCACCACGCTGTATACGAACACACATAAACAAACAAACACACAGGCAGAAAGGGCCCCAAAAATGAATAAGCATAAGTTTCATTGTAATGTAGTGTTCGAATGTCTGACTTAGTTTTTGTTTTTTAAGTTTTAGTTTTTCCCCCCTCTTCTCTGTCCGTCCGCCTGCTTCTCTCTTCATTCTTATTTTCTTTACGTTTTGGGTTTTTTTTTTTTGGGGGGGGGGGGTTTCTCTGTTTGTTTTTCTCGTTTTTTGCTGTTGTTGCTGTGCTGCTTTGGTTTTGTTGTTTGTTTTTTCTTTTTTCTTTTGAGTCTATCTATATATTTTGATGCCTTCCTCTTTTTTAGCAGTAGGGATTCTATAATGTGGTGGCAGCAGCCAGCTATAAGAAGTGGATGACTGGCGGCGGTAGCGATACTGAGACAGTGGTGGTGGTGATGTCGATACCGAGGCAGTGGTGGCGGTGATGTGACCGTATTACTGTAGTGATGGTGCTGTAGCGGTGGTAGCAGTGAAGGAGTGAAGGGGTGGTGGCGGCGGTGATGGGATAATGGGTGTAATGATGGCCGTAGTGAGCGGTGGTGGTTTAGTGTACACAGGTGACGGGGTGGGTGGTGTATCTAGTTTCTGGTGTTGGTGAGTTTGGCTGTTCTATATAGTGTAGACAGAGGAGGAGAGGGGGGGGGTTCTTCTTCCATTTATAGCCATTTTCTTTTTTGGATATACAGTGTACAATACAAAGTTGAATATTTGAATATTTGAGCCTTATAACAATATATTTTGGGTCCGAAATTTTTGGGGCTCAAGCCGGGTGCTTTACGTAGCATTTGTACTAAGAGTTGTTATTTCACAAATGATTTAAATATGTTAAAAATTCAAAACTTACGGGAGCGATTTCATGACCTCCGTCACCTCGTGCTTCTTCTTCCTTATATTATTATTATTATTATTATTATTATTATTATTATTATTATTATTATTATTATTATTGTTCTTTGAGTCTCATTCATTGATGTTAGTTAACTGGAATGTTTGTTGAAATGAATATGAAGCCACTACCTGCAGCCTCAGATATTCAGGACATATCGGAGGGTTGTTGCTGTTCCCAGCAAGCATGCCTTTTGAAGCGTTCCAGAAAGCGTGGTGGGGCCAATTTTCTTTAACCATCCCTGGAAACCTTTTGAGATAGTACCTAGTGCGCCTATGACAATCGGGACCACTTTGACTTCATGGCAGTTCCAAATCCTTTTTACCTCCCAATTTAAGTCCTGGTATCGGTTAATTTTCTCCCTCTCCTACTCTGCACTCTCGTGTCGAATGGGCAGGCCAAATCCACAATCAGGCACGATCTTTTTTCCTTGTCCAAAACCACCAGCTCAGGTCTATTGTGTTCCAGTTTCTTGTCCATCTGTATCCTAAAATCCCACAGCCCCTTCACCTGATCGTTTTCTATCACCGACTCTGGCTTATGCTCATACCACTTCTCAGAATGTGGTAAATTGTTTACTTTGCATAGGTGCCAGTGGATCACCCTGCCCATCATATCATGTCTCCAGCCCTTATAGTGAGTCTGGACTAGGTGTTTACACTCGGATACAATGTGAGACACATTCTCCTCTCTCTCTCCACAGATCCTGCACGGTGGGCTAGCCTGCTCCTTGTAAATATGGTGTTTCAACCACTTCGTTTTGAGGGCCTGCTCTTGCGCAGCCATTAGCATTCCTTCTGTAGCCTTCTTAAGGTCTCCTCTTTTCAACCAGTTCCATGTCTGTGGATCTCTGAATTCAGTTATCTCAAAGAAGGTACTATGAAGGGATTTTTCATGAAGGCTGCTCGTCTCCTTTTTGTTATTTCCTCCTTGGACATCCTCTGGTATATTGTCCTCTCCTTCAGTACAATTCTGAGCATTGGCTCTTTACTATCTGTCACGTATTTGTGTAGGTTGTTTTTCTCCATCTGAACACAGTCCTCTATGCTGATAAGACCTCTGCCACATTCAGATCTCCTTAAGTAGAGTCTTTAGACATCACTCCTCTTGTGGAACATGTTGTAATAGTTAATAGCTTCCTAGTCTTCCTATCCATTTCTTTTTGTTCAGCAACATTCCATCTCAGAATTGCCGCACTGTACCTAATAATAGACACAGCTCGGGAATTTACTGCACTTATGGCATTCCTACTTTTCAGATGTGACTTTAATATGCTCCTTATACTCCAAATGTATTCGGATATTATCAATTCCTTCATTCTTTTGTTCTTGATGTCATCAGCCTCCAGAACACCTAAATACTTGTATCCTTCTTCAGTGTCAATTTCCTTTATTATCACACCTGTTGGTACCTGGATTCCGTTGCTTCTGCTCAATTTACCCCTTTTCATCACCAGGACTCCACACTTACTAATACCAAAAGCATACATATATCATTGCTGAAAATACGGACAGTGTCAACAAGCACATCCAACTCCTTCTCACTCTTCCCGAAGAGCTTAAGATCGTCCATGAAGAGGAGGTGATTGATGGTAAGCTCTCCCTTTCCCAACTTGTATCCTGCTCTCACTTTTCGCAGTATAATGGTCAGAGGCATCAGGGCAAGGACAAACGACAGAGGGGACAGACTATCTCCCTGGAAGATAACTCTCTTGATCTTCACGCCTCCCAAGGATTCTCCAGCTGATGTTAACTCTGTTTTCCAGGACTTCATACTTTTGACGAACAACTGACTGATGTTTTCTGCCACCTTGAAGATCTCTAGGCTTCTGGTGATCCAAGAATGAGGCACCATGTCAAATGCCTTTTTATAGTCTATCCATCCCATTTCAAGACCAGTGTGTCTCCTCTTGCAATTCCTCATTACCATATTATCAATAAGTAACTGGTCCTTTGTACCACGGCACTTCTTTCGGCATCCTTTCTGTTCGTCCGGTAACAAGTTGTTTGTGTGTAGGTGATGGTAGATTTCCTCAGACATAATTGTGTCTACTTTAGGCACAAGGCCTGCAATTATCCAGTGCATTACTGGTACTTTATTTTATCGACCCCGTAAGGATGAAAGGCAAAGTCAACCTCGGCGGGATTTGAACTCAGATCGTAAAGGGACGTAACTATGCTGGAAAGCATGGCGTCCGACCCTCCACCGATACTGCCAATCCACCGCCCTATTCCTCAGACATAATGCTTGTCAACAGTTTCCACATTACGGACAGACATGTGATAGGTCTATAGTTGGTAACATCATTAGCCTTGATTCGGTCTTTCATTATCAGAACTGTACCTCACCTGACATCAAGCAGTCATTGAACATGGTTGTCAGTTTCGGGTGGAGGGATGTTATATTTGTACTCCAATACCTCTGCACACCATCTGGGCCTGGTGATTTCCAGCTGGTTAGTTTTTTGGCCTGCCCCTTAAGAGTTTCAACTGTGATACTCAAATCAGTTTGTTGGTTTGCCTGTTCATTAATCTCCTTCTGCACTGTCTCAATCCACACTGCCTGGTCATTATGTTTAGCATCCTGCTCCCATATTCCTCTCCAGAATGTTTTAGTTTGTTCCGCCTCAGGGATCAAATCGTTGCCTCTTTCTTTCCCTTCAAGCTGTCCAAACAGCATCTTTTGGTTGTTGTCGAACATCCGGTTCTGTCTATACTGACTGACCCTGTTCTTGTATCGCCTGATTTTTGCACTCTTTGCTACAATGTGTTGCTTCAGTTCCTCTATGATAATATTTAGCTTTTTCCTCCTAGTTTTGTACTTTATTTCCAGTCTATTTTTAGTGTCTATGTTTTTTAGTATCCCATTCAGTAGGGACTCAAGCTTTCCAATGTCATTTCTCATTTCCCTGATTTGACCACTCAGTCGTTTCTTCCACCAAGGCTCTGCTCTTTCTTATCTGCTGTTTCCTCTCGCTTTTATACCAAGTTGTTTCCTCAGCGTATTTGCTGTTGCTTTGATGATATTGTTGCACTGCTGAAGGCTCCTCGCCTCAAGGTATGGGATGACTTTGTTTACCTTAGCTGTTGTTTCTTTTAACTTTTTCCTGTCTACAAATCTTAGGTTCATAGGTCTCCCACTATCACTGTTCAATTCATCTACCACTAAGTTTAGGATATCAACCAAATCTTGTCCTAGCCCGTCAGCATTCATCTCCTCAGTGGCCGTATCTCTGTTCCAGGTATTATTTATCTCAGAATTCAGATCATTGTCTGCTTCGGGTGGTTCCTCCGTTCTCTCGACCTCTTCACCTTCATTTCCCACTGGCTCCTTTGCCTGGCATACTCCACCCTCCATCTCCAAGCTAATCTCTCTGCTCAGTTCCTCCAGTTCCAGCTCGCTTATCTACCCATTAGTTCTTATTACCCGAGCCTGCCCGGCCAATTTTTGTTCATCTAATTTAAATAGACCAATCTCGTTCCAGATGTTATGCATCCGTTTCCTATAGCCTTTCTCCTTGGGGTTACTCTTCAGGTAACATTGCATAACAGTTCTATTCAATTCTTTCGACCAGTTGGTTCTGGTCCCTTTCCTTCTTCTTCCTCCGACACCAGCAGTATTTGGTTGACAGCCAGGTCCCTGCTACTGGGTAAGAGTTATTATTATTATTATTATTATTATTATTATTATTTGCTGACATCGGAAGAGTTTCGGAAGAGTTTCGTTCTCGCCGTCCCCTTTTAAAAAAATATTTATCACGTTTTCTTTGATGGTAAATATGTCCTTTTTGAAGTGATTACAAATAAGGGATTCTGGAATTTTGGGAGGTCTAAACTCTTTCTCTTAGTATTGCAGTCACTGAGTGTTATTATTATTATTATTATTGTTATTACTATTATTAATATTATTATTATATTCAGTTTCTTGAAAGATGGGTGAGATAGGCAAACTGGCCCGGGTGACTGGGTCTACCCTGAACGTGTGCATTGTAGGAGGAAAACTAGAAGAGGGTAGCTGTGGCTTTTCTTGTCAAGGTAGCTGTGGCTTTCTACACGAACACCCTCGGAGGTCGCCACCTTTTTGGGGAATTTTTCATTGTTTCCTTTTGTCACACTCTGTTTTGGTTTTTTTACACGCAGAAATAGCCATTTGTATTGTACTGTGTTGTCCTTAATATTGTACTGCGCGTCAACCCTTGTGGTTAATAAATAAAGAATTCAAAAAATACAGACACCACTAGCGCAAACAATTCCCCAATAACATCAGCACCAACAGCAACATCGACGCCACTCCCACAATCCCCGAAACACATTCAACCTAAACAAACACAAGTACAAATAAATACACAAATACCTGAAATTGCAGACACCACACCTACAATAAACAATGACATACCCGAAACAAGACCACCAAAACAATCACCAGCACAGTCAGCAAAACGAGATCAAATAACACCACTCCAACAAAATGTTAAAAACTTGTCAGAAGGGCCAACGATAAACTGATGGCCCTCTTAGCACGAAGCGAGGGCATTCAAACATAAGGGGAGATCTTTGAAATAAGCAGATTTTGCGTGCCAGAAGATTTGCTTCTGGTCCGAATGTCACTCAATTCCTTCAAAGAAATTCGAGAGAGCTTTCCGCAAGACGTGGGAACCCCGAATGTGAAACCCACATCCAGACTGTTAAAGGGGTTCCCAAAGAAACCCCACCAACCATGGAGGTCAAACCACCCGACCTTCACAAGACCCCGGGAGGTAAGTAAACCTTCCCTCTCTCTTTTAGCTTGCCAACATGGCCGTATTAAGAGTAGGATGTTTAAATGTTCGAGGCCTGGGATCGTCCTGGAAGCAGGGTCACCTGCTCAACGACCTCAGGTCTATAGAAATGGATGTAATTGCAGTCAGCGAGACCAGGATTTCCGACACGCGCGCACTAGCCCCCATTTTCGACGACTATCAGATCTTCGCATATGTTAGCAAGCCGGGAATGAAAGGTGGGTGTCAGTGCTGTTTAGGAAAGGACTGGTTCTCGAGGTATGGTCGATCTTCCGCGACCCGGACAGTAAGTTGGTGGTTTTGGATGTCAGCAGTTGCGAAGGTGGTGCTTTTAGACTGCTGGCCGTCTACGCCCCTACAGGGGCCGTACGACCGGACTATATTAGGCGCCTGGCGACCTTTCTGGGTACGTCTCGCCCTTTACTGTTTACGGGGCACTGGAACGGCATCTTAGATGCACGCTGGGATTGTGTGGGAGAGTAGCTGATAGGAGCGGGGGGAGGTGCAAAAGCCTCAAGCACTTAATCAGCCAGTTCCAACTGTATGACAGGTGTCGACTAGATTTCCCCAACGCACCAATATGGGCATGGACCAACCGCATGGGGTCATCTAGATCGTACATAGACAGGATCTTCATTGGGAAAATATATAGAAAATTGTAGGTTGCCCACTTTTTAAAACGGTCGCCTATTCAGATCATAAACTTTTGATCTATATGGTCGACCTAGATAAAACGCGTAGGTTGGGACCGGGTTACTGGAAGCTGAAATTTTTATTTCCGGCATGTAAGGCTTACAGGGACCGAGTCAACAATTTAGTTAAGCAAAAATTGACAGGTGGGATCATCAACAACATATGGTTTCTCTCAAAAGAGAGATTAGAGTTACTTCGATAGAGTTCAGCAAAGAACTAGCCTTAGAGAAAAATAGAAAGGAGGGGGAGTTGGTAGATAAGTTAGACGAGGCTATTTGTAGTGGCCTTCCAACTGACGTGCTATCGGCGAGAATAGTATTATACCATTCTTCGATGAGAAACACGAAGGTTGCATTGTCAGGGCTAAGGCGCGTGCGTTGAGAAACGAGGGAACCCGTGGCGGAGGCGCAGCGTGGGAATAAAACCACAATTCGGTCTTTAGCGGACGGAAACGGACACGAGATAAGCGATTCCAAGCGGATGTTTGAGGCCTTTCCCCAGCACTTTGCTCGGTTGTTCGGGGAGAGTGGCGAGTCAGAGAGAATAGGGGATTTCAGTCCCTACCTTGACGGCTTGCCGCGCATCTCGACGGTCGACGCTGAGCGCTGCGAAAGGCCTATTACTTCAGCCGAAATTCAGGACGCCCTTGTCGGCTGCATGAGGCGTAAGTCACCCGGTTTGGATGGCCTGCCCTACGAGCTTTACGTAAATATGCCAGACTTGTTCTCCAATCTCCTGAAAGCACTCTACTGCAACTGGCAGCAGAATGGGAGTATTCCCAGTTCTGTGAACGAGGGCGTGGTGACGCTGATAAGGAAAAACGAGAACAAGAGGGATACATTAGACAACTTCAGGCCCATAGCACTGCTCAAAACAGAGTTTAAGATTTTGGTCAAAGTGTTACCAAAGAGATTGGCGATTGTCGTCGAGGATTTAGTTGGGGAGGCGCAAACTTGCGCAAACCAAGCCATGGTCCATACACGACAATCTCCACCTCATGCGATAAATCATAGAGAGAGTAGAGTGTAAACATGGCGATGTGGGGTACGGATCAATTTAGATCAATCGAAAGCATTCGATAGGGTCGACCATCGGTATCTGGAGTTTGTCCTCAAAGCGGATGCCTTCGGCCCTTTCTTAGGAAGCTGGATCGCTGCAATGCACGGAGGCAGACGCTCGGTGGTCAAGGTTAATGGCCACCTCTCGGAACCATTTATGCTCTACTGATCGGTCCGTCAAGGGTGCCCTCTCTCTTTCCTTCTATATGTATTGGCTCTCGAGCCTTTACTGCGGAAGCTGGAGATTTTGCAGGGCATCCCGCTCGAACAGGGACGTCGAAAGGCGGTGTCGTCTTATGCGGATGACATCACCGTGATGGTGTCGGACACCTCAGAAATCGAGGTGGTCGGCACCTTATTGAAGGAATATGAAAGGTTGCCAGGAGCCAAACTTAACCCGGAAAAGTCGGTGTGTTTGCAGCTTGGAAGCTGGAGAGGCAAGCCTATGCCGTCGAACAGCGTCGTGGGGCGCTGGACGGAATGACCGTTAAAGTTGCTCGGGGTTTGGCTCGAAAGAGACCCCCAGGTGGAAAAGAATTGGGACGAGGTAACGAACAGAGTAGCGAGTCTCACCCAAAAATGGGCTGGGAGGGAGCTATCACTGAAGGTCGCGCGGAGGTGGCGAATGCCTACATCGCACCCGTCATCTACTACCTCCTGACCGTCGTGCCTTGACCCCGTCCGCTCCTCGTCAAGTTGGAACGGCTCCTCTTCAAATTATTGTGGAGGGGACAAGTTCTGTTGGTAATGCGGTCCATCCGCTGCCAGCACCCTCTACGCGGAGGGCTGGGCATGCCGTGGCTCATAATGCGCAGACATGCGTTGAGGCTGCGACATCTCCAGATATTCTGCCTAAACGATAAACAGGTATGGTCGCCGTTTATCAGACGGGCCTTACCGCAGCTCGTTTCTTTGACTGATCTGCAGTTCTGGGTCAAGAAGTTACCGAGACTGGGTGACTGGCACCTGGAATGTTGCCAGGCATTTACTGCCCTCTACCAAGTGGGCAATGCGATCAGTGAAACTTCCACTCTCGAGTTCTATAGAGGATTAGTGGTGGGAAAGTGCGATGACGCACTCGGAGACGCTTTGGGCCCCGACGAAGTCGAACTGACCAGTCTGTACCGGAGGACTTTCGAGCCGGGGACGATGGACAATTTCCAGAAATCCCTCGCATGGCAGTGCTACCGGCGGCACTGCTGGTTCGGGATAAACTCTACAGGCATGGAAGTGCTGTCAGACGGACGTGCCCAAGATGCGCACAGAACGACGAAACCGTTCTGCACACACTTTTCCAATGTCCGTGCATTACTGACTGGTGGAGTTATGTCGAACAGCTACTGTCGCGTGTGGAACGAAACCGGCTATCGGCCCAGTCCATAGTGAAGATCGACCCGCCGCATTCCTTAGGTCAAGAAGAGCAGGAAATGTTCCTCTGTCTGGTGGCCGTTGCGAAAGAGGTTATATGGTGGACAAGATTAAAAGGACTGAAGACAGACACTTTTCTCTTCGGCCAATCCCTCATCAACTTCTTCAAGTTTCACCTGGAAAGGAAGGTGAGAGTGGAGAGAGAAGTGCTGCCCCCCAGTACATTTGCTAAAAGGTGGGTGAATGTGGCGAGAATAGCCCGTGTGAATGGGCCTACTCTGACCATGCGTCTATAGGCTAGCTAACTTGAGGAGAGGGGTGCTCTCCCTGGGTGCCCTAGAAGCACAAGGTGGTTCAGGATTGATGGGGTACCTGAGTCAGCCCAGGGTCGTCCACCCCCTATCGGGGAATTTATTTTGTTGTATTTATGCAACAGTTTATTTTTTTTTTTTTATATCGTCATTGTTAAATTAGTCTTGCCATTGTGCACTTTTACTTTACCTTATTTTAAACACCCACTGTCCCTGTCTTTGTCTTGTCCCCTACATGTCGGCCCTTGTGGCTAATAAATGAAATCCTCATTATTATTATTATAACCTCCCGCCGAGGTTAACTTTGCCTTTCATCCTTACGGGGTCGATAAAATAAAGTACCAGTAATACACTGGGTAATTGCTGGCCTTGTGCCTAACGTAGAAACAATTATTATTATTATTATTATTATTATTATTTGCATTTATCTTGCTTTATGTTTATACGAGTTATCACCAAGTCACAACCAGTGACCTCAAGAGACAACAAGGTACGCCATGTTCAAGAAAGAACACACATATTCACACATGCATCCTTAGTGTTTAGACTTGTGATGTACTTATATTGACAGGATCTTCCTTAGTATATGGGCAGTTCCCATTAGTACTATCTTTTGTATTTCTCCTATACGCGGGTTTCCTGGGATTTGCGATAAGTAGTCGTTAGACCCCTTAGGTATCATTCCCAGAGCGCCTACAACCACTGGTATTGTTTTAGTTCTCAATTTCCACATTTTTCCAATTTCTATCTCCAGGTCCTTATACTTGCTCAATTTTTCAAATGTTTTTATAGATACATTCTTGTCTATTGGAACAGACATATCAATTAGCAGGCATACCCTCCTTTGAAAGTCCTTCAATATTATATCAGGTCTATTTGCATCTATTTTTCGGTCTGTTTGGATGCTAAAGTTCCACAAGATTGAGATGTGATCTTTTTCAAGTATGGGAGGTGGTTGATGCTCCCACCAATTCTTTTGATGGGGCAGGTCAAAATGCTTGCACATTATCCAATGTATGTATTGTGCAGCTCTGTCATGCCTGTTTAGGTATTCGGTTGGAGCTATAGGACTGCACATTGAAATTATATGGTCAATGGTCTCTGGTTGTTTTTTGCATACACGGCATAATGGGCTGCACCCATTTTTTATTATGTTGGCTTGGTAATTTTTTGTTGGCAGACACTGATCTTGTGCGGATATAATCAGTCCTTCAGTCTCCGATTTCAGTCCAGAGGATGCCAACCACTGATGGGTTAAAGTTTTGTCAACATCAGGATTGTTAGCTCGCTCTGGGTATTTTCCATACAGAGGCTTTTCTTGCCATTTCTTAGCCAGTTTCTGTAGCAGTTCTTTCTTTGCAGTTACTTTTACCTGCTTTGCTTTTTCTGTGTTTTCCATTTCAGCAGTAAATGGGACTTCTGAAATTTGTAGTCCATTACTGTATCTTTGTGCATCTTTTGTAATGGAATATGATCTTTTGGTGCTTTCGTGTTTCAAAACGAGTTTGATCATCCAATCATGTGATTCCCTTAGATATGTGGATAATCCAATTGTTGCAGTTTTCAACGCAATGTCTAACTGGATTAACCCACGTCCTCCTTCTTTCCTAGGGAGATATATTCTATCTATGTCTGCCTTAGGGTGATGCATTCTGTGCATGGTTAAGAATTTTCGGATTTTTGTATCGAGCCTACGGATCTCTGTGCTTGACCAGTTGATGACATTGTAACTGTAGGTTACTACTGGTATGGCAAGCGTGTTTATGGCATCGATCCTATTCCTTGCATTCAATTCCGTTCTTAAGATTGCTCTGACTCTGCGGTAACATTCCTTCCTTATCCTTTCCCTCATTGTCGAGTGCTTGATTCCGTCTCCTTCACAAACACCTAGATATTTGTAAGTTTGTTCTTGATCAAGCTCTCTTATCACGTTCCCCCGATCAAGATTAATGTCTGAACTCTTCAGCAGCTTTCCTCTGGTGAACGTTGCTTTGGCGCATTTATCCAGTCCAAACTCCATTTTAATGTCATCACTGAACTGCTTCACAGTGGATAATAGCCCTTGCAATTGTTCATCATTTTTTGCAAATAGTTTCAGGTCATCCATGTAGAACAGGTGATTAATGGTTTTGTCATAGACTCTATATCCATGTTTTGTTTCATTGAGCATTTTACTTAATGGTATAAGTGCGATGCAGAATAAAAGCGGTGATAAAGAGTCACCCTGAAAAATTCCACAATTAATGTTAACTTCTCCAGCTTCCAGTGATTTTGTTTCACTATTCAAAAGGAGTGTCGTTCTCCATGTCCTCATACTGAATGACAAAAACCTCCTGATAACGGGGGATATTTTGAAAATCTCTAAACATTTTTCAATCCAACTGTGTGGCAAACTATCAAATGCTTTTTTATAATCTATCCAAGCAATCGATAGATTTTTGTGTCTATTATGACAATCTTCCAGTATCATTTTGTTAACCAGAAGCTGATCCTTACAGCCATATGAGCCTCGTTTACACCCTTTCTGCTCAATGGGAAATAGGTCATTTGTTATCAGGTGGTCATATGTGTATTCAGTTAGGACTGATGTTAAAATTTTATACATTGTGGTCAAGCAGGTTATCGGTCTGTAATTTTTGGGATTGTTTGTCTCATCATTCTTCGGTAGCAGGAATGTAATGCCGTTAACTAGCCATGATGGTATCTTTTCTGGCTCCTTAACTATTTCATTGTAAAGTTGGGCTAACAGCTCATGAGACTCTGTGAAGGCATTTATCCAAAAGTTTTGTATTTTGTCTTTTCCTGGGGATTTCCATTTGCTGGTTTTTCTTAGAGCCAAGCGCAGCTGTTCAACTGTTATATTTTCCCATGTTTGTTCTTCAAGGTGAGCTGTTTCTTTCATTTGTCTGTCTATCCATGGGGCATGTATGTTATGAACTTTTTCTTCGGCCCAGATCTTTTCCCAGAATTCTTGCACTTCCTCCTTGGGTGGTATTGATTTAGCAGTTATTGTTGACTTACCAATTTTTCTGTAGAAGTTTCTTTGGTTGTTTTTGAACATATTATTGTCCTTATAGAATCTAGATCGTTTTTCAAAGCGCCTTATACGAGCAGCTTTGGCCGACACTTTTTGCTTGATTGTTTCTATCAGCATGTCTATGTCACATGTTGATCTTATACTGTACTTTTTTTTCAATTTTCTAAGTTTAGTTTGTTTAACATGTTCACCTACTTTATAGTTTGTTAAAATTTCTATGTCAGATCGGAGAAGGTTTATTTGGCGATTGATGTTATCTTGCCAAGTAGATTTCTTGTGGGAATTCCTTTGTTTTTTCATCTTCACTCCACATAAGTGAGTGGTGACTTTAGCCGATGCATAATAGAGATGATTTAAGTCAGTAATGCTTAGTTTGTTTGTGATGATAATGTTTTTGAGAATTATGTTTGTCTTGTGTATTATCTTTTGGTTCTGTTTGGAGTTCTGGATCTTAGGGAGGGTGTCTCGTTCCCCCATGTCAGATTCTTTCATTTTCATCCATTCGATCATAATTTCATCCTTAAAGTTGGCAAGTTCATTCTCATTCATTTCTTTATCATTTACGATCTCATTATTTTCATTTGGAGTTTCATCCTGAGCATGCACTCCCTCCACTTTTTCGCTCCTTTCTTTAATTTGTTCTGTTGCCAGTGATTCCGCCCCAACTCTGGGATTCGAAGTGTTACAGTTTACCTCGTTTTCACTGACACATGCTTCATTTTCCCTTCGCTGACTTTGTGCTACTAGCTTGATCTGATCAATTTCTATATCAGTTAGTAACTTTTTTCTTACAATATTTCTTCGTATATTGGCTAGTTTGTTACTGTCAATATAGCCTCTGTTTTCGGGATGTTTCTTTTTCCAGTTGATATATGTTTGCTCTGTATTCGATGTATTTGATGGGTAGTACATGGCAGTGTAGAAAGCCTCAAGGACTTCTTTATTATCTTCCCTTGACCATTTTTCTCTCTTTTTCTTTGGATTTCTTGGTGGTGAGCATGGAGGGCCAACAGTAGGAGTATTCCGGTTATGGGAGGTCTCCAGCTCCGAAGTGATGGGAAGGTTTGAACAATTAGCTGATTTTTCGACCCCAGTCTGGTTCCTCTCTGAGGGACGCGGCCCTTTTTTACCCGGGTGACGGCCGATCCGGTATGAGATTTCATCATTAGACATCTACTTTATTTTGTCGCGTTTTATCCTTATCCGCCAAGGGGTAATCTTTTCGTGTTACCACTTCTAGAACGAGTGTCAACCAAGACTAGAGGGGTCGTTCTCCCCTAGAGACATGGCTATTCCCCGCCGGCCGCCATCCCGGTATTTCTTGGTCACGGGGTTTTCTTTTTGTTGTTTTTTTTAAATTGTTATTATCATGAGTGGTTCCTTAATGTGAGCATTGCGTGGCTTAAGAATGAAATTATTAATAATTGTCTCCACTCCAGGCCAGCAATCACCCAGTGCATTACAATAATATAATATACTTTTTGTTGTAGTTGGCTGTTATTGCTGCTGGCTATGTCGGTGGTGGTGCCGGGGCTTTTTATATTGTTGGTGAGGAAGGGGTGAGCCAACAGTCCCATAATTGTTGATGTAGACATTTGTCCGTGGCAAGGTTACCAAGTCAATCTATTTATATCTTTTGCTAGCCTCTCTCTTGTCTAGTGCTACCACCACCTTCCCTTTTCTCTCTCAAGTTAACAGGGGAATAGTGTCAGTAGCATTGAATGAGTGGTGGCGGCGATGATGGATGTGGTGGTGTTGTGGTTACTGATATAGTATCTATGAGTTATTATTATTATTATTATTATTATTATTATTATTATTATTATTATTATTATTATATAATATATGAAACGAAAAATCGGTGACGCATCTGAACTCAATTTATTGTGTTACATTTGTTTCGCCGGCGGACAGCTCGAGACACAATCATTGTGTGGATCTGTTTGATTCTTGATCTGCAGGTTCGACGGACACGTCTAATGAATTCTGAGCAAATTCTTTCACTGGGTTCAAAAACATCCTCTTCGCGCGTCCTGTTATTGGCTGCTGCTTTACTACGTTATCGTAAATCTGACCAACAGGTGTGAATTCTACTGACCGTCAGCTGGCCTTTCTTCCACACTTCGATGAATTACTACTGGGTTTGGTAGTTCACACGTCCACGCGCGCACTCACAAACACACATACACACACAATCACATAGATAACAAGATCCATATGCATAGACTCTCGCTATACACATACACTGAAGGAAAACATTAAAAAAAACATAGACATAAAGCATACACAGACGCCTGCCTACATGCTCATATACAGGCACAGATACGGACTCTCTCACACACACGCACACACACACACACACACACACACATATATATATATATATATATATATATATATATATATATATATATACAGTCATAAGGTATGGTGCCTGATCCCTTGAACCGGTTTCGCCGCTGTGGTCAGCGCACACTCCCCTGCATGCCTTTAGTTTGGGATTCCCGGTGGATTCCATGCGGAAAGTGTGCACCTTCTCTGGTGTTTGCACGTCATGATTATTTCCGATTTCAGGTTGACCGCATCATCCTTCAGTCTGACTATCTCCATAGCCTACACTTTCTGTTTCCAGCCGAGTATGCATTCGCGTGCCGAACGATACTCCAGTCAAGGGCATACGGGGTGCCTTTGTCCTTCAAGTCCCACACCAGGCCCTACAGCCTAGTAGAGTGCCTCTTACTCCGGTCCTTGAAAGATTTCGTGTGGTTATACATCCGAGATTTAGAGGTCGTGGATGTTGCGCCGATGTAGGTGAGCTTTATATGGTGTCTGCTAACCACATTTATATACCAGGCTCTTCGTCAGGCATCTTCCCTGCAGGGGGCACTGCTGTAGCTATGTTGTTCATTTTGGGCACTCTCCCGATTCTCAGGGTGTTGTTTAGCCGACACAGTGGTCCCTCCTCCGCCACTCATTCCCACCCGGCGTTGGATTGTATGCATTCCGCGGGCTGGCGGCCACCGCGAGGGCAGGATTGTGGTTGGAAGACTGGTCTGTGGGGGGCCCTCCGTGCTTCGATGGACGGTCATTCTGCCGCGGCGGTTGACGGTCGAGGTTTCCCATCTTCGCCGCGTTGGTTTTGGCAATGTAGTCGGCCATGTTAGATGCTGTGGAGAAGGAAACCTTCACCGTGTGGGGGGTTGAAAATCCTGCGGTATCTGCTGGACTGCGGGAAGCACTCGTCTAACGCTCGGAAAACGTGGCCTGGTATATTGCTGCATACATGCTTAGAATACGGTGCGTTAAACTATGTAACGGCCTTATATCTAGTCTTGTTGTTTCCTGTGTGTAGCAGCGTGAATGGGTTTTGTGTCTGGTATCCGTCTCGGGTTTTTCCCGCCATTATTTCGTCCCCTATGTTGCCTCTATCTATATGTCTACTGTGGGCGTCAGGGTGACGCCTTTCGCTTACTAAGTTATTCCGTTTTGTATTGTCGGCTCCACTGTTAGTCTCGTTAATGCTATGTGGTGCTGTTGTCGAGGCTATACCCTTGCTACCGGGCCGGGTGTTTCCTCTAATGGGTGCCACGGCCGTACTTGTCCTTACCCTGTCTCTAGTTCTAGTTTCTGGGACGCATGTGGTGTGCCTGACGGGCTCTTGTCTACGTGTTCTGTGTGGTCCGTCGCCCGTGTGTGTCGTCGTCTGTCCTATTGTCGGTCTTGTGTCCATATGGTGATCTATGCTGCTACCCGTGTTCATGGAGGCTAGTTCCGGGTCGTTTCTTCTATCTATGGAAGTGCCACTGTTATTGCCGTATCCGCATACCCCGGCGCTAGGCTCTTCCCTGTCTGAGGTGTACACTATGCTTTCTTCTGTGTAACCGCCCTGCGCAGTCCCTCATTATAGTAGTCGGCGTGCTAGTTGAACACATCTGCGTTGGCCATCAGGGTGGATACGCGTTTAGATACCCCTTTAACTATTGCTTCTATGACTGACTTGGGGTGGTTCGATTTCCTGTTCACATATTGCAGGTTGTCATTGGGCTTGTGATAAGGTCGGTGGATGCCCGTATTCATTGCCAGGGTAACGTCCAGCAAATTCACTGTCTTAGTGCTAGGATCTATTGTCACGGATAAGCCGTGTTGCTTAAAAAAGTGCGATATGCGCTTCATCATACGCTCCAGCTGGCTGGGGTTAAGGGAACGGAAGGTAAAAGTGCGTCGTCTCTGTATATTCCTCCGCCGATTCCTGGGATCACCTCCGTTAATCTTTGGAGGAGATAGATCCCCACCAGGTCGGTCACCTGCGCAGAGTCGCTCTACCCCATAGTAATATCGAAATTGTCGGGCCTGTCCCTTCTCTCCCATAACTTGTCTTCGAAGCAAATTAGCGTCTTTCTAGCTGCTATTATGAGGCTTGCCTTCTCCCTAGTGACTTTGGACTTGGCCATGGCGCTCATGAGGGCCTTGTTCACTATTACAGGTAATACTGACGCGTAGTAATTCGCTATGTCTAATTGAATAAAATGTACCTGCTGTTTGCTATCTATTAGCTCTGTAAGAGCATAGAGTGCTCAACCGGGATATCGCCTATGGAAGAATCTTAGCTATCAACAGACACACACAGATATATATATATATATATATATATATATATATGTGTGTGTGTGTGTGTATGTATGTATATGTATATATATATATATATATATATATATATATATATATATATATATATATATATATATATATATATTTATATATATACACACATATATGTCACACCATTTCACCATTTCACAATCTAATCTTGAAATCAACAATTATCACTTTAACATTGTACCAATTTACTATTTTGAACTAATATAACTCATAATAATGTGTTCTGCATCGCAAATATGATAACATAATTGTAGCACCAAATTCAGGTATGTTCCGACAAAGGAATTCATAAATTCAATGTAATTAATCAGTATCTTAAACAAAGTGTAATTACAGAAAATTTGATACCACTAATTATCATTCATTCAGTAAATGAAGGCTCAATGTCAACTTTATCAATATCTGTATTTAAAATAAACTCGGGTGAGAGTACTGTATAAATTTACATTAACGATGCAATTGATTTAATTAAAGTTAGCAAACAATCTGAGAGACATGTTTGAGTAACGTTTTCTAGAATTGTAGCTTATGAGGAGATGAATTCATATAGGACAGTTTTATCAGTAAATATAAAAAAACTGTGTAGAGATTAAAATAATTGATAATCCTTCCATTTTGTTTTAAGATTACCAAATTAATTATTCAATATTACCATAACCAGTAAATTTACACTGAAAATTAATTATATGTTTGAATCTATGCATCAGGATTGAATGTCATTATGAATAATAATCTACACCAGGTTCCACCGTACGCATCGTTAATTAATTTTTCCATCACAATTTATTCCCCCATTGCAGTCATTTCAGTTATAAAATGTAGGATATCTAAATTTGCATTGTATAGATATATTTCCATTGAAATGTTTTGTTTAAACTAACAGAACTAGCTTATATTTAGTTAAGTATTGTGTATCTGAAAAATAGATAATATGCTCGAAATATTTAACGTTTCAAACAACATTATATGTCATAATGATACTTTTAAAATAAAACCTTCAGGTCTATATACGACTCTTTAGTCGGATATATGTATCTCTACACAGCGTGTGTGGGGGGGGGGGTGCTCGACTGTTTCGGTCTACCTATGTATATATATACATATATATATATATATATATATATATATATATATATATATATATATATATATATATATATATATATATATATATATATATATATATAATAATTGAATATAAACGAAAAACAAACACAGATATATACATATATGTGTTCAAATCGTAAGGGACCAGATTCGCTAAGGTGAAAAGAATACTAGCTATAGACAATAGTTACGATTTGGACACATATATTTATATATCTGCGTTTGTTTCTCTTTTATATTCAATTATAATATACGGCTCGGAAAAATCTCTTTCCTAGAGCTATTTTGTTGTAAGAGACTATTTTGAGTTTCTACCTTTGATATATATATATATATATTGCGTCAAGCGCTCATGAGACTCGCTAAAACGCATTACAGACTTACACACACATACACACATACATCTCGTTATGCATGTACGTATTTTTAAATATATATATATCAATGTGTATAACTTCATTTAGACATACAGAAATGAAAACATCTACCAATCTAAATACACATGAATGGGCCCTGAAAAACAAAGCATCTCCTTAATCATTAAATTGAGAATACTGGAGAATACCTCCATAAAAAAATCAAAAGCAAACAGATGTGCAGCAGGGAAAAATCCTGAATTGTCCATGGTGCTAAGAATATCTTGTGAGTGTCTCAACTTCAAAAGCTCGATATACACTTATTGCCTGCATATCCAAAATAATTGCTCATTATTTGGATACAAATTCCCTAAATATTAGAGCTTCCTTCCATGTTACCGGACTTCAATATTAATACAATATGTTATTCATTACGTTCTATCAAACACATCATTATCTTCATCTTTCTACTCAATGTAGCAAATTTCCAACGAATACATCTACAGACAGTTTTCAATAAATATATCTTTTTTGACGTATGACTAACATTTTGTAACAGACTCAGGTAAGAAATGTGTTTATGCTCAGCAACAATTACCTTTCTTGTTCAGTTTGTTATTGCTCATATTATTATAATTCTCTTTAGTCTTCGTAACAGTCATTTGGACACACTTAGTCCTAAGTCCAACTCCATTTAATGCTGTCATATTATGTTCCATTGGTTGCAAACAAATTAGTAGCCGATGATATAATATAATGTGCACTGTTAAAATAACCCGCCCCCTACACACACACGCATATATATATATATATATATATATATATATATATATATATATATATATATATATATATATATATATATATATATATATATATATATATATATAGAGAGAGAGAGAGAGAGAGAGAGAGAGAGATTTGTCCCTGGTTCCTTTCACGTTCGACAACAACACTACTAGCTGTTAGCTGGTTCATATTTCTTTCTTTCTAGTTGTAACATCCTGGAGCATCATTTCCATTAAAGGAATGTGATCTTGAGAAGCACCTAATAACTTTGCAGCAAGGATTGTACATAATATCAAGTCACACTCTATTGTGAGTAACGGATGTAGATTAGGTTATTTTATGTACACATGCCCCTATATTTCTCAGCCACGGTATCATTTTCAGTGCGGTAGAACAGGTGGAGAAGAATAAATTACAAATAGCTTTTGGGTGCCTGGGGTAGCTGCAGCTGTGATCGATATATGAGTATGAGACATGATGTTGTAGAGAATGATAGTTAAAGTGAGAGGAATATGCGTTAGACTGAAATATCTAGGATGTTTAGTGAGTGAGAAGATAAATATTAGGGAAGAACGAAAATGGTAGCGAAAGAGGAAAAAAGAATCAATGTCTCCGGTGCAAACTGGGTTGGTGTTGATGTAGCCATTTATGTAGCGACCGTGTAGTTCTGCGTTGGTGTCAGTGTATTTATTAACATAAGACCTGGGTATCAAATTTGTGTCCTTGGAACTCTTTTTGTTCCTAGGGAACTATCAAATGACCTGCTAGTAAATATCTTCTCAAATGGGAGCGTGGAACACATCCGCTCCCCATAAATGTGTAGAGGTGAGCAGTCAGAGAGCAGGTCGGCAGTTAAATGTATGTCTTAAAACATATGGGTTTTGGCTTATGGGCTAAGCATATGTATGTATTTGATGAATTAGGTATAGCGGAGATAGAAATATCCGCGGAGGTGTGAATAATAATCGAAACCTCGAAGGACAGAGTTGGTTTCAAGATTTATAGAGGCTACATTAGATGTATTGTTTGAGAGAACAGTGTTAAATTTCACTGATATAGGCTGGGTGATGGCGAATTACAATTGGGTAGAATGGAGCAGCCATTGTTGATGATGTTTTTTTCTGGGCTTGTGGGCTGTACAGACGCTGATGTTGCTAGCTTTGAATGAGAAATGGAAAGAGATGAGTTGAATGGAATGAGAAGACCACCATCTTTATGAAGTGGGGCGCATATGACAGGACATGGTGGTAGAATGGTGGTTACTTTGGGTACTGTAAGTGCAGTAGTCTCGTAGCAGACTGCGTGTCACTCGCTCAGAGTGCCAACATTTCTCGGCCAGTGTTACGTTGATATCATCAAGATGCAAATATATGTGGAGTGGGAAAAGATTCATTGGTGTTAGGAAAAAGTCGGAAATGCTGCCATAAATGTAAACAGTGTAGTATTACTCCATCATACAAACTGTTATTTCATCTATGTAAATAACATACATGCTTCTTAATGGATGACGAGACTGAGAAATTTGGAATTCGGTGGTATCTGTGGCGGCTTATGTTAAGAAAACTTCAAATACATAATCTATGCTAGTTTCTGATATGAAATAGTTCATAGTTTACCAGGGTTTTATTTCAATGTTAATCATAGATAACGTGAATTGACATAACAATCCATTTAGAAATGCCGATTACAACATGAATGTTGCTTTAGTCTATATATTCCATGAATAATTCATCATACACTATTTTCCTTTATTTCTTCTTTCGGGAATGTGAAATGTATAATTGGCAACTAGTAAACTTACGAAACCAGGCCGCTAAACGTTACACTTTCACAGCATGATTTAATAGTTAGTCAATCACGCGAAAGCAATCTCAACCCAAATAAAATAAAATATGTAGAATTTTGAGTTATATTAGTATGTTGAAGTGTGTATTCATATTTAGATTTAAGCAAATGAAGACATAGAATATAATTATAGTAAGAATTATAACTTCTAAACTCATGTATATATTCATTGAACCTGCGAGTTCATAGGAAACAAATTCTTCTCATTTCAAACAAACTAATTATCGCACAATCTAATATTAGCTGCAAACCTCACGGCATGTATGTGACCTATAAAGCACACATATAAATATAACATAATACACTTTATTCCTAAATTATTAATAAATATTAACTGGATGATATTGGCACATGGTCAAATATATACGTATAAGGTGAAAGCACAGAATTTAAGATGTATAACAACGTTCTCATCGATGCTAACTGTCCACACCCTATAATTAGAAGATATTTCTACACCACCTACGTACTGTGCCCAATCTACAAAACAAATTTAAGATGCTACATTTCTACCTCCTTATATTGTGAATAGTGCGCGAAAGAGTATGGACAGCAAGAAAGCAATTATCCACATACAAAAAGAAAAGTGTATATTTGAAAGAATCGGACAGATAAACCCAACAAATTGTATATGGATCCTATTTTCAATAACACTTCTCCAATAACTATGGCTCAGAAGTCTCAGAAAATTTAAATTATACGAATACCAACTACATATATATATATATATATATATATATATATATATATATATATATATATATATATATATGTATGTCTATTTTATATAAATATATGTATGTTTTATGTGTGTATATATTTTGTGTATGTGTGTATTTTATGTATATATTATATATATTTTTTTATATTTTTAGATGTATATATTTTCTATATATATGTATGTTCTGTGTATATATATATATTTTATATATATATGTGTGTGCTTGTGCGTACATACATGCATACATATATATATATATATATATATATATATATATATATATATATATATATGCACACCTGTATGGATTTGTGTGTGTAGGTGTGTGAGTGTCGGAGGGGTAGGTATGAGTGTATGTACAAGTCAACAAGCATAAACCTTTTATTTCTGAATTTTCTAAACTCTCTAAGTATTGGAATCTAACCATTATATTAAGTATTACCACCCCACATTTTGTATGTGTGGATGTGTGTGAGTGTCTGTGGAGGTGGGTGTGAGTGTA
>OZ024740.1:375301693-375304193 GCA_964016885.1 Eledone cirrhosa
TTACATACATTAATACGACAGAGGGACACCGAAAAAAATCTGTAGTTAAAAATACAAGTGACATGTAATGTCTGAAAGTTAAAATAAAAGGGGAAGTAAAATAAATATAATTATTATATAATTGTTAAAATATATCGTTAATGAATATGAAAAAGAAGGGGAGGGGGGGGGGTCAACTAGTGGATGTAAAGTAAAAGTAAATAATTTGTAAAACAGATTAACAGGTCTATACATAAGGTAAGTTAAGGAAAGTGAAGAACAAGAGTTTATGGAGGATAAGTTTCTGAAAATGACGTAAGTTCGTATAAGCTGGAAATCAAATGTGATTTCATGTGTGGGCAACTGGTGAAAATTCTGTTTTAGCATTTAGGCAGGTTTTTGGCGATTTAAGGTTCAATATTTTTCACTTATGCAGAGGCTGCAGCTTTTTTATTTCTCTTGTGTATTCTTTAGATTGGTTCAAAATTGACCAATCCAATTTAAACTGAATACCTTTGTCCTTCAAATCCCATATTCTGCTAGCCAGAGCTATTGTTAATCTTTTTTGAGGATGTCGGAATGATGCGACATGTGAATATTAACGCGTTTTGAATTTGTCTTGCGTCATACCCACATATCCTTCACTGGTGGCTGGTTGGTTGTTGCTGGTGGTTGTCACTTTGGCCTCATATACAATGGCTTTGGTGTTTCATTTACCTTGTAATGGGCATTCACTTTTAACTCTACAAGAACAATTTTGATATTCTCTGGGTGTTTTCTTATTAATGATATAATATTTAATAGAGTGACCGCAGGAGTAGCTGATTTTGACACAGTTTCTATTGAAAATCTTATAGTATCTATGTGTTCTGGGGAGTTCTAGGAATTTAGTTATCTAAGAGTTCTAGGAATGTTCTGCCTACATTAATTTTAACTTCTAAAGAGTAGGGATGGGTGATGAACCAGATTATTTTTCTTTTCCTATTATTATGTTTAATGGAGTTAGTATTATTGGGTATGTACTTAATAAGTTCATTGAAGCCACTATTTTGAAAGGCTTTATTATAGTCGAGGGAAACCATATTAAAAATAGCTTATGAGGAAGAGAGGGTAGAGATCCTACGGCTAATATTTGGGATGAGATTTTTAAATACTATAGGAGGATGGCAAGAGCCTTTATTTATGGTACGGTATATAGGAAGCAGTAGGCAGATCTAGGTTTATATCTAGAAAATTAACATTAGAAAGGTTTGTGTAAGATTAAAACTATCGAAGGATTTTATTAAGTCTTTCCTGAACCTGTCTAAGTTATGGCCTATAGTTGTATGGGAAAGTATTAGACCATTATCACGATAACGCCGAATGGTATGGTTAGAAATTTCTCTTTAAGTGTGTGGAGGAGTAATAAGCCGACTAAATCACACACGTCAGCACAGTTAAAAGAACCCATTGAGACATCAAAGGGGTTCTCTGGGTTAGATCTGTTTACCCTAGTTTCATTATTAGCAAACACTAAAGTATTTTTATCATGCAAAATGACATTCTCTTCAATATCAGAAATATTAATAAACTTTCTAGAAAAATGTAATGCTTTCGTTAACAGAGGGAGAGTAATAGACAGGTAGAAGTCTAGAATGTCAAATTGGGTGAATCTTGAATTATTTTCCCAATTTGACTTCTACCAGTCTATTACTCTCCCTCTGTTAACGAAAGCATTAAATGTTGCTAGACAGTTTATTAATATTGAAGATATTGAAGATAATGTCATTTTGCATGATAGAAATACACACACATACATATACACACATGCGCATATGTATGTACGTATACTCACATCATCTCACTATATTTCTTTATTTTTATTTTTATATATTTTTTGTCTTATTACTTTTATTTATATTTTTTGTCCGTTAAACATTTTAGCCTTTCTTGATGAGCTAATTTCAAATATCTTACTATGTTATATTGCTTCATCTGACGAACGAATGCGGACGTCTCCTGTGTCCGACCTGTTCGTGAAACCTCGGGTAATGAGACAATTATACTCTGTTGTTTATTATACATTAAATATTTAGCACTCTTCATTCCTTTTATTTTTTCCACGGAAACTTCAACACTTATATATATATATATATATATATATATATATATATATATATATATATATATATATATATATATATATATATATATATATATATATATATATATATATATATATATATATATATTATTAAGTGTAATGAATTCTTTTACAATGGAATTAGCTCGAAGGAGGAAATACCCCTGAGCCGTGTATAAACTAATATACATAAACGCACACACACAATCTTTGTTGATTTATTATTTTAAATCGATATGGACAAACTGTAGTATAATAATTAGTATACTTCATTCTGGCTAAATTTTCTTTTGCAATATAAATACAGATGTGTTGGTATCTGTGTTTCATCATATATATTAGTTTATATATATATATATATATATATATAAGAACATTTCGCTCTACATGGCTGAATAC
>OZ024740.1:375306693-375309193 GCA_964016885.1 Eledone cirrhosa
ATATATACATACACATATCCACATATATATGCATACATATATATATATATATATACACACACACATGCATACACATACCTGTAGACCTACAAATATACATACATACACATATATACATATCTACTCACACATATGCATACATATCTACTCAAGTATTTATATTAACATATATACTGTGTGTGTGGGGGGGGGATGCTATTGTACCACCGAGGGTTTTTCTCCTCAACGATCGAATGTTTGAAAGTGTGGATTTTCCCTTTCCGCATGTTGCGAAGTTTTTACTGCATATGGTATTTCTGAAAGAGGGGTCTTAATTTGTTGTTTATGTATACGAACCCTGTCATGTAGACCCGTTCGAATTTCACCAATGTGGTATTCTTTAGATTTTGGGGAGGTTGCACAGTAAAGTTTTTTTGTTTGGATTAAATTTGAAAGTCTCATTGTTTTGAAAGGAGATTTTCTCACCCTCTTCAATGTATTCACAAGTTATGCATCGAGGGTCTCCGCATTTCTTAACTTGAATTGTTGCATTATCAGACGTAAATGTCGCCTTGGTGAGCAGTTTTTTTAGGTTGGCTGCTTGGCGTTTTCTATACATTATTTGGTGAGTCTTTTATGAGCACATTGATTTTGGGGAACTGGTGGAGAATTGGGAGATATTGTTGAGCGGATTTCACAATGTTGAAGTTCCTTGGGTTGTGAGTGACGACAAAAGTGATAACTGTTTTTTCCTGTTCATTTTCTTGTGTTTCTCAGAGTCACTGGGATCTTCTGGACCTGGAGATGGCCGTATTGATGAGGTTCGCCGGATATTCTTGTCTGTTAAGGAACCCTTTCATATACTGTTTTTCCTGTAATGTGGAGTGTGTTACTATGGTGAAGATGTGGTTTGCCAGATTAAGGAATATAATTGAGAAATGCGGCCACTCTTTTTATGATATGGTCGGACAACGAACATTTCCGGAAATATAAAGAAGAATTGTTCATTAAAAAGTACAAACCGCTACTGAACACAAACAGACAAATGATATTCCATTTCCAATAACGGGATTTTCTCTTACTTAAAAAAAAATTGTATATTGAAAAACGAAAGATATCCAAATAGATATGGATGATACCCACACTTTCAAATATTCGATGGTTGAAGAGAAGAACAACTCTCGGAGGTACAGTACTTTTTCAATAATCCCCACCAATGTATAATTCAACTTAAATACTTGAGTAGATATGTACATACGTGTGTGTAGATATGTATGTATATGTGTCTGTATGTACATATGTAGATGTACAGGTATGTGTATGCATGTGCGTGTATACATGTATGAATTTATGTGTGTGTGTGGATATGTGTATGTATATATTTATGTATGTATATATATATGTATGTGTGTAAAGTATGTGTATATAAGTATATATGTGTTGGTGCATGTGCACGTGTAAATATATGGGTATGTATTAACTAGAATATGTTTATGGGTTGTATGTATGTTCATATGTAGGGAAATAAATATGTGAACTAGCATGATACCCATCACCTGCCCTCCCATTTCTACATCAATAACATACATTTCTATCAACAAATATTCCAATACTAACCTTATTTTTTTCTTTGCTATCCTCCCTTTTTATCAAAAGACACCACATTAACACCCTTCCCTCAGACATACACCTAAATTCATCTTTAATATAGAAGATTGTTGTTTTCCTTTATAAATTTAAGATAGTTGATTCAGCTATATATTTAAGATAGTTGATTCAGCTATGAGAAAAGAATTTGAAAAGCAGCTGGCCATTGTATTTCATTTACCAAAGTCGTCTATTGAAATGGAATCAGCAAGAGGGCACTTTCACAAGGCCTTTCTAAAGCACCCCTTAAACACCCAACCACCTCCCACGTCCCCTCCCCATCAATTATCTTGCTTTTAGCATTCACTACTTTCTTTCAGCTCACGTGTGTATATATATGCTTTAATTCCTTTAGATCTCCATCAACACTACTTCACTACTACACTCATTAAGTAGCCCCAGCCAGAATCTCTTATATAATCACACATCATGACACGACCTGAGATCAGTTTGACAATCGCAACCGACGAATGCGAGAAAGTTCTGCAGGAAATTTAATCAGGAATCTTTAAAAAATCTCCCCACCGAAGTTAACAAAGAAGTTACTAGATCTACAAAACCAAATTGTAAAATTATATTATAAAATTAAATTAAATTGTTCAGAACTGCAAGTGAAGTTATTATTTCTCTTTTTTTAAATGTATATACATCTCTCTCTCTCTCTCTCTCTCTCTCTCTATATATATATATATATATATATATATATATATATATATATATATATTTGTGTGTGTGTATGTGTTTGAATCTATATATATATATATATATATGTATTATAATAAAATAACAGGAGGCTGCACTTGTGTAAAACCTTGAAACGTTTATTATACTATGATCATTTCAATGACCTGGTTCCGTATGAGTCCGGTGATAT
>OZ024740.1:375314193-375384193 GCA_964016885.1 Eledone cirrhosa
GCAACAACGAAGCACGCCATTTTTCATTCGTATACATATATATATATATATATATATATATATATATATATATATATATATATATATACATATATATATATATATATATATATATATATAAGATCAAAAGATGGTTAAAAGAGTTCCAAGTATTTTATTAGGCGCATTTCAAAAACAAACATCATCATGGGATGATATATGCGTTCTCATCAGATAAAATAGTTAGACATGATATGGAGCCTAAACAACACTTGTGAATAGTGAAGTTTTAAATCAACATATTATTCATATTGTGTCCGATATTTGCATTGCTTTATTGTGCTACAATAAAACTCACCTCCTACATATATATATATAGGAGGGGGCGTGCACGTGTGTGGGTGTATGCACACAAGGCGAGATCAATAAATATATAGATGGTTGGATATATAGATTACATATATTCAACTAGATAGTTACGCTTGCATGTTTAACTGAAAGTGGTTTAACTTTCCCTATTCTTACATTAATTAGTAATTCATGCTGCCAATGAAATTCGCTTAAATACGAGTACATGTTTATTCATCTTCAGAGCAGTTGTTGCTATGCTATTTATTTTTACTTGCTAGGTTTGGAGGACGTGCATTAGCCACGTGTTTCAGATGTCCTTCAATATAAATATCTGAATGCCATTGTTTAAATTGATGCAGATCCAAGCCTTTAAGTTAGGCTGAATTCAGATCAAACAGAACAAAGATTAAAGACGCTCTATAAAACCGTTATATCGGACTACATTATCTACCCTGTTGTGTTCATTAGGCACCCATTTGTGATATGCCTCACATTATGCCACTAGGTCTAAAAGATGAAGCGGCTACGCAGAGTTTTTGCCCTACACTGGCTTCCAACTTCAGAGTTATCATATATAGTAACATAAAATATATGTTGGATAGTCAATGTCTTAACAATCAGATTGACCTTGAAGCGAATTGTATATATATATATATATATATAGTTTTAGTATAGATGAGATTCTACAGGACTAGAACTGTTTCATTCTTTAGAAATCATCAGGAATCTGGGTATCCAAAAATAAAAGTGGTATATATAGGTCTTTTCAGGTGGTAGGAGAGGGTGGGGAGTGGGATGGGTAGAGGTCATTGGTTGATAGAAAAGCTAATTCTTTAAAGCTATAATTTATACTTAGAGTGACAAAGGCAGAAATAATTCTATAAACAAGTTCAAATTGGGCTGCCACTCTATATTTTAAAGTTTCTCTTAATCTAACAATGCCTATATGTCAGGTGTCTATAAGATCGTTGGGGGTGGGTCATGGTTGAGGGCTTTAAAGAAAAGGGAACTTCCTTAAAAGCTAATTCTTTAAAGTTCTACATACATATATATATATATATATATATATATATATATATATATATATATATATATATATATATATACATACATATAATAATAATATATTAGATCAAAAGATGTTTAAAAGAGTTCCATGTATTTTATTATGTGCATTTGAAAAACAAATATCATCATGCAATAAGATTTGCGTTTTCGTCAGATAAAATAGGGAGACATGATATGAAGGTTAAAACACACTTGTGATATTTGAAATGCGCATAATAAAATACATGGAATTCTTTTAACCATCTTTTGATCTTATATATTATTATTATTTATACTCCAGTCCTACAAACTGTAGAGTGCTACTTATCCGATATCTGCATTGCTTTATTGTACTACTATAAAACTCACCTCCTATATATATATATATATATATATATATATATATATATATATATATATATATATATATATATATATATATATATATATATATATATATATATATATATATATATATATATATATATATATATATATATATATATATATATATATATATATATATATATATATATATATATATATATATGTATATATATATATATATATATATATATATATACATATACACACATATATACATATACATATACACACATATATACATATACATATATATATACGATATATATATATATGTATATATATAAACATGAGAAGAATGAATACTGCGTGGTTGCACATGGGTTACATATGGTAAAATTAGTCCTTCATCAGTGATTTTCCAACCTTCATTGGTATTACATCGTTTTAAAATCATATATATATATATATATATATATATATTTATTTATACATACATACACACACATATAAACACACATACACACATACACATACATATACATGTATATACACACACACACACACACATATATATATATATATATATATATATATATATATATATATATATATATATATATATATATATATATATATATATATATATATATATATATATATACATATACACACACATATATATATATATACATATATATACATATATACATGCACATATATATATATATGTAAATATATATATATATATATATATACATATATACATATATATATATTAGGTAAACATTGATGCAATTCAATTCAAGCATTCAACGTACTTTTTCCACATAGGAGTGACGGAGTAAATATCGAATAAGGAAAAGCGAAGTAGTTTCAGATGTTCAAGTCCTTTAATAATAATGCTGTGATATATATTTCAGTGACGACACTGGCCACACTGTTCTGTGTGCGAGTCTCGTGTCATCATCAGACAGCTTGTTACATAATAAGGTTATGTTTCCGAGGCAATCCAAATTGGATCTACAAGGGAACGGATGAATTGCGTTCTTGGGTTTTTCATCCGCTCCCTTGTGAGTACTAATTCACCCCCACCGGCCTGCGCAAGCGCATGTCCGAAGGTAGTTGACCATTCTCCACCGCAGACACAAGAGAGCGGATGAAAAACCCAAGAACACGCAATTCATCCGTTCCCTTGTCGATCCAATTTGGATTGCCTCGGAAACATAACCTTATTATGTAACAAGCTGTCTGATGATGACACGACACTCACACACAGAACAGTGTGGCCAGTCTCGTCACTGAAATATATATCACAGCATTATTATTAAAGGACTTGAACATCTGAAACTACTTCGCTTTTCCTTATTCGATATTTACTCCGTCACTCCTATGTGGAAAAAGTACGTTGCGTGCTTGAATTGAATTGCATCAATGTTTACCCTAATAATTTAGATCCAATAGTTGAGCGCTTTACGATGTAACCGATATGGTGGAGAAGAGAGGAACCAACCATAAGCTACCCCGGCAATTCCCTCTACCATGGGGATGAATCCCCTTACATGGACGGACATAATAGTAACTTTCAGCAGGATAAATACGCGGAAACAAATAATATGATAAACCCCTATTTTCCTGCTCCAAATTGCACTTGAACAGAGGCCCCCTTCAATTCAATCTATATATGGACAGATGGACAATCATATGGATCAACTATGTACTCTGTGTTTTTGCATGTATTCACTGTTGGTTCTGTTCTTTTCTTTTGTGTACTTTATGTCTGTTTTTCTTTGATTTTGTTCCATATGATGGAAATTAGGACTGTGTACCAGATTCACTAATGCCTGGAGCCCGGTAGTTATAATGTACGACACTGTCGTTCAATATGTGGATAGAGTAACTGTGACACTAGAATCCCTCTCAGAACATATTACTTAAACACCTCTCTCCATATTATTTACTCACTTGAGTCTATATTTTTACTCACCTCAATCCGAATTATCACCTGAAAAGAACTTTTTTAATTCTTTTTTTAATTCTTTAATTTCTAATTGTTAATTTCTTAATTGTTTAATTTATAATTTCTGATATTTGATTCAGGATTTTAATTTTTATTTCCAACTCTCACTCTTAACTTCCAACGTAAAACCATGATATCTAGAATAAGTTTATTTTCCCTAATAAGGTGATGGTCAGTAGTACCGTCAACGCTTAGTGAGGGGTAGTATTATGACCTGTAAAAACCTAACACTCTCCCATCCCCTCTGGCTCTCGGCTGTCTGCCACAGCCGTGATGGCTAGCAGTAAAGTATGGTACAGGCATTGGTGGGCCATTGTTTTGGATGACAGGGTGAACTGATTAAGCAAATTTTGTTGAGTCTGCGGTGGAGAATGGTCAACTTCCTTCGGACATGCGCTTGCGCAGGCCGGTGGGGGTGAATTGGTACTCACAAGGGAGCGGATGAAAAACCCAAGAACACGCAATTCATCCGTTCCCTTGTCGATCCAATTTAGATTGCCTCAGAAACATAACCTTATTATGTAACAAGCTGTCTGATGATGACACGACACTCGCACACAGAACAGTGTGGCCAGTGTCGTCACTGAAATATATATCACAGCATTATTATTAAGCAGTGTCGGTAGAGGGTCGGACGCCATGCTTTCCAGCATAGTTACGTCCCTTTACGATCTGAGTTAAAATCCCGCCGAGGTTGACTTTGCCTTTCATCCTTACGGGGTAGATAAAATAAAGTACCAGTAATGTACTGGATAATTGCTGGCCTTGTGCCTAAAGTAGAAACAATTATTATTAAAGGACTTGAACATCTGAAACTACTTCGCTTTTCCTTATTCGATACATATATATATATATATATACACACCTACAAACACACATATATACATATGTACACATACATATATACATATACACACATACACACACATACACATACATATACACATACATATACACATAGGTATATACACACATATACACATATATACATACATATACATATATATACATATATATACATATACATATATATACATATATATACATATATATATATATACATATACATATAGATACATACACATATAAATCCACATACATATATACATACAGATATATATATACACAATATACACATATACATATATATACATATATATATATATACATATATATATATATATATATATATATATATATATATATATATATATATATATATATATATATATACACATATACATACACACACATACACATATATTTATATATACACACATACACAAATATATATATATATATATACATATATACATATATATATATATATATATATAAATACACATACATACACACACACACACACACACACACATATACACATATATGCACATACATACACATATATATATATAGATATATATATATATAGATATATATATACACTTACATATATACATATATACATACATATACACACATATTTATATATACATACATATACATATATACATATATATATATATATATATATACATACATAGACACATATATACATATATACACACATATATACCCACATATACACATACATATATATATACATATATACACATACACATACATACACACACATATATATACACTAGCAGTTTAGCCCGGCGTTTATCGGGTTTGTTCATTTGCTATGAAAAGTTACATACAGGTAAACGTGGCTTGAAAGCGAATAAGCTTATCAATTAAGTGCATAAATCAGTTGAACCGGTTATTAAAAGTTACGAACCAATTAGCATTTTGGTCAATCAATGATGGGTTAATACTCTTTCAATAGCGAATTTAGTAGACCAAAGTTTCAAGATGGTGGCTCTGATGCCGCTGGGTGTCAGATCTGTCCGCCATGGGATACCCTACCAGGAAATAGTGTTCCAGACGGCATAGCTACAACACCTGCACCAACTTCTATAGCACCTCTTTGTAGACGATATTGCGTGTCATCCCTTGAGGAGAGTAAGCAAAAAGTCCATTCCTGCTCCCTGCGCGGGAACAGGCAACATAAAGTTGGCCAATGGAGAAGCATGGCTCCTCTAAATGGATGCCCGCCACCGACAATGTTAGCCCTTGTGACTTGTTAATGGACATGGCAAAACATGGTCTCACCGGGAATTGGGATCGTCGGAAATCGAACGGGATATCTGACGCCGAGGGGAAAAGATTCATCCTTGGAATGAAAACATTCTCCCTTCTTCCGCACCCCGTTACAATGGTGGCCTCAATCAAGTGGGTGTCAGTGACTTGACGACCATGCGAGTACCGTTGCACTGCTTTGGTGGACGCAAGTTCCTTATTAGCATAATGGGACAGCCAACCCTAAGCTTAATAATGTGAGGTGGGAGCCCTGGGGGCTCAAGGAGATTTAATAACTCAACCGGATAATTAACGATATCGTCGGGGCCTGATTTGAAGATGTGCTCTTTTCCGGGAAGCTTCTCAATCGGCTGCTTGTTAATAAAATTAACCATGGTATTTTTCGGAGCAAGGGTGGCTCTTTCGCTGAGCCAATCGAGGTTTTTAAAGTTAGATGAGACATTAGGAAAAACTGCTTCCCAAAGGTCAGAAGGGCTGCTCACAATCTTGCACAGGGTGTCGGTTGCTATTCCGCCCTTGTCATCCGCAGAGATCTTGCCCTCACCAAGTGCTAAAATGTTCTGTGCTGCAGACATTTTGTCACCATGCAAATGAGCACGCATATTTGTGCTCAGGCATTAAACTATTCACCTGGAGCCACAACATGGACGACTTAAGACAGGCACGCACTTCATCAGCTCTTGTCCATTTGGGGATGACAGGCAGCGTTTTCCGAAAATCCCCTGATAGCAGATGGTTACGCCACCCATAGGAGCCGTAGAATCCCTAATGTCTTTCCGGACCCTGTCCAATGCCTCAAGGGCACCCTTTGTGCCATTCTGCACTCATCCCAAACAATGAGGCAACATCTTTTGAGAACCAGAGCTTTGTGTGAACTCTTGCTGATATTGAATGTTGGTGTCTCATTTTGTATTAAATCCAAAGGGAGTTTAAATGTTGAATGTGCTGTCCTGCCTCCCGGCAGCAAAGTAGCAGCGATCCCGGACGATGCAACGGACAACGCAACTTTTTTCTCCTGACGAATCTTAGCGAGAATCAAATTCGTTACAAAAGATTTTCCGGTACCCCCAAGAGCGTTCTTTTATTGGGGGGATCCGGGGTTTTTTTTGTTGACCTTGAGGTATAACCAGTCAGTAGTTCCTTCAAAGGCTCTGGCGGTTCCGGAAGTGGGGGCAAGGTGACGTTACCTTTTAAGCAGAACATTGCAGGTGGCTCCCCAGCCCACTTTGTAGCATTGCAGAATTGGCAATTGAAGCGCATCTCGCCTATATTTATGTCAGAGCGCATCGAGTAATTAACGTTTTGCTCATACTTGAATGGCCGTAGGTGCCAGTAAGGGCTGTTGGGGCTCGTCACACCGCGTGCAGCTTCTCGCCGTCGACTGTTACGCTTGAACGTAGAACATTGGTCGTGTGGTTGGTGGGAAGATCTGGCAGCAATAGCAGAAGCCACATTTGCAATGGACCGCCCGTCTGCATCTTCAGAAGCCATGAAAGTAGTCATATCCGCAGCGTCTGTAGGAAGGCGAGCCGTCCGTTGTTTTAAACGTTCCAAAGACCTGGAAGCAGCATTAGTCGCAGCGTTTCTAGCCAGGCGCTTCGACCCTTGTTCACGGCTCTCTGAAGCCCTGCAAGAAGCCTGGTATGAAGCCATTTTGGCTAGGCGTGCGGTGCGCTGTTGGAAACTTTCAGCGGCTCAACATTCTGCTGAACGTAAGGCTGTCTGTGAAAGTCTTGAAGCATTTTCCTCAGAGGACGCGTTTGGTATAGTAGCCTTTTGCGCTACTGCTGACGCGGTATGTCGACTGTGGCGATTTCTCTTTTTAGGTGGCATTTTATGTCCAAAAGAAAGGGTGAAATTTACTTGTACAGAAAAATTGACTTTGAAAGTCTACTGTCTGTTTATGAATATTGTTATTGTTGTTGTGATACAAATGTTAGTAAGTAAATGGGTATCGAAAAATAAAGGGTGAAAGTTACTTCAACATAAAAATTGACTTTAAAAGTATAAGGCTGATAATTGAATGTAAAAAGATTGATAAGAAAGCCCCCCCCCCCCCCCCCAAAAAAAAAATGTACAGGTATTTGTATGTATGTGTGTATTTTTATGTCGAAAAGAAAGGGTTAAAGTTACTTCTACAGAAAAATATAGTTTGAAAGTGTAAGGCCGATGTGTGTGTAAATTAAGTAACAGGTATTTGTATGTATGTGTGTATATGTATGTATGTGTGTATGGAAGTGTAAGGCCGATGTGTGTGTAAATTAAGTGACAGGTATTTGTATGTATGTGTGTATATGTATGTATGTATGTATGTATGTATGTATGTATGTATGTATGTATGTATGTATGTATGTATGTATGTATTAAAGGTTGAAAGTTACTTCAACATAAAAATTGACTTTGAAAGTATAAGGCTGATAATTGAATGTAAAAAGATTGATAAGAAAGGCCCCCCCAAAAAATTTACAGGTATTTGTATGTATGTGTATTTTTATGTCGAAAATAAAGGGTTAAAGTTACTTATACAGAAAAATTTAGTTTGAAAGTGTAAGGCCGATCTCTTTATCATTATATGCTATTGTTATTTCTAAAGCAAACTGTGTATGCGTTGATTGATTGAAATTCCCGCGTTCCTGTTTCTCTGACGTCAATCGTAACCATACCAACATATATGTGTGTGTATGCACCCACATATATGTGTGTATATGTTTTTTTTCAATGTTTCTCTTTTTCACCAACACTTATAAGAGAAGGTAGCAATTTTAAGGGCAGGTGATGAATGGGAGTAGATATAGGAAACGTATATCATATGAGAGAGGAGAAATCATCGATTGTTGAAATAAATCGATTTTTCCGTAATTGTGGCATTTTTTACACAATAAGATCGCCCATGACCCAAGTTAGAATATTTGTAAACATTCTGCTTAATTATTCATTCAATATTTTTGGAATTGTGTAAATGTATAAAATTGAAACATACATACAGACACAAAAATCTGCCTTTTATAGATAATTGTTTCTACTTTAGGCACAAGGCGAGCAATTACCCAGTGCATTACTGGTACTTTATTTTATCGACTCCGTAAGGATGAAAGGCAAAGTCAACACCAGCGGGATTTGAACTCATATCGTAAAGGGACGTAACTATGCTGGAAAGCATGGCGTCCGACCCTCTACCGATACTGCCAATCCACTGCCTTTTATAGATAATGATATATAAATATATATATATATATACATATACATATACACACACAAGTACACATACACACATATATACACATACGCATATATACGCATAAATATATACATATATAGACATATATATACACATACATACATATATATATATATATACACATATATACCTACATATACATATATATATATATATATATATATATATATATATATGTGTGCATATATACACATACATATACATAGACACATACACACACACACATACATATATATATATATATACATACATACATATATATATACACATACATATATATATAAATATATATATATATATATATATATATATATATATATATATATATATATATATATACATATATATATATATATATATATATATATATATATATATATATATATATATATATATCCATATATATATATATAAACTATATACACATATAGATAAATATATACACATACACATACATAAACATATAGCTTTGAATAACTTTGAATAACTTTGAAATGTTTTGGCCAGTATTGGCCCAGGCCATGTCTAACTTAATAGCACCACCTGGCGAAGTCTTTCAATTCAGGATTTGGTCACCATGGCCCATTCGAGAAGAGAATTACTGTTTGCGGATACATATCCGAGTGTGGGTGGTTTGTCCGGGATTACTTGGAGGAATTTGTCCAAAGAATTCTTGAATTTTGTGTCGTCAGTTTCTGTTTTGACGTTTCCTGGTGTGATGTTGAAGAGAGCAGGGCCAATTGAGGTGAAATAATTGTGCCATATTATTGTTATGAGTTGCGATTTAGATTTTTGTTTGGGACGGATAGCACGGAGACCAAGCCTTGGGTGCATTTTGAAGGTGATGCCAACATCATTTGGGCAGTGCTGATGAAACATTTTCCACATCATGCAAATAATATAACGCTCACGGCGACGTTGGAGTGAGTAAAGTTTCAGCTTTTCTAGTCGACCCCAGTAGTCAACATCTGACATGCCATCTATCTTTTTCGTGATTGCCCTTTGGGGAGCTTCAAGTTTCATGATACTTTGTTTCGTGTGGGCAGACCACAGTGGACAACAGTATTCAAGGTGTGGTCGGGCAAAAGTGGAGAAGAGAAGGATAATGGTGTGGGATTTTCTCGAGTGGAAGGTTCTGAGGATCCAGGAACACATTATGCGGGTCATGTCAACTTTGCTGTTTATATGCGTGGCCCAGCTTATGTTGCTGTCCACGGTTACTACCATGTCTCTGATGTTGTTAGATGCCACGAGAGTTTCACCGGAGGCAAGGGAGTACTGGAGTTTCAGAGCATCCTCTTTTCCAAAGTGGATCAGCTCGAATTTGTCTTCGTTCAATAACACGTTCTTTTCCGCCCATTGGGCAACAGCCAGTAGGTCTGACTGAAGGCTTATCCGGTCATCCACGCCATTGATGACCCTTTGGAGCTTGGAATCATCAGCGAAAATTCTAATGTTGCTGTGTTTGATGATGTCAGGGATGTCATTAATATAGATGATGAAGAGAAGTGGGCCCAACACAGTGCCTTGTGGGACCCCTGACTTTGGCTGGGCTGGATTTGACTCCATCGACTACAATATGTTGGGTTCTGTTTGACAGGAAGCTCTTGATCCACTGCAGCAGCTTTTCAGTGACACCAATATTGGACAGCTTTCTCAGTAGAATGTTCGTGATCAACCCTGTCAAAGGCTTTGCTGAAATCAATGTAGATAACATCAGTGTTGGAACCCTCTCCCAAGGCTCTCAAAACGTCATCAAAGTGATGCAGTAGCTGCGTCAGGCAATCCCTTCCTTTACGGAATCCATGCTGGTTGGAGTTCAGCATATTGTTACTCTCAAGGAAGTGAGTCATTCGCGATCTCACAACTCTCTCAAATACCTTAATGATATGAGAGGTGAGTGAGATTGGACGGTAATTCACGGCAAGGGATTTGTTTCCTCTTTTGAAAACTGGGACAACAGACTGGGATAGAAGGTTTTAGGCACATATCCAGCATCCAGTGAGTTCCGCAACAGATTGGCAAGAGGAGATGCAAGTTGGTGTTGACACGCCTTCAAGACACAAGCAGGGAACCTATCGGGACCTACTGCTGAATTAGGCTTGATTTCCTTTATTGCCGCTAAGACATCAGGGGCGCCAAATGTTATGTCCGATAAGGTCTAATAGGGAGTAACATCGCCGATACAGCCCAGATCGGCCATATCAGGATTGCTGAAAACAGAGTAGTATTGTTTCTGAAGTATCTCACCCATGGTTTTAGCATTGTCTTGAAGAGTGCCATTTTCATCAATTAGAGGACCAACAGTAGAGCCAGTGATTTTGTGTTTTTTTTGCAAATGAAAAGAACACTTTGGGATTGAGTTTGATCTTCTCAATGGCCCAGGCCTCTTCAGCTCTTCTCTGCTTATTGATGATAGACATCATATTGTTTTGGAGGTTATGTTTTTTAATCTCCAGTGATGAAATGGCAGTCAAGTTGATGTGTTGCTGATGACAGTATTTCAGCTTATTGATTTTTTTGTTAGTTCTCTTAATTTTCCTGATGAGCGTTTTTCTATTTGTAGGGATTCTGCTCTTAGATTTGTTTATAGTTCTTAATGGGGTGTGTTTTGCACATATGTTTGTAACAGTGTCCACAAATGTCTGCCAGGACTTTTTGATGTTAGTGGGTGTGTGAGTGTGCGTGAAGGACCAGTCGACATGTGCAAGATAATGACTGATCGCTTCCCAGTTTGCATAGTGTAAATCCATAGCGTCAAACGGATGCACAGGAGAGATGACATTGGGTTTGTATATTGGACGGTGGAATCTCAGATCACAGAGAACCATGTCATGATCAGAGAGTAGAGTTCTCTCGACTGCAATATAGTGGATAGTGTCAGTGTGATTGCTGAAAATTAAGTCTAGGACGTTTTTGTGGCACCTCGTTGGTTCGAGCACCGGTTGGGACAGGAAAAAATCATCCATGAAGTCAAGAAGCGATTCCACTGCTTCTCTGTCAGAGGTTGAGGCAGAAGAACCTGGTGGCAGGCTGTTTGTGGACCAGTCAACTCCGGTTAAGATGTTGTCAGGGTGACACTTTTGGATGAAACACTTTATTTATTGTTTATTTTCCTATCTTCGTTTTGCTTTTATCCTTCTATGTTATTTATTTGTCCCCCTCGCCTTACGCGAATGTTGATCCCAATAACTTTTTTTAGTTATTGCTCGCACCAACCTGAGGTATCTGATTTTTAATGCTATGAAATACCAATGATGGTTGGAAAATCACTGACGAAGGACTATTTTTATCATAGGTAACCCATGTGCAAACCACGCAGTATTCTTCTTTCTTCTCATGTTTTTTATATATATTTACCTCGGCTGCGTTTGTCTGTTTCTCTCTTACTGCTTCCCCGCTCTCTCTGTTTATCTCGCCTTCTTTCGCCCCCTCTGTCAGTTACACTTTCTCTCGACTGACCTCTTCCTCACACTTCCACTCACTCACTCTCTGTTGCTACTCTTCTCACTTCCTCCCGTTTGGCTTGTGTGGGTCTCTTCTTGCTCACATCTCACACACATCAACACGGTCTGTACCTCTCTCGCTCATGAAATCCACCCAGATTATGCTGACCGGACAACTATGTTGCTTGTTTATTTTCCTATATTCGGTTTGCTTTTATCCTTCTATGTTGTTTACTTGTCCCCCCTCGCCTTACGCGAATTCTGGTCCCAATAACTTTTTTTAGTTATTGCTCGCACCAACCTGAGGTATCTGATTTTTAATGCGATGATATACCAATGATGGTTGGAAAATCACTGACGAAGGAGTATTTTTATCATAGGTAACCCATGTGCAAATCACGCAGTATTCTTCTTACTTCTCATGTTTTATATATATATATACACATACACAGGCATGTATATATATATATATATATATATAGTATTAAGGGTACTATTTATGGTTATGTATGCAATAAAACCTTTGATGGTAATATATTATATATACACAAACCCTAAATAGTGAGAGATAGTCTTTAATTACTATCCTATTACCAGTAAGTTAAATAGCTCAATGTAATAACATCAGTTGTTATACAGAGCAGTTATATAGAGATTACAGTAATCAAAGTTCAGTTTAAGTCATTTATTTGCTTACAATTGTTTCCTCCAAACCGAGGTTTGGATTCTTCGGAGCAACTATTTATAACATACTTGACCTCCTTTTCAACCCAAGAGACACATAAAACTTATGCGCATATTGATCAACAGTGGGGTGACATTCATCAAATGATGAATGTCACCCCACTGTTGATCAATATGCGCATATGTTTTATGTGTCTCTTGGGTTGAAAAGGAGGTCAAGTATGTTATAAATAGTTGCTCCGAAGAATCCAAACCTCGGTTTGGAGGAAACAATTGTAAGCAAATAAATGACTTAAACTGAACTTTGATTACTGTAATCTCTCTCTCTCTCTCTCTCTCTATATATATATATATATATATATATATATATATATATATATATATATACATGCGTGTGTGTGTGTATGTGTGTGTGTGGGAATATATACATACATACACACACACACACGCATGTATATATATATATATATATATATATATATATATATACATGCGTGTGTGTGTGTGTATGTATGTATATATTCCCACAAATGGATGATGAAATGCACTTCAAAAATAAAATTTGTTGATCCTTCCTTTTCTCAATCCATCTTCTGGTGAAGGACTAGTGTCCCAATGTGACGATTCCTATAGCGTAACAAGCGTAAAATTAATACATTTCTACATTGCATTGTTTTATTTTCTCTGCTGTTTCTATTCACTATTTACATATTTATATATTTAGTTTCGATGGATATCATAAGAGAGCACATTGGCAGAGAAGTTCTCAGTCTTACATAATATAATCCTTAACAGCTATACCTTGGAACCAGTATTGTTTCAGATTTCAGATGTTTGTGTACCTGCATCAATAAAATTATTGAGTTGGGGGAAGGAAACAAATATAAACACGTTACCCTCATATATTACCATATACAAAGTATAGGTGTATTATAAATGTAGTTTTATAAAAACTTTACTAAATTCTGTTTCGTCCTACAAGACTTTCACTGTATGTTGTTGTAATATCATTGGGAATATAAAAATATGTAGCTGTGTATGTATGAGCGTGTATTTGTGTATTGGTTAAGTATGTGTGTGCCTATTTGTATATATGTGTTTACATATCGAGGTTGTTTCAAACAAATTAATATCATTTGATATGTATATATCACAGAAACTACAAGGTCTAGGACAATGATACTGAGTTGGCCTAATTATCTGCAACATGTGATTTATTCTTCAAACATTATAACATGAATTCACAATATATATTCCAGTAGATGACAAACTTAGAATCAAGATATTGATAGAAATATTTATGAAACAACCTCGACGAAAGCCTCATTGAAAGACGCTAACATCTCTGCTGATACACGCGAAAGCGTAGCTGCTGTTCGTAATAAATGGAGAAAGTCTGTACATGAGGGGAGAGTTGCTTTTGAAACATCTCGAATCTCATACGAGAAAGTAAAAAGGTTGTGAGGAAATGCATTGCTGTTGCATTTCCAGACAGCGCCGGACCTCCTATGGCGCTGACATACAGCGACTGTGCGAGACTCTGCCTCAGCAAAACTGGACTAGAAAGTCATTTTGGCAGTTATAAAGCGACACCAGTGGTTGACTACCAGCCTACTGTCGAAGATGCTACTCATCATACCTTTCCAGCATGTGGAAGAGAGTGTAGATCAGCAGGAGGTCTCAAACGACATGCAAAAGTATATGAATCCACCCACAGTCGGCTATTCCCAGTGAATGTTTTGTTTGCCAACTCTGTGAAAGACATTTATTCTAATGAAGAATTAATGTCCGAAAACGTACGTATGTTTTTCTACTATATCAAGCATTAAACTGACATATATCTTCAATTTCCTGTATCCTTTCCCATTCAAATTTTGCATTCATACACTTGCACGTGCGTAGACCGCATATACACGCACGGAATATAAATATGTATATATATCAAGAAGTTGATTGTATATTCCTCTCTGCATCTTTTATCCGTACTCACGTGTAACACACGTTTTGCATATGACCAGATAGAACATTTTGTCGTTTACACTCATCTTGACCGTAGGATAGATTTGCATAGGAAATTAGAATTGAAATATGTTCATCTCAGTTTGTGTTAAGTGTCATACCTGTTTGTATATAATATACCAATCAATCTCAAATATTACGTTATACAGGGAAAAGATTTAATATGTAATGTTACTCACAAACTGAGGCAAAGGTGCATAGATATAAAGATAGAAGTGATGATCACAACGAAGATAAAATAAAATGCACTGTATATAAAATAATTGTTTCTACTTTTTGGCATAAGGCCAGCAATTACCCAGTGCATTACTGGTACTTTATTTTATCGACCCTGTAAGGATGAAAAGCAAAGTTAACCTCAGCTGGATTTGAACTCAGAATGGCAAGGGCCGTAACTCTATGCGTCAAAGCATGGCGTCCGTCCCTCTATCGATACTGCCAATCCGCATAAAATAATGGAAGTAATATGGCAAGTGAAGCACATAGATAGGAAGTTTGAGAAACAGACGTAAGATAATATAAAATTAAAAAATATAATTTCAAAAAATTAGAGAATAACGTATATATGTAAAAACAGAAAATTGTAGAAAAATATGACAACATTTGTTAAAAAAAACTAAGATAAATTAAAAATGTAAAAAACACAACCAGTATGAAAAATATTAATACGACTGCTTATTTGGCAACTGTACAAGAGCGCTTCAAACCACGTCTCTGTACAGAACAGGTGCGATCAAATTTTCTGACTTTCTTAGAGGTATTTGGCAGTTACCGCTACCTATATGACTTAATAAGCAGTGAGATCATGGTTCTGAATGTAGAGTTACAAGAGTGGGGACGGAGTGAAAAAGGTTTAAGGAAGTACTATTGTCAAGACAAAAGGTAGATTGCATGACCTATAATCTACATTGTTGAGTAAAAATGTCAAGAGAGCGTAAACATAAATATCAAAATATATATGTATCGTCCAACACAGTTTATTGGCCTGAGACATGTAGAGATGTCTAATTATTTAGTTGAGTGTCATTGCAGTTTATATAAACTATAACATACTCCCAAGGGGATTCTAAATCATATTCGAAAATATATAACTTTCCATGTGATTATACATTTATTTTAATGTACTCTAGTCTCAAATTATTCTTCATAATTTGGAAAACTAGAAATCCTAATACCCATGAACAGTATATATGTACATCAACTGATGCACATAAAAAGTAGAACTTAAGAGAATGTGCTGTTCAATATACAAAAAGGTCATGCAGCTATTAAATATTAGCGAGGTCGACGCATTATGGCACCAATCGGTGGTCGATAAAATATGTGTTCGTTATACATAACATTTAATTCAATTTACTATAGATAAAATACGCTAAACAATTCAGTATTTTATATATTATATTACACAATTAGGATTTGAAAGCATGCGAAATGAAAGAATTCTGCAATCGTATGTATCGTCTTAAAAACGTCCTCTGAGGGTGGAAAAGCTATATTGTTTTCTGAACATCGATCAATTTACGTTCGAGCACTGACAGCAAGCATTCCTAACAGCCTCGCTGCACACTGACGTGACTATGGTCAACCAAGCCAGAAACTGAGTAGAATTCAATATTAGTATGTTTGACTGTGAGGGAAAAACCTTGTTATTAAAACTCCTCTGGGTTAAGATCATGAAGCGGACGAAATGAGAACAACGTCGATTGGGTAATTATATGTTACATTCATTCTATTGATGGTTGTTAGACACATTGGAATATTTAGAACATCAAGGATAAGGAAAAAGTGTGTAAAGGAATATTTGAAGAGGCCTCGTGATCATGCAATATCCGGTAATTTGGTGGAGATTACACTATATATATATATATATATATATATATATATATATATATATATATATATATATATATATAGAGAGAGAGAGAGAGAGAGAGAGAGAGAGAGAGAGAGAGAGGGGGAGAGAGAGAGAGAGATATACACGAGTGTGTATGATTGTGTATAGAAGATTATATTAATAAAAGGAATTCCAACTTTGTCTGATTTACTCGTTTTATTTACAATCCTTTAAAATGTATAATGGTATTAGAATGAAATAGCATGGTAGAATATTAAATGTTAAGTGTTAATTGAACAAGTACTTTCATGCTTTCGCAATCTTCAGGTTCATATTCTGTGGTGACAGTCAAGTTTTAGATACAGTCAAGTTTTAGATACAGTGAATGATTGGTCTTTGTTGTTTTAGATACAGTGAATGATTGGTCTTTGTTGTCCGGTTTTTGTTGTCCTGACGTTAAAAAATGGATTTATCTCTGTTCAGGATTTATATTCCTGTTGGTGTTTGCTTGATGAACCTTTGGTGAAGAGAGAGCAAGAAGTGGTATTCATCTTCACAATTAATTTTGCGAAACAGCATTATCAAAGCTGTCCGGTGGATTGGTAGTTACCACAATTCCGGTTTGTATTTACTTTCTTGATTTATTCTTAAATTGAGTCTGGCAAACCCCATTGTCTATAGTTAGTATTCTTTTCACCTTAGCGAATCTGGTCCCTTACGATTTGAATCTTTATGTAGTAAGTTATCCATGGTGTATAAATATACGGAAGTTGATACGAAGACAGGAAATTAATTTTCCATATTTTATTATGTGTAGCGCATTTCTATTCTCTTCCTATTTTATTTGGGTTTGTTTAATATTGTAAACCTGGTGATATACATCTCATCATTAGATGCAAGCATAAAATAAGGTTCTCGTAACTACGTAAACTCAAATAAAATATAGTAATACAGGAATATAAACAATCGGCTATGTATAAGTTCCCGTGTTTACATACGTTTATATATAGGAAAAAGAAGGTGAAAATATAATCGTCTAAGATCTTTAAGATTGTTAATTAACAATTATCTATAATTTTCCTGGTTTCACAAATTTAATGATTTTCAACAGTTAAGGAAAATGGATCGATGTGTGACTATGCGAACTTGTAACTCTTATCTATTGTTGGAAACATCAGTTTTATGCAAAAAATTCGACTGAGATGTTTAAAGTAAGATTTGATATGGTAAAGAAGATCAAGAAGTTAGGCATCGAATTTTATGATATTTACGCACCGAAAATATTGAATACCGTAGTTCTTTCAGTTTCATACAGAAAAGTGCATAAATTAGTATTTGTTTCAAGCATAGTTTCAAAGGCTGAGGATGATCAAGTGATTAGGCACCTAATTTGGTTGTACGTTCGCGTCAAAACAACGAGTGTCGTGGTTTAGTGAATATGGAATTGCCATTTCGTGTCTACTCTTCAGATGTTCTGTCGACAAACGAAGTTGGTATTTTCCCTGTGGCAATGACAAAAACATAAAAGTACAGGAATTTTTCTTTATGTACATGTGAATTTGTGTGTGTGTGTGTGTGTAGCTAGTTATTTTGTTTCCTCCTACATCTGAATAATGGTTTCTTATATAGACGAAAGGCCAACAATTTTGGGAGAGGGGATATCGATTAAATCGACCCCTGTGCGTGACTGCTTTCTTCTTTTATCGATCCCGTAAAGATGAAGGCAAAGTTAACCTCGGCTGGATTTGAACTGAGATGATAATGGGCCGTAACTCTATGCTGCAAAGCATGGCGTCCGACCCTCTACCGATACTGCCATTGTTTGTAACAGATAATCCGTAGGCTTTCCTCAGCGAGAGATAAGATCAAATGGAACAAACACACATAACCAAAAGCCACAGGAATGAATATCTTACCTTGTGCACTGGACTTTAGAAGTGGTGTGAGTGGATATGCTAAAAATAATAGCCCTTTTCAGGGCGAATCAGATTAAATCTCTAATCTGTTTTTACGTTTGCTTCAGGTTAAATTTATCAAACGAATGTGGGATTTCAACCTTCGTAATTTTAGACACACAATTTACTGTGTTTATTTCTACATATTATATATATATATATATATGTGTGTGCATGTATATATATATATATATATATATATATATATATATATATATATATATATATATATATATATATATATATATATATATATATATATATATATTTATATTTATATATATCTGTGCGTTTGTAAATGTATATTTATTTATGTGTGGGCAGGGGTCTGTGTGCGCGTATTCATGCTTGTAAGAGTACATAATGAGATAACCAGAATTTTGCGATATGTTGTTCGTGACGGAAGATCCTTTCTTATATAAAACAACCTTTCCATTTCTGCTGCGTACAATGTTTGGTTTTCATTTAATAATAGGGAAATGTTTTTAAAGAGATAATGGGTCTGACACAAGGTGTTCATTTTGCGCGTAAACAATTATTACTTAAGCTCTTGTAGTGAAAATTGAAGGGTGGTCTCATCTGCATAGAAATGCGCTTGTGTAATCAGAACCAGCAATGAGAAAGTCATTAATTTATAGAACAAATGTCAAATACATAAGTCGAAATATCTGAAATACATTAAGATCTACTGAAAGAATTGTATATATACACACACACACACACACACACACATATATATATATATATATATATATATATATATATATATATATATATATATATATATATATATATTCAACGGCTACTTTAATATATTAAGGCATATGTAACACTTAACCTCACCTGCTGAGATGGTGTCGAACTACAAATGTGATGCACAACAGATAATATGAAAAGAGAGGTAAACGAAATTATTTAATATATTGAGAAATTGCCAAACCTGTGAGTAATAATGTCCCTTCCGGGTAGTCTACAAATTTCACTGATTTATAGAAATTTTGAAAAGAATTTTGCAATGCTATATAATATTTGCACGCATCGTTCAGTGAAGACCTACGTATAGTCACATATGTGCATATACATAGATTGATAGATACATCTAGAGGTTATTAGAATTGATCTAACAAACTTTAGCACTACTACTTACCCTCTCTCTCTCAACTTACCTCAACTACCTATGGTTTCAAGGCTTACCCTAACTGTTTTTAGTAAACTTATATCTGCTAATGTTTCTTAACTTTCAGACAATCCCAATATGGCAGACTGTATTTACATAAGATCTGGTTAGGTGCAAGTGAGGTAATAATTGATTCTACTTTTGGTAAAAGGCCAGCAATTAGCCAGTACATTACTGGTACTTTATTTTATCGACGCCGTAAGGATGAAAGGCAAAGTTAACCTTGGCGGGATTAGAACTCAGACCGTAAAGGGACGTAACTATGCCAGAAAGCATGCCGTCCAACCGTCTACCGATACAGCCAATTCACCGCCCTCAAGTGAGGTAATAATATGCCAAAGTATTTGGTATGTTGTTATTCTGGGGTAGCAACTCAGGTGTCTGCCATAACGTTAAATTCTAATTGTTTTGTGTTTTCCTATATATAATTAAATCGATTATTGTAGTATAAATATTATTAAGGCGTAGTCTAGTGCAGTGAATTGGCAGTATATGTAGAGGGCCGGACACCATGCTTTGCAGCATAGAGTTACGGTCCTTTATGATCTGAGTTCAAATCCTGCCGGGGTTAACTTTGCCTTTCATCCTTACGGGTTCGATAAAATAATATACCAGTCACGCACTGGGGTCGATCTAATCGACATTCCCCTCTCCCCAAATTGCTGGTCCTGATTCTTTATGAGAAAACATTATTAAGGCGTAGTCTGGCGTTGTGCCCAAGGTACAATTATTAATGCGTAGTATGGTGGTGGATCGGTAGTATTGGTAGAGCGCCGGACATGTTTCGTGTCATAGAGCTACGGCTCTTTATGTTGTGAGTTCAAATCCAGCTGAGGTTAGCTTTCTCTTTCATAGTTGCGGGGACGATAAAAATAAAATGCCTCTCACGCATTGAGGTCATTTTAATCGAGCCACCCCCCAGATTACTTGCCTTGTGCCTAAATCAGAAATCATTATTAAATGTAGTGTAATGATAAATATTTATATGCGTGTGTTTTTGTACTTGTGCGTATAGTTATATTAATATAGAGTGTCATATAGGTATTGTTAAATATGCATATTTTATTTATGGGTATATTTTGTATATAGATTATTAGATTTAAGCGTGTTTGGGTACAAGGTGATAAGTGCGTGTGTCTGTGACCAATTGAATGTGACAGAGTCTTTATGCTACCATGCTGCACGGATATCTTATATCTTATATGTGTAACTTCCTCTAAATCATCCATTTTTATTGTACAAGAAATACCTACACACTATATATTCATATATATATATATATATCAGACACCTTCCAATCGTAACCAATCTCGATAGTTCGTATATATATATATATATATATATATATATATTTATATATATATATATATGAAAGACGTAAAATAAGAAAATTTTAAAAATTAAAAATTAACTTACTTACTAATATAATACAAATAGTGAACACAATGAAATTAAAAAAAATACGGGTAATTCATATTAAAACTTATTATTTTACGATTGTTTCTGGGGGGTAGTTCTGCGTATGTTCATTCTATTAGTGATCTGTGTAAAATATATTACAAATTATCAAAGTAAGAAAATATACATGCGTCTTCCCTACCCGCCGTCTTCAGAAATAATGAGTTTTGCTTATTGAAGAAAATAAAAAAAACATGTATGAATAAGTAACCTTTTAAGAAAAAGGTTGAAATTGACCAATAGTAAAGATAGGAAGGAGCAATATAGATCATTAAGCTAGTAGTAGTAGATGAATAAATTAGCAGTCAGGGATGAGGTATCGAATGACCTTTAAGAAGAGAAGTTGCGGGTGTAAATGAATTTAGACAGATAGTATAGAAATTTCAGAAAAGTGTGGACGGTCAGGGAAGATTAAAGTTGGTGGGAAAAGGGTGCAGATATCAGTGTGTTATATCCAGTAGAATAGTGTAGAACAATCCTAAATATTTGTTATTTCTTTGTTCAAGAGGAATGATTTGTTCTAAAAATAGAACAAGTGGAGGAATATATAGATGGAACCAAAGAAAAGTAAACAGTAGATAAAAAATATATATATGTAAGAAAATAATAAAATTTGTGTAAGTATTGTATTCTGTTAGAGTGGTCAGAATGAAGTTTTACCTGTAGGTAAACTATCTAAAAATCATCAAACCATACGAAAACACCTAACTCCATTAATCTTAAAAAGCAGTTAATAATAACACCTTATATCTTAATTCTCAGGATAAACCTAATGATATATTACCTATTTCATTGAACCTTCAACCTAACCAAAGCACACCTTTCCAATCCAATAAATCAGAGAAACATATCCGAAATACTATAAATAACAAGAATAATACCAAAATACCAGGTCCAATCAATAAGGCTCCATTAATAAAACTCCCAATATCATCTATAAATCAAGCAAAACACAATAAATCAAAAACTAATACAATTCAAAAATCTACTAAACAATTTGTTCACACCTCTAATAATAATCACCATATTATAGTACCATGTGATAACAAAATCTACCCTTAAATTTCTATACATACCCAATATAACAATAGTAAACCAATTAGAAACCATAAAAGAAACGTAACATGGTACAATGCTCCATTTAACTTGCAAACTATGGGCCAAATCCCTAAAAAATGTTTGCAATTCTTGATAAACATTTCCCACCTAACCACAAATACCATTAAATCTTAAACAGATATACAGTAAACATGTCTTACTCCACATATACAACAAAGAATAAGTTCATAAAACATCTATAAATGTAAACAAACTCCATGTATACCTCTAGCACACCAAACACAAAATAACTATAATAATACTACAACGCATAACCAGAATATTATTACCTATCCACCAGTTACATCCCCTGACTCACCTCACCAACACAATACATTCAGCCTACAAGCAACTACCATCTTCCTCATCCTTAACTTCCAAAACAACCATGATACTATAAACACTATATCCCCTATAATTTCACCAACTAACAACCCTTCGAGCCATGACCATCCAACCGCAAACCCTTCTCTCTCATATAAAAATGTAAATACAAATACTAGCACTGTTATTGGGAATATATCAAGCACATCTGGAACCCTATGTACAAACGGTTGTAATTGTATAGTAAAAAGTAATTGCCCGCTAAATGGAAAATGCTTAATTAATAATATAGTGTATAAATGTATAATTACCACTAAGTATTCTAATCAATCCTATATTGGATCTAATCAGTTTAAAACGAGATTTTATACACACATCCACAGTTTTCGAAATACAAGATTAGCTAATACCACTTCTTTAGGGGAAGCAGTTAATAATTGTAAAAAGAAGAACATTAATTATAACCTATCTTCGAAGATTCTCAAAAGAGCTATCTCTTATCAAGGCAATAGAAAGGAGTGTGAACTATGTTCCCAAGACATTTTTGAAATTACTATATCGAAAGACATTCTATTAAATAAAAGACAAGAATTAATTTATCGCATGTAACCATAGAATTAGAAAGACATTCAAGTATTCTAAATACAACTAAATAAATAAAGAAAACAATATAAAAGAATATATATATATATATATATCATACACCTACGGTGGTAGGTGTATAATATTCTTAAGGTCCCATTTCGATCACTCGCGACACCTTCAAAGCTTTGTCACTAATTCAATTTTTGATAGAATTGGATGCGGTTTCTTTCACTTTATAGGACCACAGATAAGCTACTTTTTGAGATAAAAATATTGAAATTTGGTTCAGTAGAAAAAAAGTTACATAAAAATAAGTGAGGACCAAAAGAGTGTAAGGAACTACATACATAAGTAACGCTTAGTTTGTTTCTAATTTCTAATACATTAAAATAGTGATAGATTGTGCATCAGTGAATTGTGGTCAGGTAGCTCAGTCGGTAGAGCAGCAGACCGGCAATCCGAAGGTCGTGTGTTCGATTCCCACCCTGATTACTTTTCCTATCTGCACATCTTCCTATTCATTATTATTTATTTAACTTATTTGTTGATAAATATTTTTAATATTAATATAATATCCTTGCATTGCCTGGAAAAAAAGTGGATTACAGGGAAAAATGCGGGCGCATGTAAAGAAATATTCTTAAATTAATAAACCTAGAAAAGTAAAGGACAAGTTATTACACCTGGAAAAGTAAAGGACAAGAAAACTTCTTCTTAAAACTTCTTAAAATATTGCAGCTAAAGTCTAAATTTGAAAAAAAAATATTTAGATTATAAAACTAAAAATAAATAATTATAAGTTAATTGTAAAAAATATATCACTTTAAAGGACTGGAAAAATGACTGTCTTATAGGGAGAGTTGACTACTGTATACTTAATTTTTTTCTTGGTGTATACAAATTAATCTTTTTAAAATAAAATTTGTACAATAATTAATTAATAATAATAATAATAATTAATATGTACAATTTATTAATTTATGTTATAAGATATTTAAAAATGTTGACTCTTAATCAAATTATATTTTTAAAAATTTATTTATAAAATAATGCAGTAAAATAAATCAAAAAAAGTGCATCATATAATTGCACTTTTTATGAGTATTACAGATCTTTTTTATAATATATTAAAATTCAACATCTCAAGGGCCAAAATTAGGTAAAAGTCAATTCATCAATTATTCATTTATAGTGAATCAATCAATTATAGTGAATTCATCAATTCATTAGAGGAACTGTTGAATTAGACAATGTTTCATTTTTAATTGTAGTCTAATTTTACTCTACCTAAAAATGTAGATTGGTTATTTTGATCTCTGACAGGTCTTAAATTTCATTATTAAACAATTATAATGTGTTATTATTTATCATTACAGTTGGCTCCCTAATTAATTATTAATTAATTGTTAGTGTCATTTACACGCCAAAATTTTGTTTTATTTGATGTTTATAATCGTCACTCATTTTTTCAGTCCCATTTAGTAAAGTAAAATAAAGTATATTTATTTAATGACTCAACCACTATGGTGTAAATTAGGATCACAAAATTAAATAAATGATCATAAATTAGTATTATTATCAATTAGAGAGTCAACTGTATTATTAGAATTTATCATTTTCTATGTATATTTAAATCAAATATTTTTTATTATTCAAATTTATATTATAGCTGTAATATGTTAAGAAGTTTTAAGAAGAAGTTTTCTTGTCCTTTACTTTTCCAGGTGTAATAACTTGTCCTTTACTTTTGTAGGTTTATTAATTTAAGAATATTTCTTTACATGCGCCCGCATTTTTCCCTGTAATATATACATATATCTATATATGTGTGTATATATTATTTTTGCTATTAGAATTACTCCATAGATTCAATCCTATATTTCATCCCTACAACTGTTTTAAACAATTAACTATTAAAGAGCACTATATATTACATTATATTCAACACTCTAACATTAACAGACATGCATTTAAACCTATTAAGAAAACCAGATTATTAATGAGATTTGTTATTCGAAAATAAAATTCCCTACAGGTAAAACTTCATTCTGAACACTCTAACACAATATAATACTTACACAAATGTTATTATTTTCTTACCTATATATATATTTTTTTTTATCAACTTTTTCCTTTTTTTTGGTTCCATTTATATTCCTCCACTTGTTCTATTTTTAGAACAAATTATTCCTCTTGAACAAAGAAATAACAAATATTTAGGATTGTTCTATACTATTCTACTGGATATAACACACTGATATCTGCACCCCTATTCCTCCAACTTTAAATTTCCTTGACCGTCCACACTTTTCTGAAATGTCTATACTATCTGTCTAAATTCCTTTACACTCGCAGCTTTCTTTTCTTAAAGGTCATTCGATAACTCATCCCCTGACTGATAATTTATTCATCTACTACTACCAGCTTAATGATCTGTATTGACTGCTGCTATGGTAGCAGGCAGGCTGCTGTCTTATTAGCAAACCACTTTCCACTGATTGACCTCGATGTCACGTGATTGACTCTTTTTGAATTTGCCACCGACGCAGAGGCAGTGATTTTCTCAATGGCTAGGAATTCAGTCCACGCTTTGCTATTTTCTATCCACTGAATTATTTTTTAATAAGTTTCCAGAGTCCACGCTTTGCCTGGATACTTAGATGAGAATAGTCTTCCCTGACGACGGAATGGTTCTCTGTATTTTCTTCGGAAAATATATTTATTGCATTCCAGAAACTAATTAGTTGGAAGTGATATTTTAGTAAGTAAGTTAATTTTATAATTTTCTTATTTTACGTCTCATATTATTGTTCTGCAACCCCATGCATTGAACCACAAAGTTACTAAGACAAAACCTATATATTTGCTAGCATTGATATTTTAGTAAGTAAGTTAATTTTATAATTTTCTTATTTTACGTCTCTCATATATATATATATATATATATATATATATATATATATATATATATATATATATATATATATACATACATATATTTATTTATATACAGGGTGCGGACGGTATTTGAGGACAGATTTATGGTTTTAAAAAAAAACCATATATAATAACGGAAAAAAACTGTATACTTATAAAAATAATATCAACATAAAGATAAAGCTAAATTATCAATGTAATAATCTCATTCAATAAAACCACCATAAGCATTAATAACTGCCTCTACACTGGGTTGAAATCGTTTGCAAGCTCGCATTAAGTGCTCCTTGTTCATATCGGACATCACTCGAACTTTGGTGCTATGGGGGTGTTCATTGAAATTGTTCTCAACGATCCCCCATGCATAGCAGTCCAGTGGATTGAGATCTGGAGAATTAGGAGGACAACTGATGGGGCTCATGTGATCACGCAAATTGTCAGCCATCCATTCTTGTGTCAATTAAGCCTTGTGTAATGGTACAGCATCTTATTGAAAGACATAAGACTATCCATTGCATATACTGTTCATCTAAGGCTTAACAACCTTTTCCAGAACCTCAATATATGCAGCAGCATTCACCCTAAGGCCTTGTGGAAAAAAGTGAGCAGGCATCACATGTCCTTCATTTGTAACAACACCCAAAACCATGACACTTGCATGAAATTGTGTGTGCATTACTCTTGGAACCGCAGAAGGGTCTGCACATAGCTACTTGTCATTGCTTCTGTTAGTTTTGTGATCCAGGTCAAAGTTTTACTCATCTGAGAAAAAGCAAATCACACCATCTTCTGATGGATTTTTAAGTTTGTTTAAAAGTATTTTGGATCTGATTAAACGCTTTTCTTTTGTTTTTTCCGACATGAATCGACCTCTCCTCATCACGTAAGATTTGAATCTGATGTCTTCATGCACAACATTTCTGATTGTTTTTTTTCTCACACACCAACATGTTTTGCAATTGACCTCATTGATTTTACTGGATTGTCATCAATGTTTTGCTTAACTTCCTCAATAAATTCAGGTGTCCTGATAGGATCAGAGCGTTTGGAATTGTTTTAAAGTCTTGATACAGGTAATATGCATCCATCTTCTTTCTCTAACTCACACTGAATCTTGTGGACAAAAGATCAGGCAACTTTCAGAAGACGAGAAATTTCTAAATCCCCATGCTTAGCCTTCAAAGCTACAATCACAGCATGCTTTTTCATTTCATTAGTAAGCATAGTTACTTTCATTGTTATTTTCTGAAATGTAAGTTCAATAGAAGTTAGTAAAATAAAATAATGATGAAAAATAAGTGTGTCCTCAAATACCGCCCGCACCCAGTATATATATATATATAGTTAAAAGAATAGAGGTGTAACACACAAGTTATTATATATTGGTAAATGGAATAGAAAATGCTGACAAATTGTTCACAGTAAAATATAGTTTAATTAGGAGTAAATGAGAATTAGTAATTGTATTGGTTAGTATTCAGTTTTGGTTTTAAGTTTTACCGGTTGCGCATTTCTAAATGCTTTTCAAAAATAATTTTGAGATAGAGCGTCTTTGATGTTTGCTCTGACCCGAGCAAACATCACGGACGCTCTATCTCAAAATTATTTTTGAAAAGCATTTAGAAATGCGCAACACGTAAAACTTAAAACCAAAACTGAATACTAACCAATACAATTACTAATTCTCATTTACTCCTAATTAAACTATTTTTTACTGTGAGCAATTTGTCAGCATTTTCTATTCCGTTTACCAATATATATATATATATATATATATATATATATATATATATATATATATATATATATATATATATATATATATATATATATAAATAAGAGATTAAAGTTTAAGCAAAGAGTCGGTGCTTTCACCATTAACGGGATCTTCTGAAACTTATATATATTATACTTATCCAGCCCTCTTCGGATTTTAGCTTTTACAATTATTATTATTACTATATATATATATAGAAATTTTTCATTTGCATTACTCAATGAACGCTAGTTTTTGTAATACCTGAGGGAGTCACACTGAAGACTATGAACCTGATCTGAACGCAGCCGATTTCTTCCAGGAGGAAAGGGAAAGATATAAAGATATAATAGGATATTCTACTTTAAGCATTATCTAGTACTTCATTTACGGACTTGAAAACCATGAAAGGTGACATGCACCTCGGCGGGATTTGAACACACACGCACACAGGCACATACGCACACAATTTACACATATGAATGTATGTATATATGTATGTATGTATGTTCTTCTGGTTTTATAATTTCACAAATTTTTACCAAAGAAAAAGAGAGTCGGTTTCTAACAAAGACACACGACTCTCTCATTGGAATTTACACAAAATCAACTAGGTAGATTATGTATGCATGCATGTGTAGATATGGATGTTATTGTATGTGTGGATGTGGATGTTTTGAGTTGTATGTGTGCATGTGTATATGCTTTGTACATATGCAGTTATTCATTAATTTATGAGATAAGTATACAACTGATCTCATTATGCATTTTGTGCATTAAAACTATGAACAAATAAACTAAAATATAAAAATCAACATTTTTGTTGATTTGTGATTAATATTTAATAATTAGTAGCAGGAAAGAATTTCTCCTTTCTTTCTCTATGATAGCTTATTAAAGGAAATAATTTTCTGTTAGTAAATATATTATTTATGACAAATGTTGCTAAAGTTTAATTGTGCATCTGATTATGTTGATTACACACGAAGATTATTTAGTAAAAAAATATATTCTACTTTGCTTAACACAAATATTTAAATATACGCTTATTATCTATGTACCTCTAGACAATTATACAATTAGAATATAGCCGTTCGAAATCATATGTGTGAAGACGAAAAGACCCTGTGAAGTATGTTGAGAAATTAGTAAATTTAAAATACATGTATATAAACTTTAAGCCGATATATTTTGTTTCATTTGAATGCAACTTAAACAGACATCCATATGCATATATATTCATATAAATCTCTTTAGTACAAAAGTATAAAACTGACAATTAAAACATTGTTTTTCACAAGTTAACAATCCACGTCATATAATAGTATTAAATGCATGCAATAACGTATCAAAACTGTCATCATAAAGGCATTAGAACGGATTATTTCAAGCAAATATTTCCACTACACACCTCACATACAAACACATACATACTTGCATACGTTCATATATATATATATATATATATATATATATATATATATATATATATATATATATATATATATATATATATATTCATAATATGAGACATACATAGAGATAGATAGATGGAGAGAGAGGGGTGGGGGAGAAGGATTACGCCGTTGAAAATCAATATAGATTTCAAAAGATTTACTTCAGTTTGCGATTCATTCCTGAGATACAGATACCGCGTGTTATTTCTTCAACTAATCCCCAATGCATTCTGTATTCGTAGTGAAAGACAGGTTTCATTCAGTCAAGTCTACTTGCATATGGTATATATATTCACAATATATATTGGTTACTATTTTGCTGTCCACAGTTGTGCATATTCATTGAAATGTATCAGCGAATGCCTTAGTATTTGTTGAAATTCCTTTTTTATTCATCTTATAAATTATTACGGAAAATCATTCATCGTTTATAGAATGTTATGTTTTACTTTACATTCTATTTGTTTTCAAATTAATTTTGTATGTCAAGATTTCTCCATACCAAAGTCAATCTAAGTTTTGTTTTCGCCGATTTATTTTGATATACCAAGGTCACTCCAAAAGTTGAAGTTTGACAAATCTCACTTAAGTATATATATATATTAAAATAACAGATTAAAGTTTAAGCAAAGAATCGCTGCTTTCACCCTTAACGGAATCTTCTGACACACATACACACACACACACACACACACACACACACGCACACACACACACATATATATATATATATATATATATATATTTATACATATACACGCGTATGTGTATGTTTGTATATATATACGATGGACTCTCCTGTCGATATCCGACGTATGAGTGTTGAATAAATGTTAAATGTGAGAAAGTGAACTGATGCTGAACTACCCACACAAAGTTTTGTTTTAAGTGGTGAATGCTTGTGTAGGACCAACCACACTTTTTGGAACTTACGACGTATATCTTCGGTGCAAATGTTTACCACGGAAAATACGACATTCCCCAGCTTTGTATACATCTCCGAAAGAAAAAGAAAATACTATTTACATGGCCGTTGACTCAGCTGAGTTCCTCCGCCCTTTGCTGGGTCTTGATTATTATTCCGCAGGGTGACCACATATCACCCTCCTCACCAAGCAAAGTTGGTGGGGTTGCCGGTTTAATCGCCGATGACCCGACCATGATACAGGTTGTACTGGGTTACATTTTGTTACCAGTAGCACTCGAGAGTGACCTGATATAATATATATATATGTATGTGTGTGTGTGCGTGTATGTGTATGTGTGCGTGTGTGTGTGTATGCTTATATATATATATGAATATTCATATATATATAGAAAAACTCTAACTCTGTTCTCTCCAACACCGCTGTTTTTGTTACGTTACCTGCATGATGTGGAAAATACCCCACCTGCTTTTAGGAAATGATGGTGGCATCTTCTTCAAAGTCTTGGGCCTCATACTTTCCGCCCACAACAAAAATCGAACTCACATCTTATAACAATATTACGGCACAATTATTTCACCTCAATTAGTCCCACCTTTTTTAATATTGCACCAAAACTCATTAAATCAGAAATAAACACAAATTCCTCTAAGAAATCCGGCATAAACCTCTTACAATAGAAAAAAAAAGTTCCTTCACTTAGGTGAACGAAGATGAGCTCATGTAAATATTTGTAAATCATTTTTCATGTAAATCATTTGTCATATACGCGACTCGTATCGCTGTTCACAAAATATATACAAATGTGTATGAGAATATATTACGTATAACTAGAGAGATATTTTACGTTGTTCTAGGAGAAAACGAAATTCGTGTTTCTACTTGAACAGGTTATTCGGAAGTTTTAATATATTTTAAGGTTATTAAAATTCTTTCGGAAGCTTTTACAGACGAAATTTGATGCGATCGATATTGTGGTCTCAAAAAATATGCACTAGCGAAAAATAGTATTTTGAAATAAACTTATCTTCATTAAAATTTTCTAAGAAACATACCTTTAAAATGTTGCATCTGTCTCGTATTTTCTTTTGCATCAATTCACCCAAATTATCACACGCACACACACACACACACACACACACACACACACACACATACACACACACACACACACACACACACACACACACACACACACACACACACACGCACACACATATATATATATATATATAAGTATGGGCAATATGTATATATAGATATGGACATATACACAGTGTGTATATACACATATTGTGGTAATGACTTGGTAGAGATATCCAAGTAATAGAGCAACACAAGTGTGTAGGATGGGATTAATATAATCATTAAGGAAATTTTCCACAAATGAACCCTACCAGGAACGCACGATTCGTTGGCCTGGGAGACCAATTTGTTCAACTAATACACTCAACCAAACACACATACACCCAAACAAACACACACACATATATATATATATGTATACGTGAATGTATGCATAGTATATTTGGCAATATACCGTATGTTTAATTTAAAACATTTAGAAGAGCATACGCTATCGGTTTTAAAGTAGTGACTATGTCACTTACTTCTTTTCGATGAAAGAAGGGAGAGAAACAGACAGTTTGTTTCACACTGGTTGGCGTTCATCAGAGCCACGTACTCCCCTGCTTTCGCCGCAAAGTATAGAAGCTGGATTCTTATAAATTCCTGTATTAATCAGGAACTTCTTATACAGAGCGATTTCCGGTCCAGCAAAAATTAGGTATTAGAATTGGTGCTCTAAAATAGCGAGATATACATGAATGTATGTATTGTATATTTGGCAATATACTCAACCAGCGTGAAAGAAACTGTCAGCTTCTCTCCCTTCTTTCACCGAAAAGAAGTAAGTGACATAGTCACTAGTTTAAGACAGATAGCTTATGGTCTCCTAAATGATTTTAATTAAACATACGGTATATTGCCAAATATACTATTCATACATTCAATTATATATATATTTACGCACATACACATATATATATATATACATTAACAGAGAAAGTTTTATGCGATACTCTGGCCAACTCCATCTCACTCAACAAACATTAGGATATACCTAAGTATAATCCCAATTTAGTGTTTGGGGTGCTAACTATACAGTATTCCGTGGATAGCTGGTTGTATTATTTTATATGAGACATAATTAAATAAATCCCTCTTTCCTTCCATATGATCGTTTCGTTAAAAGATTTCTACAATTTGGGATAAATAATGTCCAGGTTATGTAGAAACTTCTATATAATCCATAGATATACACACAAGCGGGCCCTTATAACTCATCAGTGGATGCCCATTCAATATCGATATAAAAAACTACATCGATATTAATAAATTAGTGATGGTCCCCGTCAGTGCTAAATGGACAGCTACATTTGAAAAGCCAGTAATCCTTCAAAAAGAAAATTCACACTGTCCCCAAAAAGGAAAGGGGAGGTCATCGTAAAATATAAAATAACATGCACGCTGGTCATTGAAGCCTGTTAGGTATTTAACCACATGCTTAAGAACACAATTGGATATAAAAAAATAATTATATGTATGTACCATCAATACACACATAGAGATATTAAAGAAATAATAATAAATATATGTATGCACTATCTATACACACACATAGGTATATATATTTCCTTCGTCTAACATGTTGAATGACCCGCCAAAAACCGGGGGTTATTTCCTTTGCTGGAATTAACAGGTGACAGCTATAAATACGATACGCTGCATTTTGCAGCACATTTAGCTTATCACACCTGTTCTGGGTAGAACGAAAAGCCTGTTGAAAAACTGAATCCTCCGTTCGATCATGAATACCACGAGCTTGCCAGTCACGTAAGTCTGATATTTGATTTCGGATTCAAAGAAACAGTTTAAACGTATAATCGTTTGATTTGTCCAGGTGTATTTTTCTCAACCTGTTAGTTCTACCGTTACTTTGGTATAGTATTGTGTGTTAGATTTTGCCTACCACAATGTTCGTTTTGTCAAGCTATTTAAACGTATGATATTATTCTAAGGACCTAACTTATCGAGTGCTTTGCTAATTCATCATTTCATATAAGTAGGCCGAATTCGCTTGCAAACCGCCAGAGATTCGATTTTACTAAATTTCCAATTATATATATATACGTTGAGAGGTGTATAAAGGAGAACAAACCGTTAAAACATGTTTATTTAAAACAGCACCTACGTACGTTTCACCCATAAGGGCTTCTTAACGGCATAACAACTAAAGAGTGTTCCTTATGTGACCCAGAAGGGGTTTTATAGACAAGTTCACATCACAGTTCATTCTTCGTAAAAAACATGTATTGATATTGCAGTAGATCAAGGGAGATAACGCCAGCCGGTGTTAGAGCAGTGTTATCCAGGCTATTTGTTGCCCGTTAGTATTTTATGGTTACTGCTTTACCATTGTCGATTCACGCAGGGTCAGGGATGCAAGATTAGTTTCCACATGTTTGTTTGCAGCGCCTGCCCGTCGGGGTCGATTCACACCGGGTCTGGGACGCATGGTTAGTTTCCAGATGTTTTTTGCAGCACCTGCCCGCCGGGGTGTTGAGGTTTAGTGCAGAGTGAGCCGGATTACGGTTTTCACGCCTCATTCTTATTCCATCTGGAGTAAGAGATTTTTAAGCGGTGCGTGCAGCTTATCGCTGTTTCTGATCTGCTGTTGATGATCTCATGGGGTGCCGTTATGATATGGTAAAGCTCCATGAGGCAAAGCTCGCACTTCCTCTTGATATTGTACGGTGCTGCCCCGCCGACAATTTCCCAGTACGTGGAGAAGCTGATGTTTGAGTCGTTTAATGCTGTGATGTAGTTCACGAGCGAAGTGGAGTGTCTTAGTTTCTTGTTTGTGAAAGAGTAGAGATGTGTTCGAAATCTATTTTTGAACGGGCCAGAGGTTGCCCCTATATAATGCTTAACGCTATTATGGCTAGTTACAGTGCACCTATAAATAACCTTATCAGTCAGGCAATTTCCTCTAAGGGGGCAGCGTCCCCTGTCACGACAGTTGCAATTTCGGTCGCATTTCCTTCTAGTTCCCAAGGTAAGGCTATTATTATTGCTATCTATGTTGTTACCCACGCCTCTATACCTACCGTTAGAACCATTATATCCCACTGCGTGCGGAGTAGTAACATTATCATTCCGCACACTGCAGCGCCTTCTGTTGTCGTCGGGTGACCGTACGGGTGACCTGCATATTCCCCAGTCATGTTGCGGTTGTGTTGGTTGTGTCTGTTGTGGCGGTTGCCAGCACTATTAGGTGCTGCTAGGGAGTCGTTAAGGCCGATATGGTTGTTGTCAAGTCTAAGTGTATCGGTGCTAAGGTGCTGTGTTTTGGTGATCTTACTGTGATTAGTTGTTCCTATGATGTCTGCTAGGTTAGGAGTAGTAGAGAAGGATATTTTTATATTGTTCCTATTAAGGATTTTCCTATATTTATGGTTGGGTGGGAAGTTCTTCTCTAAGGCTTCGAAGTATATCCGGGGTATGTCGGAGGCCACAATCCGAGAGTAGGGAGGATGGAACCATAGGATGTTACGATGGCGATTCCGTGTCTTTGTATGTTTGCTAAGGGTTGTGCTATCAGTGTGACCGTTCTTATGCATGTTATTGTGTGGTAGGCTCTAACACCTGCTGGAGTTATCACCCTTGATCTACTGCAATATCAATATAGTTTTTTTACGAAGAATTAACCGTGATGTGAACTTGTCTGTAAAACCCATTCTGGGTCACGTAAGGAACACTCTTTAGTTTGTTATACGGTTGAGAAGCCCTTTCGGGCGAAACGTACGTAGGTGCTGTTTTAAATATACATGTTTTAACGGTTTGTTCTCCTTTATATATTTATCCACGTGTAACCGCTCTGCTTACATCCCCGCCCACTAGATATTAAAACTTTTAATATTTAACACTGCAGGCATAAGTATTGAGCACGTTTTGCATATGCTATTGGCAAATAACTACATGTATCGCCTATCTCTTCTTCTCGCTCTCGATACTTAAATCACCTCTATATATACATATATATATAACGAAGGAAATCTGGTAAGGAACCAGATGGACAATAACACACCAAAGTACTCAATACTTCGGGTAGTAGAGTGGGTAATAGGAACAAGTATGATCCCGACGGCAGAGCTACAGCCGTTTAGACGGCTAATTCTGGACATTAGCATCCAGAATTAGCCGTCGAAACGGCTTGAGCTCTGCCGTCGGTGTCATACTTGTTCCTATATATATATATATATATATATATATATATATATATATATATATATATATATATATATATATATATATATATATATATATATATATACATATATATATATATATATATACACATATATATATATATAGTAGTGAAAGAGGGAAGAATAACATGATCGGCAGTACAAAAAGTGTTCAGCCGACCATGTTATTCTTCACTCTTTCACTACTAATACTCCTAGAATAACCTGCTTGAGATTTCTCGCAAACTCGCTACCTAACTAAGGAAACCACTTGTTGAGTCAAACAACGCCGCATGCACGTTAAATCTATTCATAGTACAGAGTACTATGGATAGATTTAACGTGCATGCGAAGTGGAATTTGTCTATTATATTCCTTTGTTAAATTTCGAATACCTGATGATATATTGGATTCATACTGAACCCTGTCACTAACATGATCATAGTATAATAAACCTTTTAATGAATTACACCAGACCAGCCTCCTGCTATTTTATAATAATTAACTCCGTACTCGCACCACCAACAACACAAACGAAGACGGGTGAGTTACATTACGTCGAAGGCTCTCCCTAATATTACATCTAGGTAGACCATACGTAATGACCAGTTCTATCCAGTGGTGAACCAACAAACCTAAATATATATATATGTGTGTGTGTGTAAAGAGAGAGAGAGAGAGAGAGAGAGAGAGAGAGAGAGAGAGAGAGAGAGAGAGAGAGAGAGAGAGAGAGAGAGAGAGAGAGAGTGTGTGTGTGTGTGTGTGTATATGTCCACTTTGTTCTGTAAGTAAGTTTTGATATTTTTACATCAAATATCTGAAAATTAAAAAAATATAACTTAAATTACACGTTAATTACAAAGAATGGAAAACCAAACATACAAGATACTTAATGGTGATACGTAGCTGCACACACCATGTATAATATTTGATTTAAAGAAAACTTTATAATAACTGTAATATAAAAAGACCATTCATTTCTGATCAAGATACAACGTATGTTATTTTGTCGTACATCTAAATCACCATCTATACGGTGAAATTATTTGAGAAGTTCTGGACTATATACAAGAAACATCTAGGAAACTTACGCAAACAGAGACACAGGTGTATTTGCGTGACAATGTGTTTGCATGTATATTATATATATATATATAGGATAACAAGTTATCGTTTTAGGTAATCCAGTTAGAGGTTGTGAGTACTCTGTACTAACCAGCCGGCGGTGGCGGACTTCCCGCTAACACCCCCGGTGCTTGTGACAATAAACATTCCTGGAGTACTCGGAAAAATAAATTTCCCCTTCTTTCGCTAGACGAAAATACTCGGACACGGTTGACACAACATTGGGCCCCGGGCTAGCTGGGAGTCCGCGACGTCGCTGGTTAATGGCCGCTAAGCATGGGCTTAACCTTTACGCTATATTCTACCCTAAAACTTTATCGTGACTATCTATAATACACTTACATTTTTTCATAAACACCTCCTTCTGTAAACTCTTTGACTAAATCTACCAACTTTAAACCTAAATCGTATTTTTCTAATTTCATCGTAAATTGCATCTTTTAATTCTAAACATAAATTTTACAGTTCTAATTGTTAATCGTAACTTATGACCCTACAATATACTGTGCAGACGCCCACTATATATAGTTTTGTTAAAGATATATCTTTTTAAAAAAAATAAAAATATCGTGGCACTTTCTAGCCCTTCTGACCAACTTGAATGTAACCAGATCTCACCGCTGGCCTCTGTCATTGATGGAGTGGTTGTAGTACACTATATGCCTACGCCCCTTCATCAGAAGGACATAGGAAGACTTGATAATCATAACTTGAGGGCGGCTGACCAGACTAGAAGCTCTAAATGCTTGGACGCCCACCTGTTTCTGCTTTTCAGCCCCATGCATTTTGTCTATTATATTCCTTTGTTAAATTTCGAATACCTGATGTTGTCACCGGATTCACACTGAACCCGGTCAGTGAAATGATCATAGTATAATAAACCTTTTAAGAAATTACACCAGTCCTGCCTCCTTTTATTTTATAATATATATGTATATATATATATAATATAAGATCAAAAGATGGTTAAAAGAGCTCCAAGTATATTACTGTGCGCATTTCAAAAACAAATATCATCATGGGATGATATCTGCGTTCTCATCAGATAAAATAGGGAGATATGATATGAAGCTTAAAAAACACTTGTGAGCAGTGAAGTTTAAATCAACATATGAAAAATAAACTAAGATGGATATATGAGATTGGGAAAAATGAGGAGGGGGGGGGGGGGGGTAGGAAAAGGTAAGGAAGAGGAAGAAAGAAAAATAAAGGATGGTGGGGAAGGAGTATAAGAAGGAAGGATGAGAAAGGAGGAGAAATGAGTGATAGAGAGAGAGAAATAGCCTTTACAACTGAGAAAACATTGTCTCACAGAGTGAAATTTAAAAAAACGTTGGGAGATAATAGATAATTTAAAATATTTTGAAATTAAATGTTAATGAGGTTTATGCATGAAGAAAAAGGAATTAAGAATAGTATTAAATTAAGGTTTGTATATTGAAGGGTTTAATAATATATGCGAAAAAAAGAATTTATTGATATATATTATTAAAATAAAAATATTAATGATATTAAGGATATAATGTGAAAGAAGGAGAAGAATAAATGAATTATGAACTTAGAGGAATTAGTTAGGGTTTAAGTTTGTTTTTATGTATTGTAATATGTAAACGTAAATAGTAGGTGTAAAACGAGCACGGAAGGAAAGAAGAAAAAAGAAAGTTTAAGGAAGAAAAATATCTAACGTCAAAAAGTATATATGTTTACGAAAATTTTCTAATGGTAGTATTATAATATATTAAAAAAAGAATTAGTTAGGGTTTAAGTTTGTTTTTATGTATTGCAATATGTAAAAGTAAAAGTAAACAGTAGATTTAAAACGACACGGAAGGAGAGAAGAAAAAAGAAAAATTTAAGTAAGAAAAGAAAATATCTAACGTCAAAAAGTATAAATGTTTACGAAAATCTTCTAATGGTAATATTATAATATATAAAAAAAATAGTTTTAATGGCCAATAATATGAGGAAAAATGGAATAATGGATAATGCTGTAGTGAGTAATAATATGAATTGAGAAGTAATTGGGAAGAAAAAGTACAAATTAGAGATTAGAAATTAAAAAAGAAAAAAGGAAGAAAGGAAAATGATAAAGAAGAAAGATAGGGGATCATAACGACATAGAATGACTAAATTGTATTATATAATATATAATACTGAAATAAGGTAGAAAGATGGGTATATTTGTAAAAGATATAAAAGCCTTTGAGAAAAAGAAGAATTTAAACTAATTAGGTATTGAGCTGTATACTTTTTAGAATGTTCTATAGGATTTATGCAGACAGAGCAAAATAAATCTGTGCGTCTATTTATTATATAATTGAAATTAGATATAATGGTAAATTTCTCAAATAGGCAGGGATTACATGTTCTGGATAGAGAATAATTCCGGTAAGGAAAGGTGGTGCAAACCTTCCTCCAAGAGATGTTATAGTTAATATTTTTGTCTTCATTTTTGTCTTCATTTTTTCCCAATCTCATATATCCATCTTACTTTAATTTTCATATTTTACTTAAAACTTCACTGCTCACAAGTGTTTTTTAAGCTTCATATCATGTCTCCCTATTTCACCTGATGAGAACGCAGATATCATCCCATGATGATATTTGTTTTTGAAATGCTCATAATAACATACTTGGAACTCTTTTAACCATCCTTTGATCTTATATTATTTATACTCCAGTCCTACAAACTGTAGAGTGCTACTTATCCGATATTTGCATTGCTTTATTGTGCTACAATAAAACACTCACCTCCTACATTTTATATATATATATATATATATATATATATATATATATATATATATATATATATATATATATATATATATATATATATATGGTGTGTATGTGTGGGGACTGCTTTTCTATGCTAAATGAAAACTCGCTCAAAATGCTGGATTCAACTTTGGTGTATCAAATATTTCAATTCTAATTTGTTACTCGTAATCTTTTTGTGCGGTTAAAATAAAGGATGGACAAAATATATAAATTGCTAGGCAGTGACTTAACATCCCCAAAATACTTAACCTAAAACTGTTATGCGAATAGATTAAATTAAACTGTAATGTAGTTAATGTATTATTGAGTTAACTTTAACCTTCGAGCGAACACACAATTTATTGTTTCATTAATCATTTGCGTACATGCATTTAACTCCATGCATTCATCATTTGTTTTTAAGACGAAAAGACAATTAGCATTATATCTAAACGATAAAGCTCTATTTATAAAGACCATTTAAATGTTCTCCTTGTTTCATTTCTCCCGCCCCGTTCCCTCATTTCTTTATATTTTGTTCCACTTGTTCTTGATCTTAGTGATTTTGTTATTATTTTTGCCATTTGTTGGTGCGCATCTTCTTCTTCTTCTTCTTCTTCTTCTTCTTCTTCTTCTTCTTCTTCTCATTATTATTACGGGGTCGATAAAATAAAGTACCAGTAATGTACTGAATAATTGCTGGCCTTGTGCCTAAAATAGAAACAATTATTATTATTATTGTTCTTTTTATTTTATTTCATTATTGTTTCTGAGATATAAGCCGAGTGTATTCCTGACACCTAGGGCAAATAAATTCACAATGTGCATTGGTAAGCCAGTTAATATAGCACATTGATTATAATTGAAAAAAAAACAAAAAAAAAACAGTATACATATATACACATGTACATATGCATATGTAAATACAAGGAGGCATATCAATCTTACAGAGATAGTGCTCTTCTCACTACGTGTGCAGTACCAGTCAAGACAATTTTTTTCACCTCGTGCAGAGAGGGTAAACCAGGAATCATTCGCAAATATTGTTCTATTCCTCTCTTGATCATTCCCAGTCCTCCCACAATCACTGGTATTGTAACGGCCTTGAGGTGCGATATTTTCTCAATTTCAATAAGCAGATCTTTATATTTTCGTAGCTTATCAAATTCTTTTGCCGCGATATTGTGATCTCATGGGATTCTCATATCTATCAACAAACAGACCTTATGTTGATTTTCACAATGAAGTCAGGTCTATTTGCTTTTATGGTCCTGTCGGTGTATACAGGAAAGTCACAGAGAATTGTTACTTTATTATTATTATTATTATTATTATTATTATTATTATTATTATTATTATTATTATTATTATCCGGCTATCATCTGAGTCCATCGTGCGGATTGCCCCGCCCTCTTCCTTTAGCCGGGAAGGGCAGGAAGTTTTTATCTGTCTGGTGGCCATGGCGAAAGAGATAGTATGGTGGACACGTTTGAAAGGGCTGAAGATGAGCACTTACCTCTTCGGTGATGCACCGATTGACTTTTTCAAATTTCATTTGAAAAGGAAAATCAGAGTAGAGAGGGAAGTGCTCTCTTCCCAGCATTTTGTTGAAAGATGGGTGAGAGAAGCAAGAATGGACCGAGTGAATGGGCCTACTCTGAGTATGTATCTATAAATTAAAGGTGGAAAACTGGGAGAGGGCACTTGCCTTGGTGGTCAGGGTCACTGTGGCCTTTTACTGGGCTTTCTCCACAAATGTCCCTCCGAAGTCGCCACCCTTTTGGGGAATTTTTCATTGTTAGTTTTTTGTTACATCCTCTGTTTTTGTTTTTTACACGCAGAAATGCCCATTTGTACCGTCCTGTATTGTCCTGCACTGTCCTTAATGTCTACTTTATGTAAACCCTTGTAGTTAATAAAAAAAAATCATTATTATTATTATTATTATTGAATGCCATGGTTGACGGAGGCTCGGCTCTGTAAGGTATTGTAAATTTTGACCGCTATAACAATTGTAATTTGTTTAAAACTTTAACCAAATTGTAGACAAAAACACCCTCCTCTTCGTGAGAGGGGTCTTCCGCCCGTTATTTGGCCCTTCGAGGTTAAATAACGCTTATTGAGGTTTTGTGCCCAATACTTATTTTAAGCGAAAAAAAACATGGCTACGAAAAATAATTTTCACAAGTCACTCCCACTCATTCCTGCTTCTTCCTCAATCGTCACTACAGCAGAGAGAAGATTGTCTCTCTCACTCCCTTCTCTAAATGAGTCTCTCTCCCTCCCTTCTCTTTCGCAAGCGACGCCAGTAAAGAAAAATAGTTTACAAAATCACGTGCAAAACATGGAACATTTCTCCACGACGACGACAACGGCGAAAAATGTGTGCGGTAAATACGAAAACCCATTTCATTCGTCTGACGTCATGAATAATAGCAGTAGCAGCCGTAATAACAACAGCAGCAGCAACAGTGACAAGGAAAATAGGAGTAGCAGCCGCAACAGCATCAGCAGCAGCATAAACAACAACAGCATTAGCAGCAACAGCAACAACAACAGCAGCAGCAAAAACAACAATAACCACAGCAACAGCAGCGGCGGTAGTAGTCGTAGTACCTGCAGCAACAACAAAAGTAACAGCAGCTCTGACGACAACAACAACAACAACAACAACAACAGCAGCAAAGAAAAACCAATCCCATTTGTAGGTATCGCAAAGAACCTGGAAACCATCCTCATAACAAATGAGGAATTACAGGAGGCGAAGAAGATCGTGACGAAAACCAGACACCGAGCAATCTGCAAGGCAGCCGAAAAATTTTTCGAAACCCAACAGCACTGTACGGTCACGTACCCTACAGTAAGCACAAAATCCCGTAGGGTTGAAAGAGCCACAGAGGCTCAAATACAAAAAGCCTTAGGGTCTGTGTGGCAACGGAAAACGCATATCACCCGAGGCAAGAAATATGCCACCGTAAGCGTGCTTTTTGCCACACCCCAGAGGCAAATGCTCAGTGCTTAGAGACCCTAAGGAGCGAGGAAATTGTGTTGGTGCCCTCCTACTGCGGGCAAAAAATTGTGAGGGTCAAACTGACCCACATCCCCCCCCCCCGGGATGGCCCCTCCTTGGCTGGCCGCGTCTGTCCTCGTCGGAATCGAGGACAAAATAAATTGTACTGCAAGTACAGAAAAAAGTAAGAGAAGACTGGGTAGGCACCTCCATTGAGATGCTAATCCAAACCGACCAGGAGTGCATCGAAGCTATCCCGGATGTGATAGACTTCGATAACGGCACTCAACTGCCCATAAGTGTTGAGGGAAAACGCCCGAAATGCTTTCGCTGTGGATCGAAGACTCACCTCAGGGCCTTCTGCAACGAGAAGACCCTGAGAAAGTTTACAGGACATGCGGCAACAGGAACAATAGGTCCGTGGCACCCATACCCACGCCACGGAAATCAAGAACAGCAGCAGCAGAGGAAATATTAACAACAACAACAGTTATACCAAATGCAGCTGCAACAGAGACTCCACTGCAAACATCACCAACAACAACAAGTGAAAGAGTGGAGCTGGTACCCCTCCCCGATCTCACAGAATCAGACATGGAGTGTGAGGAGGGAGAGGGATGGAAAAGGGTCGCAAGAAGGCTCAAAAGCAGAAGCAGCGCATCGTCGCCTTCGAAAAGGGAGCAAAGAAATGAAAAAAGGGCAAAGGCTACTGCAAAGAGACTCACAGCAGCAACACCATCACCAGCCACACTAGCACCACCATCACCACCGGCGACAACCCCATCGCCAACAACAACAACACTTTCAACACCACCACCACAAGCACCAACATCGCAAACACAACAACAAAACACACACAACCAGCAACAACGAGAAGAAAATAGCAGAACCACACCCCACCCCCAGAAAAACAAATGCACGGCAATAAATACACACAACAAGAAACTAATGACTTACATAATTGAACAAACAGACACTTCACAGCAAGACTACATAATACCAGCACCAATCAAAACGCCAACGAACATAAGACTGGTAAAAATAGCACAGAAACAATACACAAACATTAAAACGAAATTCCCCAACGCAGTTGGTGATTTCAGGGACCTAGGAGGGACTCTCAACCGGAGAGTATATTCGGACATACTCATAGAAGACCGACGACCAGCCGAATGGACGATTCAACGGTCCCTTCACCAGACGATCAAGTGAAAAGGGATGGCGAAACCATCCTTCCTCTACGAAAAGTACGGTAAGTGGTCTTTCCCATCTTTTCCACTCCATTTCAACATCACCTCACCGTGGCTGATGATGCGCAGACACGCGCTCAGGCCAACTCTTCCTCGACGGTGATCAGGTGTGGTCGCCGTTTGCTCGACATGTATTTCCCCAGCTCGTTTTCTTGACGGAGCTGCAGTCCTGGGTCAAGCGGAGACCGAGAGGGAGCGCCTGGAGTCTGGAATATCTTCAGGCGCTCACAGCCCTCGACCAATCGGGCAATGTGATCGGTGGAAACTCCACTTCGGCGTGCTATAGAGGATTCGTGGAGGGGAAGAGCGACGACGCACTTGGGGAAACTCTAGGCGTCGACGAAAATCAACTAGCCAATCTCTTCGGAAGGACTTTCGGGCCGGGGCCTATGGACAACTTCCAGAAATATCTGGCCTGGCAGTGCTACCGAGGAGCCTTGCCAGTTCGGGATAAACTCTACAGGCGTGGAGGTGCCGTGAGCCGGGCATGTCCGAGATGCGCGCAGGGCGACGAAACAGTCCTGAACATTGCTGACTTGTGGGTTTATGTCGAACACTTGCTGTCGTGTGTAGGACGGATCCGGCTATCATCTGAGTCCATCGTGAGGATTGCCCCGCCCTCTTCCTTTAGCCGGGAAGCGCAGGCAGTTTTTATCTATATGGTGGCCATGGCGAAAGAGATAGTATTATCGATACGTTTGAAAGGGCTGAAGACGAGCACTTACCTCTTCGGTGATGCCCTGATTGACTTTTTCAAATTTCATTTGAAAGGGAAAATCAGAGTAGAGAGGGAAGTGCTCTATTCCCAGCATTTTGTTGAAAGATGGGTGAGAGAAGCAAGAATGGCCCGAGTGAATGGGCCTACTCTGAGTATGTATCTATACATTAAAGGTGGAAAACTGGGAGAGGGCACTTGCCTTGGTGGTCAGGGTCACTGTGGCCTTTTACTGGGCTTTCCCCACAAATGTCCCTCCGAAGTCTCCCCCCTATTGGGGAATTTTTCATTGTTATGTTTTTTTTACATCATCTGTTTTTGTTTTTTACTACGCAGAAATGCCCATTTTTACCGTCCTGTATTGTCCTGCACTGTCCTTAATGTCTACTTTATGTAAACCATTGTGGTTAATAAACAAATCATTATTATTATTATTATTATTATTATTATTATTATTATTATTATTATTGGCGACCTACGTAGTAAATCGTATCATCGTGAGCTCCGCAAAAGTTTGTTATTTTCAGTTATTTAAAATTGCCATTTATGGACAATTTTTGGTGTTAACTATATATAAGTGTACATACATTGATTTCTGGAAAGGACACTCAAAAATATTGGTGCCTTGAGCCCAAAATTTAAACTTTTTATAATTATCAAACAAAAACTTTTTCTTTGAAAAATAATGGATGACTCAGACTTACTCCTTCTTCATAATGCAACACCTCACACCGACACCACCATTGTATATATTGCTAAGTTGGCCAACACTGGAATTGTAAGCAGTAGCAATATTTTAAAAATGGTCTCATGTAGACGTTCATTTCCCGCCATTACCAATGACTGCAGGTGTTAAAGCCCCCCCCCCACAGACACACAACACAGCGACCCCCCTCCCCTACCCTCACCGCCACCACAACAGAAACAAAAGAAAAAATAAATTAACTCATGATATCGAAATGAATTCAACGAAAATGAACTCTTCCACACCGAACACCACTGACGCCACCACCACCACAACTGAAACTAAATTTAACAATAGCAAAAATAACGATAATAACAACAGCAACAATGAAATTAAGAAAACTACCCTGAGTTTTGCCAGAGTAGCAAAAACGTGCGAAGCGATCCAGGTAACTCAGGAAGAATTAGACGAAGCCAAAGGAATGGTAAAGAAAGATGGGTAAGGGTCATCCCCCCCCCCCCACACACACACCTAATAAGATGGAGCAACGTCGCCTATGCACCGTGTCTTATCGGACAATAAACATAAAATCGCGCCGAGTGGAACGGGCATCTGAGTCCCAAATCCAAAAAGCTTTGGGACATGTGTGGGCAAGAAAAACCCACATCAGACGTGGGCAGAAGTATGGAACCCCGACGGGTCCTTTAAAACACCACAGGAGGCCAGAGAACACTCCATGGCCCCATTAAGAAGTGACGACTTCACACTCATCCCAAGCTATTGTGGCCAGAGACTTGTGAAGATCAGGGTGACCCACGTTCCACCGGCTAATGGCTGCCGTCCTCGCCGGCATCGAGGCCAGCACCAAAATAATAGAAATAGCAAAAGAAAAGCAGGAGAACTGGTCCGGATCTGGGGTGGAGCTCCTGATCCAAGCGGACCATAAAAGCATTGAGGTGACCCCAGAGGTAATAGACCTCACTGACGGCAGCCACCTCACCGTAATTGTCGAGGGCATAAGGCCTAGGTGTGTCGTTTGTGGTGAAGGAACGCATCTAAGGGCTTTCTGCCCTCAGGCTAAAAGGTTGAGGCCACCTCTCCTACCCACCCCAGTGACTCAACCATCAACACCACCAGCAGCAGAGTTGGCAGCAACAACTGTAGCAGCAACAACAGAAGCAACTATAACAGCAACAACCCCAGCAACAGTAGCAAAACTAGCACCACCACCACCCAACGCTTCAGAACTAGCACCATCGCCTACACCATCCACCACGCCACAACCAAAATTAACGCCAGTGGAGGATTTTCCACTCCCCGGCCTATTCTAACTGGAGACAGATTGTGACGACGAGGAGTGGGAAACGGTATCAGGAAAAAAGAAAAAAAGATACCAAAAAAGAAAAAAAAATTGTATTCCTTCCCCCTCCAAAAACAAAATACAGAGGGAAACAAATAAACTATCAAACAAAAAAGTTAGGACAGACATGCCACCATCCACAACAGCATCACCAACCCCATCACCCCAAACACCAACACCATCACCATCATTAACCCCAACACCACCATCATCTACACCACAAAAGTCACCAAAATGCGAAACAGAAACAAACCCACAACAAACGCAAACAAAACAAAACAACCAAAACGATACACACTACACAGCATTAAATTTGAACAACAACCAATTATTACACTACATCCAACACAACACCAGCATCACAGAAAAAGACTACACAACAACCCAAAAGTTCACACCACCTCCACACATACAAATCACTGGCATCACACAGAAAACGTACACGACACTAAAACAAAAATTCCCCAAAGACATCGGAGACTTCCGACAAGCAATCTAAAGGAGGATTTATAAGGACATCCTTCCCGAGGAGGCCACAAGCAGTGAAAAGGATGGAGAAACCGTCCTTCCTCTAGGAGAAGTAAGGTAAGTGGTCTTTCCCATATTTTCCACTCCATTTCAACGTGACCTCACTCAGAATAGGCAGCATAAATTCGCGTGGCTTGGGGTCGTCATGGAAGCAGGGTCACCTGCTACACGACCTCAGGTCACTAAACATAGATGTAGTGGCCATCAGCGAGACCAGAATCTCCGAAGCACGGGTCTTCGCACAGAGCTACGCCGGATACGATGTGTACGCATCTCCCAGCCGTCCGGGATCGGGGGAGAGGAGTTGCTGTGCTTTTTCGGATAGGTTTGGATCTGGCCATACGGGCCATCTTCCTGGACCCAGAAGGTAAGTTGGAGGTGCTAGACGTGACCAGCGGAGACGGGCAAGCTTTCAGGTTAGTGGCCGTCTATTCCCCGACAGGAGCAGGGCGGCCTGATTTCTTCCGGCGTCTGGAGACCTTTCTTGGAACACCCCGCTTTTTAGTGTTAGTGGGCGACTGGAACGGATTCTTAGATTCATGCTGGGACTGTGTGGGATTAGTGGATTGGGGAGGAGGGTGCAAGAGTCTCACCAACATGCTCAGGCGTTTTGAACTCTCTGAAAGGTACCGATTGGATTTCCCGAATATGCCAATGTGGACTTGTACAAATCGCATAGGTTCATCCAGATCATATCCAGATAGAGTATTTTGTAGGGAAATATATAGATCTAGCATAGGCTGTCCACAATTCAAGATAGTCAGCTACACGGATTACAAAATCGTGATCTGTTTGCTTGACTTAGATAGGCTTCATAGACGAGGACCCGGCTACTGGGAGCTAAACGCGTCCTTGCGAGCGCAAGGCCTACAGAGACCAGAGTAGCGAACTAGTTAAGCGAGCGTTGACGGGGGCCATCGTCAACAACAAGTGGTGGTTTGCTCTGAAAAGAGCAATTAGAATAGAATCCATCAGGTTTAGTAAGGCTTTAACAATAGAGAAAAATAGAGCAGAGGGAGAATTAGTTAGAACATTAGACGAGGCGCTTAGCAAAGGCATCGCGACCTTGCAGCGAAATTGACAAATTCTTCAATGCAAAGCACGAAGGCTGCGTTGTCAGAGCTAGGGTGCGTGCTCTCAGACACGATGGGACGAAAGTCGTTCAATGGGCCCGAGTGGCGGAGGCGCGTCGTGGCAACAAAGCCACGATCCGGTCTTTGGTGGACCACGACAGGCGCATGCTACTCGATCCCGGGCAAATGTGTGAAGCTTTTCAGCGACACTTCGCACAGCTGTTCGGGGGAAGGGGCGGGCCGGATTGAGGGATGGACTTTAGTGTCTACCTCGACGGACTGCCTCGGCTCTCGGCCACTGAGGCGGAGTGTTGCGAAAAGCCGATAACAGCCGCTGAAGTACGGGAGGCAATGACTGGCTGGTTTGGATGGTCTGCCCTATGAACTTTACGTACAGATGCCAGACTTGTTCAGAGGCCTCTTGACGGACGTCCACTGCAACTGGCAACAGAACGGGAGAATTCCCAGCTCTGTGAGCCGAGGAGCTGTGGCGCTGCTGAGAAAGGATCCGAACAAGGAGGATAATATAGATAATTTCAGGCCCATAACTCTGCTAAACACAGAGTTCAAGATTTTGGCCAAGGTGCTAGCAAAGAGGTTGGCGCTTATCGCCGGTGGTCTGGTGGGAGAGGCGCAGATATGCGCCATTCCCGACAGATCCATCCACGACAACCCCCACCTCATGCGATACATCGTAGAGAAGTTAGCTAGGGAACCTGACACGGGTCGGTCCTTGATCAATTTAGGTCAGTCGAAAGCATTCGATAGGGTCGACCATCGTTACCGAGCGGCGGCTGGCTTTGGCCCCTTTGGGACGGACCGGTTAAATTGCTAGGGGTCTGGTTCGGTCCGGACCTCTAGATGGACAAAAACTGGGACGAGGTGACGAGCAGGGTGGTTTCTCTCACTCAGAAATGGGCGGATAGGAAGCTATCCCTGAAAGGTCGAGCGGACGTGGCTAACGCGTATATCGCGTCCGGCATCTACTACCGCCTGACCGTTGTACCTTGTCCTAAGCCCCGCCTGACTGCTCTGGAGCGTTTGCTCTTTCGCCTTCTGTGGAAGGAATACGCTCCGATTGTCACGCGGTCTATCTGCTGTCAACACCCGCTACGTGGAATGCTGGGCATGCCGTGGCTGAGGATGCGCAGACACGCGCTCAGGCTACGACATCTCCGACTCTTCCTCGACCGTGATCAGGTGTGGTCGCGTTTTCTAGACACGTCTTTCTCCAGCTAGTCTCCTTGACGGAGCTGCAGTCCTGGGTCAAGCAAAGACCAAGAGGGAGCGCTTGGAGACTGGAATGTCTTCAGCCGCTCACAGCCCTCGACCAATCGGGCAATGTGGTCAGTGGAAACTCCACCTTGGCGTTCTATAGGGGATTAGTGGAGGGGAAGAGCGACGACGTACTTGGAGAAACTCTAGGCGTCGACGAAAATCAACTAGCCAATCTCTTCGGAAGGACTTTCGGGCCGGGGCCTATGAACAACTTCCAGAAATCGCTGGCCTGGCAGTCCTACCGAGGAGCTTTGCCAGTTCGGGATAAACTCTACAGGCATGGACGTGCCGGGCCTGTCCGAGATGCGCGCAGGGCGACGAAACCGTCCTGCACGCACTCGTCCAATGTCCGAGCATTGCTGACTTGCGGGTTTATGTCGAACACCTGCTGTCACGTGTAGGACGGATCCAGCTATCAGCTGAGTCCATCGTGAGGATTGCTCCGCCCCCTTCCTTTAGCCGGGAAGGGCAGGCAGTTTTTATCTCTCTGGTGGCCATGGCCAAAGAGATAGTATGGTGGACACGTTTGAACGGGCTGAAGACGAGCACTTACCTCTTCGGTGATGCCCTGATTAACTTTTTCAAATTTCATTTGAAAAGGAAAATCAGGGTAGAGAGGGAAGTGCTCTCTTCCCAGCATTTTGTTGAAAAATGGGTGAGAGAAGCAAGTATGGCCCGAATGAATGGGCCTTCTCTGAGTATGTGTCTGTAAATTAAAGGTGGAAAACTGGGAGAGGGCACTTGCCCTGGTGGTCAGGGCCACTGTGGTCTTTTAATGGGCTTTCTCCACAGATGTCCCTCGGAAGTCTTCCCCCTATTGGGGAATTTTTCTTTGTTATTTTATTTCAACCTCTGTTTTTTTTACACGCAGAAATGCCCATTTGTACCGTCCTCTATTGTCCTGTACTGTCCTTAATGTCTACTTTATGTAAACCCTTGTGGTTAATAAAGAAAACATTATTATTATTATTATTATTATTATTATTATTATTATTATTATTATTATTACGAGGACAGACGTATATGCTAGAGAAAATAGAGAGAGAACTCTTCAGGTGTAGGCATGCAAATGCTTATACAAACTGATCAGGAATGTATCAACGCTATCCCCGATATCATAGACATCGAGGAGGGTCTCCAACTCCCTATAAGCGAAGAAGGAAGACCGCCAAAATGTTATCTCTGTGGGTCAAAGGGTCACCTCAGGGTATTTTGCTCGCAGAAGACAGCGAAGAAGAAGGCCCCTCTCCTTCCAATACCTGGTCCGCTGATACTAAGAGCAGGGCATGCAACAAACACAGAAGCCCCTTGAAGCCCCTCCACAATGAGTAGGAGGGAAATGTCCGTGACACGCGTACCACGGCCACGGACAACTAAAGCAGCAGCATTAGCGGCGACAAATCCAGTATCTACATTGGCAGTAGCTGCACCAGCAACAAAATTGCCGGAGAGGGCTCCACTGCCACCACCAACTGCTGTGAATCACATACCCCTCCCAGACGCCACGGAATCCGACATGGAGTCTGAGGTGGGAGGGAAGTGGCAAACGGTCTGCCACAAAACACAAAAATAAAAAAACCCTTAGCTTCACCATTCAAAAGCGAACGCACACAAAGAGGGGTAAAGGCTGCAAGGAGACTTGCAACAACACCCCCACTATCACCATCCTCACCACAAGCACCACCGCCAACAACAACACCACCACAAGCATCACCAAAAACACCAACAACGCAAACAAAACAAAACACACACACCAAACAGCAACAAGAAGAAAACAGCATTAAAATCACCCCCCACCCCCTAAACAAAAGTTCACAGCCATAAACATGACAAATAAAGAACTCATACAACATATAAAGCACCACACAGAAATCACAGAAAAAAAACTACTACACCCCACCAATACCAAGAACTCTCTCGACAAACATAAGCATCATTGATATCAAAATAGAACAGTACAAACTTTTAAAACAAAAATTCCAGAACGCAGTTGGAGACTTCAGAAGGTCCGTTACCAAGAGGATATACACTGACATCCTCTGGGAAGCACCCATGACCAGTCAAAGGGACTGTTCTACTGTCCCTTCACCACACGATCAAGGTAAGTGACCATTTCTTACTTACCCCGTTTCTCATCCAGCATGGCCGTAATTAGAACAGGCAGTATAAATACACGTGGCCTAGGGTCATCTTGGAAGCAGAGTCACCTGTTCAACGACCTCAAGTCACTAAACATATATGTGGTGGCCATCAGCGAGACCAGAATCTCAGAAGCACGAGCCTTCGCTCCGATCTTCGGCTTCTACGTTGTATACGCATCTCCCAGCCGTCCAGAATAGGGGGGAGCGTTTGCCGTCCTTTTTGGGAGAGGCTTAGATCTCGCCATACGGGCCATTAGCCTGGACCCAGAAAGTAAGTCATGGTGCTGGATGTAACCGACAGCGAAGGCAATGCTTTCAGGCTAGTAGCCGTCTATTCCCCAACTGGAGCAGGACGGCCAGATTACTTCAGACGTCTAGAGACCTTTCTTGGAACTCCCGCTCTTTAGTGTTAGTGGGCGACTGGAACGGTTTCTTGGATGTACGCTGGGATTATGTGGGGCTAGTGGATAGAGGAGGAGGGTGCAAGAGTCTCACCAACCTGCTCAGACGTTTTGAACTGTCTGACAGGTAGCGACTGGATCACCCGAATGTGCCAATGTGGACATGGACAAACCGCATCGGGTCATCCAGATCGTATCTCGATAGGGTATTATGTAGAGAACTAGATAAGGCTAGTATAAGTTGTTCACAACTTAAAATAGTCGACTACACAGACCACAAATTTGTGATCTGTGAGATCGACATAGACAGACTTCATAAACAAGGACCCGGTTACTGGAAGATGAACGCGTCTTTCCCGGCGCGCAAAGCCTACAGAGACCGGATTAGAGTATTAGTTAAGCGGGGGTTGAGGGGAGCGGTCATCAACAACAGGTGGTGGTTCACCCTGAAAAGGGCAATTGAAGTAGAGTCGATTAGGTTTAGCAAAGGACTAGTGATAGAGCCATATAAGGTAGAGGGAGAGCTAGTCAGAAAGCTTGAAGCGTCGTTTAGGACAGGTTACCGACAGGTAACTCGACCAATTCTTCAACGCAAAACACGAAGGCTGCGTTGTCAGAGTTAGAGCGCGTGCTCTGAAACACGAGGGGACAAAAGCCGTCCAATGGGCCCGGGTGGCAGAGGCGCGACGTGGCAACAAAGTCACAATTCGGTCTTTATCTGACCAAAAGGGGCGCGTGTTGCTCGAACACGAGCAGATGTGTGAAGCTTTTCAGCAGCACTTTGCTGAACTGTTCGGAAGCAGCGGCGGGCCGGATCGGGGTATGGACTTCCACTGGTCTCGACAACCTCAGCATAGTGTTGCTAAAAGCCAATACCAGCCGGTGAAATACCTGAAGCGATGGCTAACTGCACGAGGGATAAAGTGACAGGTTTGGATAGTCTGCCCTACGAGCTTTATGCATTTATGCCAGACTTGTTCGGTGACCTCTTGGCAGACGTCTACTGCAACTGGCAATAGAACGGGAGCATTCACAGTTTTGTGAGCCGGGGAACGGTGGCACTGCTGAGAAAAGACCCGAACAAGGGGGATGTTATCGATAACTTCAGGCCCATTAGCTTGTTAAACGCAGAAATCAAGATTTTGGCCAAGGTGTTAGCAACGAGGTTGGCGCTTGACGTCGAGGTATGGTGGGAGAGGCGAAGACCCGCGCCATTCCGGACAGATCCATACACGACAACCTCCACATCATGCGACACATCATAGAGGGGATGGTTAAGGATCTGGCACGGGTGGGGCCCTGATCAACTTGGATCAATCCAAAGCATTCGATATGGCCGACCATCGGTACCTGGTGGCGGTCCTCGAAGCAGCCGGTTTCGGGCCCGTTTTCAGGGGTTGGATCGCTGCGATATACAACGACATTTGGTCAGTTGTGAGGGAGAACGGTCACTTTTGGAAGCCGTTCAGCACAATGCGCCAGGGTTGTCCCCTCTCGTTCCTCTTGTACGTATTGGCTCTCGAGCCGTTGCTGCACAAACTGGGGGCGATGAGGGGCGTCCCACGCGAACTAGGATGCGGGAAATCCGAGTCGGTTAAGCCGGCGATGTCCCCGAGGTGGTGTCGAACACCAGACACGTCCAGATGCTCGGTACCGCTCTCATGGAATACGACGCGGTAGCAGGAGCAAAGATAAACCAGGAAAAGTCGGTGGGCTTTCAGCTCGGCATCTGGAGAGGCAAGAACATGCCGTCCGTCAGCGTCGTCGGGCGTTAAACGGACAGACCGGTTAAATTGCTTTGGGTCTGGTTCGGACCGGACCTCCAGATGGAGAAAAACTGGAGCGAGGTGACGGGCAAGGTCGCCTCCCTCACCCAGAAATGAGCCGAGAGAAACTGTCTCTGAAAGGCCGAGCGGAGATGCCGAATGCGTACGTCGCACCCGTCATCTGTTACCGCCTCACCGTCGTCCCTTGCCCCGGCCCAACTCTCACCAAAATGGAGCGCCCCCTCTTCCGCTTTTTGTGGAAGGGACGCGCTCCCATGATCAGACGATCCATCTGCTGTCAACACCTGTCAACTGGGCATGCCGTGGCTGATGATACGCAAACATGCGCTGAGGCTGCGTCTTCTCTGGTGTTTCCTTGACGGTGAACAAGTGTGGTCGCCGTTCGCCAGGCACGTTTTCCCACAGCTCGTCTCCTTCACAGAGCTACAGTCCTGGGTCATTAAAAGACCGAGGGATATCGCTTGGAAACTGGAATGTCTCCAGACGCTCACCGCCCTCTGACAGCTGGGCACCAGTATCAGTGGAACATCCACCTCGGCGTTCTATAGAGGACTAGTGGAGGGGAAGAGCGACGCCGTTCTCGGAGATATCCTGGGCGTCGAAGAAGATCAGCTGTTTGATTTCTTCCGGCGAACTTTCAGCCCAGGCCCTATGGATAACTTTCAAAAATCCCTGGCCTGGCAGTGCTGCGGGGGACCGTTGCGGGTTCGAGATAATCTCTACAGGCACGGAAGTGCCATCGCCGAGCCTGTCCGAGATGCGCGCAGAGCGACGAAACCGTCGTGCACGCACTCGTTCAGTGCCCGAGCATTGCTGACTTGTGGAGCCATGTCGAACAGTTGCTGTCGCGTGTAGGACTGATCCGGTTATCGACTGAGTTCATTGTGCAGATGAACTTGCCGTCTTCATTCGAGGAGGAAGGTCAGGCGGTTTTCAATGGCCATGGCGAAAGAGATTGTGTGGTGGACAAGATTGAAAGGGTTAAAGATAGATTTTCCTCTTCGGCGAATCCCTAATTAGCTTTTTCAAGTTTCCCTTGAAGAGGAAAATCAGGATGGAGAGGCAAGTGCTGCCTTCTAGAAAGTTTGTTGAAAGGTGGGTGAATGTAGCGAGAATGGTCCGAGTTAACGGGACCGCTCTGAATATAAGCCTGTAGTTTGAGAAATGGAAAAATTGAGAAGTGGCGCTTGCCCTGATGGTCAGCGTGGTCGTGGTCATTTGTCTGGTTTTGGCCACGAGTAACACTCGGAGGTTTCCCCCCCCCCCTATTGGGGAATTTTTCATTGTTTGAATTTTCATTTTTATTGTTTATATATATATATGTTTCTATGTCTTTTCTTTTTCGTTTCTTATATAAATAATAAAAATCTTTCCAGGTACAAAACCGACATCGTACCATCCTGTACCGTCTGTAATGTTTTTCTTGATGCAGCCCTTGCAGCCAATAAAGAAATCATTATTATTATTATTATTATTATTATTATTGGTCTGTTCGGACGTCTTTTTGGTTCGCTCCCAGTAAGTCGCTTTATTTGCCTGTTAAAATTATTTGTTGTTAAATATTTCTTGTTGTGTAAGGGATATAAGCCCTTAAACTTTGTCCTGTGAAGGGGAAAGTATAATATTTGGGCCTTTTGGCCCAAATATTTGAACCTGTTTTTACATGTTAAACAATTTACGGAGAAAAAAAAACATGGCTGAGCCACGCCCCAGCGATATGTCTGCCGTCATGCCACAACGACGTAGAAATTGAGAGGAGCGCTACAGCGAAATTAACACAAATTGATAACACAAGCACCACCACAAATAAAGTAAACAAAGACACCAATGATACCAATGAGAACTCTAATTTTGAAAAAAATGACTAACAGCGACAACGAAAATACAGATAACAAAAAAAAATAACAAATGCAACAACAGTATCAACACCACTAACATGAAAACAAATAGCGACAACACCAACAGCAACAATACCAACTGCACCGAGAAAAACGGTGGCAACAAAAACAACAATGATAACTGCGACAGTGCTAACAACACCAACAAGAACAACGACAACGACAACAATACCGCCAACGAAAACAAGAAGAACACTTTCGCTGCGGCAGCAGCAAAAAGAGGCCATGCTTCAACATGGACCTCTCAAACAAAGATGAAAAGTTGGCCCAGGCATGGAAGCTCATCAAGCAAGGGCAAACTTGGGCCAACTTAACTGTCCCAGTAGAAGCTATTGAGGCAGTGGAGCGCAGAACGGTGCATTATAGACGCATCTCAGCACAAACCAAAAGGGCAGCTTTAGTCCCACAAGAATATGTCGAAGTAGCGCTGAGGTGCATCAGAGAAGACATCGAATACATAGAGAAGGGCAGACAGTACGGCACCATTTCGGTGTTGTTCAAATTAGAAGCCCTTGCTATGAAACACGCTATGACTCCTTTCAAAACCAGCAAGGTGATAATGTACCCCCTCCCACATGGGAAAACGAACGGCCCGTCTCCGCATTCCCAGAATCCCACCAGGACTTGACATGTGGTGGCTTCTGGGATGTGTGATTGTGGAGGAAACGGATACCGTCCCTATAGAAGTGACCAGAACGGCCAGAGAGGACTGGACCGGGGTTGACCTGGAGATCCTACTCCAGATCAGGCTCGAGAATGTGAAGACAATCCCGGACCACACCCGCCTTCAGAATGGGACGATCATTCACATTATGACCGAAGGCAAAAGGCCGCAGTGTTTTGTTTGTGGGGAAAAAACCTATGTGCGAGCCTTCTGCCCTCAACTGCTGAAAGGGGTAAGGGGTCGAAAGGCTCCACTGCTGCCGACGCCCGGGCGAAGACCACAACCAACACCAGCACCGGCAAAACCACCAACAACAACACCAATAGAAAGACCACCACCAACATTGACCACCCAGGGGGGAAACGAGGAAAGCTGTCAAATTCCCCCTTCCCCCCAAAATACACACATCAATAAAACCATAATCATACATACAGACACACTTACAGACACAGATCCCTCATCTACCAGTAGTGAAGATGAGGGAAAACCAAAATCCCCCAAAATACAAACAAGGAAACACAAAAAAAAAAAAACTCAACAAAGCACAAAATCACCCACAATAAAAAACGCAGACACAACCCACGCAAACATCTCTCCAATAACACCAACATCAACACCACCACTACCATCACCAGAATCCCCCAAACGCAAAAACCTAAACAGACGCAAGAACAAATATACACACAAACATCTGAAACCACAGAAACCGCACTCACAACAAACACAGACACAACCGAAACAACACCACTAAAACCATCACCACCACATCCACGCAAGAGGGCCAACAAGGAACAAAAAGAGGGTGACATTTTTAAATCGAGCACATTTCGCGTGCCGGAAGATTTGGTTCTGGTGCGAATGTCGATCGAATTATACAAAGAAATACGAGACAGCTTTCCTCGGGATGAGGGAACCCCGAACGTAAAACCAACGTCAAGACTTTTAAAGGGGTTCCCAAAGGAAACCCCACCAACTATGGAGGTTGAACAACCCGACCTTCACAAGAGCCCGGAAGGTAAGTAAACCTTTCCTCTCTCTCTTTTTAACCTGCCAACATCGACGTATTAAGGGTAGGATGTTTAAATGTTCGAGGCCTGGGATCGTCCTGGAAGCAGGGACACCTGCTCAACGTTCTCAGGTCTATAGCAATGGATGTAATTGCCGTCAGCGAGACCAGGATTCCGACACGCGCGCACTCGCCCCCATTTTCGACGACTATCAGATCTTTGCATCTGTTAGCAGGCCGGGAATGGGAGGCGGGGTGGAAGTGCTGTTTAGGAAAGGCCTGGATCTCGAGGTAAAATCGATCTTCCGGGACCCGGCCGGGAAGTTGGTGGTCCTGGACGTGAACAATAACGAAGGTGGTGCCTTTAGACTAGTGGCCGTCTATGCTCGGACGGCCGGACTTCTTTAGACGCCTGGAAGCCTTTCTGGGTATGTCTCGCCCTTTACTGTTAGTGGGGGACTGGAACTGCATCTTAGACGCACGCTGGGACTGTGTGGGAGTATCCGATAGGAGTGGGGGGTGCAAAAGCCTCAAGAACCTGATCAGCCAGTTCCAACTGTCTGACAGGTACCGACTAGATTTCCCTAATGCGCCAGTGTGGACCTGGGCTAACAGCATAGGGTCATCTAGATCGTATATAGACAGGATATTCATCAGGAAAATAGACAGAAATAGTGTAAACTGTTCATGTTTTGAAACGGTCCCTTATTCAGATCACAAGTTTGTGATCTGTGTGGCCGACCTAGATAAGACGTGTAGGTTAGGACTTGGTTACTGGAAGCTAAACATGTCATTTCCGGCACGTAAGGCTTACTGGGACCAGGTCAACAATTTAGTTAAGAAAAAATTGACAGGGGGAGTCGTCAACAATAGATGGGGGGGGGGGGTCTCTCAAAAGAGAGATTAGAGTAATGTCGATAGAGTTTAGCAAAGAAGTATCGTTAGAGAAAAATAAAAAGGAGGGTGATTTGGTAGATAAGTTACACGAGGCTATTGGTAGTGGCATTGCAACTGACATGCTAGCGGCGAGAATGGCATTAGACCATTTTTCCAATGCGAAACACGAAGGTTGCATTGTCAGAGCTAAGGCGCGTGCTCTGAGAAACGAGCGAACTAAAGCTGTTCGATGGGCCCGCGTGGCAGAGGCGCAGCGTGGTAATAAAACCACGATTCGGTCTTTGACGGACCGAGATGGACACGAGCTGAGCGATTCCAGGAGGATGTGTGAGGCCTTTCGCCAACATTTTGCTCGGTTGTTCGGGGAAGTGCCGGCTCAGAGACGGTGGCGGACTTCAATCTCTAACTCGATGGCTTGCCGCAACTCTCGACGGCTGACGCTGGGCGCTGTGAAAGGCCAATTACTTCAGCCGAGATTCAGGATGCCCTTGTCGGCTGCATGAGGCTTAAGTCACCCGGTTTGGATGGTCTGCCCTACGAGCTTTACGTAAATATGTCAGATGTGTTCTCCAATCTCCTCGAAGCTCTCTTCTGCAACTGGCAGCAAAACAGGAATATTCGCAGTTCTGTGAGCCAGAGCGTAATGACGCTTATAAGGAAAGACGAGAACAAGTGGGACACATTAGACAATTTCAGGCCCATAACTATGCTCAACACAGAGTTTAAGAATTTGGCCAGGGTGTTAGCGAAGAGGTTGGTGCTTGTCATCGGGGATTTGGTTGGGGTGGCGCAAACTAGCGCAATCCCAACCAGGTCCATACACGACAACCTCCACCTAATACGATACATCATAGAGAGGGTAGGGTCTAAACCTGGCTTCGGTGGGGCTCTGATCAATTTAGATCAATCGAAAGCATTCGATAGGGTCGACCATCGGTCCTCAAGGCGGCTGGCTTCGGCCCCGTCTTCAGAAGCTGGGTCGCTGCAATGCACAGCGGCACCTGCTCGATGGTCAAAATTAATGGCCACCTCTCGGAACCGTTTCAGGTCACCCGATCGGTCCGTCAAGAGTGCCCTCTCTCCTCCCTTCTGTACGTATTGACTCTCGAGCCTTTACTGCGGAAGCTGGAGCTGTTGCAGAGCACCCCGGTCGAACCGGGACGCGGAAAGGCTGTGTCGGCTTATGCGGACGACATCACCGTGATGGTGTCGGACACCTCAGAAATCGAGGTGGTCGGCACCTTATTGAAGGAATATGAAAGGTTGACGGGAGCAAAACTTAAACCGGAAAATTCGGTGAGCCTGCAACTCGGCACCTGGAGAGGCAAGTCCATGCCCTCCAACAGCGTCGTTAGGCGCTGGACGGACGGAGCGGTAAAGTTGCTAGGGTTTGGTTCGGGCCAGACCTCCAGGTGGATAAGAATTGGGACGAGGTGACGGGAAGGGTAGCCAGTCTCACTCAGAAATGGGCTGGGATGAAGCTATCACTGAAAGGTCGGGCGGAGGTGGCGAAAGCGTACATCGCGTCCGTCATCTACTACCGTCTGACCGTCGTCCCTTGACCCCGTTCGCGCCTCGCCATCTTGGAGCGACTCCTCTTCAAATTCTTGTGGAGGGGTCAGGTTCCGCTGGTGAGGCGGTCCATCTGCTGCCAGCACCCTCTACGTTGAGGGCTGGGCATGCTGCGTCTAATGATGCGCAGAAACGCACTCAGGCTGCGGCATCTACAGATATTCTGCCTAAACGGTGAAGATGTGTGGTCGCCGTTCGTCAGACGGGCCTTTTCGCAGCTCGTTTCTTTGACTGAGCTGCAGTCCTGGGTCAAGAAGGGACCGAGACTGGGTGACTGGCATCTGGAATGTTGCGAGGCACTCACTGCCCTCTACCAGGCAGGCAATGCGGTCTGTGGAACTTTCACTCTCGAGTTATATAGAGGATTAGTGGTGGGCAAGTGCGACGACGCACTCGGTGAGGCTCTGGGAGTCAACGAGATCTAACTAACCAGTCTGTACCGGAGGACTTTCGAGCCGGGGACGATGGATAATTTCCAAAAATCCCTCGCTTGGCAGTGCTACCGGGGGGGGGGGGTATCACTGCCGGTTCGAGATAAACTCTACAGGCACCGAAGTGCTGTCAGACGGACCTGCCCGAGATGCGCGCAGAGTGACGAAACCGTTCTGGACGCTCTCGTCCAGTGTCCGTACATTACTGACTTGTGGGGTTATGTTGAACAGCTGTTGTCGCGTGTAGAACGGATCCGGCTATCGGCCGAGTCCATAGTGAAGATCGACCCGCCGCCTTCTTTAGGCCAGGAAGGGCAGGCAATTTTCGTCTGTCTGGTGACAGTAGCGAAAGAGGTTGTACGGTGGACGAGGTTGAAAGGACTGAAGACAGATACTTTTCCCTTCGGCCAATCCCTCAACAATTTTTCAAGTTTCACTTGGAAAGGAAGGTGAGGGTGGAGAGAGAGAAGTGCTGCCCCCCAGTACATTTGCTGAAAGGTGGGTGAATGTGGCGAGAATGGCCCGTGTGAGTGGGCCTACTCTGGTCATGCGGCTGTAGGTAGGTAAATTTGAGGAGGAGAGGGGTGCCCTTCCAGGGTGCTCTCGAAGCGTCGGGTCGTTCAGCATTGGTGGGGTACCTGAGCGAACCCTGGGTGGTCATCCCCCCTAGTGGGGAATTTTTTCTTGTTGTAATTTTATTGTTACTTTATTGTTACTTTGTTATTGCTATTTATATTGTTTACTCGATTTTTCTGTAAAACCCCACTGTCCTAATCATTTGTATTGTCCCCTATATGTCGGCCCTAGTGGCCAATAAATGGAATCATTGTTATTATTATTATTATTATTTGAAGGGTAGTGGTTTGGCTGTATTGGTAGAGCGTCAGATACCATGCTTTTCAGCATAGAGTTATGGCCCTTTACTTTATGAGTTAAAAAACAAGATGGTGTAGGATAGAACAAAGGTGATACAAACAAATAAAAACCTAGTCACTGAGGAGGTCATAGAAAGAACTTTGACAATATATGAAAATTCTTCTGGTTACGAACCAACCAAACAGCCAACCCGAAACTTGTAATAAATTGAAGTGAAACCAATAGGTGAGGAAGTTTTTATTGGCAGCATGATCCTCCCAAAGTATAGTAATATATATATATCGACATTTGATCGATTTTCGTCAAATCGGACCGAGGAAACACTGTTTCGTTGGTCTTTCCAATTGCTAATACTATCTATCGGTCGCAACTCCAGGTAGAAGGACATAACACATTGACCGGTCCAGGAATTGAACTCTGAATCTCACGAATGCTAACCACTTAGCCACTCGCCTTCACATATATATATATATATACCTATATATATATAAATATATATAGATATGTGTGTGTGAGTGTACGTGTGTGTGTATGCGCGCGCGCGTGTGTGTGTGTCTGTATACATATATATATATATGTGGTTGTGTGCCTGAGTCTGTATGTATGCATATAGGGCGTGAAGGCTATTTGGAGACAATTAATTATCTGTGCATTATCAGTATATTACGAAATTCACAGTAATTATTTGTAATGTATATCTCTCATATTTCAGGTAAAATATTAACAAAATGATGGAAAATACATGCAGTTATTGTTGCAATATTTGAGGATCACAGCGATTTAGAAATTACCAACTTCCTTAATGTCGTAAGATCGAATAAAATTAGAGGTTTCTGGCGGGAATGTTTCAACCGTACCAAACAGGAAAACATTGTTATCATTTAGATACTACAAGGACATCGCATTTCATCCAACGGATTCAAAATATTTTCGATGTTACCGAAAAATCAACGAATGTTAACGCTAAAGAGCTTCAAGTGCCGGAGTGGAATTTGAGAACTATGTTGCAGGAGGATATTCGATATGTACAGAAAATACACTGCAAAACAGCATCATTTGATTCTTTCTCACAGATGTTTCTGTATATATTCTTCTGGTGTACCTAGATGTATGCACACTATATTTCCAGCAACTCAGATGGCTTTAATACATATCTTCGCATGCAATCTCACATCTTTCCACTGGATCTTAGAATTTAAGGTGCTTAATACGTTGAGATACTGGGAACATTTTTCTAACTAACCTCTGTACATTTAATTTATCCTCGTATGTGGGTCTCATTGTAGGCAGAATTATGTCACCCTGCAATCACTTATCATTTCAGCTACTAATTCTTGTTTAGCTATTATCCTGGCGCTTTAACCTCAGTGGTGCATAGAAACCTGTTTTAGTTTCATTGAATTACATTCCTATGTGCGCTTGAAAATATTGACATTCTCATCTATTACCTTTGTTTCTTTATTATTAAATCATTTTAGTATACATTTGTATTCATATTTCTGCTCATGTATTGAACATTATTTTACAAGGGTTCTAATGTTATGCATTGGTTTTGTGACTTTCCATACTCGTGCTTTCGCTCTGAATTCTTTCTTTGAAGTGATATTTTGATTTTAGAAAGTATTTTAGGATTCTTTCAAGTCTGTTGAAATACAAATTTATTTATATCTTATAGTTAGTTTTACTCGAAACTGTATACGAAATTATTACCATAATTTCGTGTTTTATGTAGAATTGAGTTGTCGAATATGCAAGTAAAATAGAAATACTTTTTACCTTCCCCGTTTATGTTCGTTTTTTTTTATATGCTTGACATAGTGTGTAAAAGCGGACCTTTATTCAAATTGTCAGGAATGTTGTGGTATATAAGATTATAAGTTTATATAAGTGATTTAGCGTTTCACGTGCTCCATTATATATCATTATGTGTACTAATTTCAAAGTAGACATTCTTCTTTTATATTGGACTGAATGATACGGATTATAAGTATATTATCATTCATTGCGGTGACGTAGGAGCTGCATTGATATGACTAGTGTTATGCAATACATTACCCATATATACTAAAGATTGAACAGGTTTCATTTATTAATGAATTGTCCTTTAGAACTCTCATTTGTAAGTTAATCTGGATTAAAGGATGTATTTCGAAGTAGACATTTGAAGTTAACCTTCATGTTTGCTGTGTTAAATGAATCACAGAGTGACTATTATCATTTGATAATATCAGTTTAGTAGCGCTATTACGAACAGCATTCCAATGTTGATAACGTAAATGGTGGTTTCAGATCTGGGTGTTCAATGAAAGGTTTGCTCAACTTTTACTAGCAGAAATCTAGCATGCCTACAATTGGATATTTGAAGGTTGTAAACTCCTAACTTTCTGGAACTTTCGGATTCACAGTGTAATGAATGTGCTAGTTTACTGCAATGACCATTTACCCAACTTGTATTTGAAGCTTACCTACGCCATTTACCCAACTTGTATTTGAAGCTTCAATTTATAGGAGAGAATTATGTTTCTGACTATACATATCTACCTTTGATTTTGTTTATGGTATGTTGGCAATTATTATTGATGTACATGCATACAGAAGCATGATTCATCCATTCATAAATGTCCTAACATTACCTACCGAATTTACTACGCATTAACAGATAATGTGTTTTAATTTGGCATGTACGTTTATATCATTATTCTCTTTGTCATAAATTTAGATGCATCTAACTTCAGGACAATACTCACGATACTGTTTGAATTGGGGTAGCTTATATAAATGATGTTTTTTTTGTTAGCAGTTTTTTGTAACATGGTATTTATCCTGTAGTTCTCTATAGGTAATGATATATTTCCAGTTAAAATCACATTTTCAACTTTTCTACCATTATTCCAGAAGCTTTAAGTTTGAGTGCTTTCATATTGGGTTTCCTTTCTCTGTCCTTCATGTTATGGTTGCGGCTCTATATATTAACGGAGGTAAGTTGGATGTTCAACGCCGATTCTCTTGTTTGTATTTTTTCTACATTTGAAGATCTGTCTTTAATTAAATATGTTCTTCGGTACAGCTTTTTGTCAACACATACCTAGTATTGTTTTTATTGATATTTATCGTTTACGTCGTTCCCTATAATAACAAGAGATATTTGCAGCAGTGAAAGCTGATGATGAGAATGATATAGGTAATTATTATCATATTTTTTAGTAAACAGAACAATTGATTTTCGAAGCTTATCAATAAATATTTCTTAAACCAGTTATTTAATATTCGTAGCGTTAAAGCTTTATGAAATGTTCTAGTAAAGGGCAAAGGAAGAGAAATGTGTAATTAAAACCACAATTTCTCGATATTAATAATATGGATTGAGAAAATTTGTATTCGTTGTATGAGATTTTATGTAGAAAGAAATGTAGTCTGAGAAAGCATTGTTTTTTATACTCAATTAGTTTCGACGTAACTATCTCTGCAGGCATATAAAATAAATTTACAACTGTACAAATTCATAAACACGCACTATATTATTTCGCACAATTGATTGCTTTTTTCATATCCTGTTGTTTATCATTGTCTAAATACTTAAAAACGTAACTGTAAACATGAATTTTCGTCATTGTTTTTTCATGAAGCGCAAGACAATAAATTCATAAAGATATTTGAGTTCATTTGTTCGATTGGTTTAGGAGTTAAATAAAAGTTCAAAACATGTATGCGCGCGTGTGATGTGTATGTACACGTTTATATGCACATATATTTGGATTCGGGTTACTCAATACCTGCACAAGTCCGCGGAACTATGTGATTTGGCCAACAATGTCTGAAACACTTACACACACACACACATTGTAACACAATCATACAGATTGTATATAAATGTCTCTACTTTAAATACCTTGCACTGTACTTATGTGAAATCAAATTCTATTCCGTAAATAAGTTTCAGCCATTATATATACCTATGTTGCAAACCATATATGGTTGTACAATTACAGATAATCTTTGCACAATAGTTCTACTCTATTTACTACTTTCAACTAGATTCCTACGTTTAAATAGCACATATGATCTATTCGTCCTTAATATCGAATGTGTTTTCAAAACACTCGCAATCATACTTTCATGTGAATAGATTTTAAGAAAAACGATATTTAGTACGAAGTATTTTAAACTTTCAATGTCCTTAGATTAGTTGTTTACATAAAATATAGGCCTGGTGGAAATATTACGTGCTAACCTTCGTCAAACAAAAACAAACACTTATTTTCTATTAAACTCAATTCATATTGTTAGTGAGGTTCCTAATATTACCTTTTGCTTCACACAGCGCAGCAAGAAATAGCATCCCGTAGAAGAGCAGCCAAACATAAAATGATAAATATAAACGGGAGTCTTCAAAATGTTTGTTTTTTTTAAAGCCATTTTTACATCACAGTATGATATTGGTGTAATTACAAGTAAGCACTTTATAGATTAGTATATCGAAATAACTCTATAGATATCAATTAAGCTCAATTGTCGTGTGTGTGATCATATTTCCGCAGAATTCAATCTACAACGTTATTAAAACAGCTAAACAGGCAAACATAGATCAGTCAAACTAAGATTTATTGTGATTGTCGTATAATTCTAGATCAGAATAAATTGATCATGTATGTATATATATATAAATAAATATATATATATATATGAATTATAAGAATCAAAGAACTGTTCAAAACATTTTTATGCTTACAAATGTTTCCTCCAAACCGAGGTTTGGTTCCTTCGGAGCAATTTATTATTGAATGAACACTTATATGACCTCCCTTTCACCCAAGAGACATACAGATACATATGCAAATATTGTGGGTCAACATTCATTACAGCATTTAGTGTGGCAGTACACATTTAGAGATTACATTCATATTAAAAGATACAATCAAAAATACAGGTTAAAATACATGAAATTAAGCGGTTATAGAGTGCAATGGTTATATGTGTGGCAAGCACGTGCGTCTTGTTTATATAGTGTGGCAGAGAGTTACGTGTAATAGAAGCACTTAAGCAGGTAATCAAGAGTGTTAAGAGGGTTGATCTGGTAATGAATTCTTTATATGATTGTTATAGCCTGTGTGTGGAGAAATAATATAAGTATTAAAAATAATGTAAGCAGTAAAAATATTGGAAATGCGTAGCGAAGCGATGATATGGATTTCATGCACTGCGACATTTTCATATTCTGGGGAGCGTACTTTTCAGATTATATGCCCCTCACATAATCCACGACGATTCGATATTGGGCGTTTGACAATCCAGTTAGAGAATCGTAGTCTGATGTTCTTTAGCTCACGTTGCGAGAATTGACATCGAAATATTACCCGGAAGTGTGTGTGTGGCTAAGGGGAGTTAATGCATGAGGGGAGGTAACTCAGTGGTTTCTATTACTAACTATTAAATTGTGTCTCAAAACAGTCCTTAACTTATATGGTTATGCGCAGTTTCTAAAAAAATTCTAAAATTTGAAGTGTTTTAACTATAAAGTAGTCTATTAAGTTGTGCTGAAGGTGTTCTTATTATGGTGATTAACCTCCATCGTAGAGTGCTATAAATGAATATTATACACGACGAGCGATATTTCTAAATTAATGATCACTGTGATTGTAGTCTACTCGAAGAACCAGGCAAGGTGATTGCAGAATCACTTCAACACACAATGATCCCTGGTAAGTTCCGGGTCAGTGCATGCTATATTGGATGTCGAAAGATAATCATCACCAGGGCCGACCAGAGGTCAATCCACACTCCTCATGTCTCCAATCTGACCATCAAATCATACATATATGTACAACCCATACGCCACTTGCAATACATTCACTGCACTCAGCATACCGGTCGTACAGCTCATCAACCTTACTAGATTAATTAGTTTTCCATTTATCCAACGATGGCACTTCCTTCGCATAGCACCAACAATACAATCAATTCAATGCTTAAATTTTACATTAACTATAAAGTGGTGTAGTGCAGTTCAAGCAACTGGATGTAGTCACACCTAAAGTAGAAATACAAAGGGGCATGCCCACTGTGAAGGGTTCTAGAGGGATATCCCGATTTGTGTTATATTAGATCAATGAGTGTGGGGATGTAGTATAAGGTGTGCCCCTGGTGCTTGATGCTAGAGGTGGTGTCTGGTTCAAGTCCGGCATTGCTATATAATGGGCTTAACATTTTGGAAGGAATGTCTGAAGCGGTGCTGGCAAGTTGCAAACACTTCAGATGTTTTGTTAAGTAGGTTACGGTTAGAGAAGATAATAGTGTGGGTCTCTAGTATACAGAGGTTACACAATTTATTAGGTGGTTTGTACGAAGTCGCACTACCTATCACTTCCCATTTAAGTGTGTAAGGTTTAGTTTTAGTTTTTAGATAGTGTATGTAGCTAGATAGTGAGGTGGAGTTGGCTAGACTGTGCTTTTTGAACGAGTGGATGTGCGAATTATATCTCATTTTGAAGCAGTTAGAAGTGGAGCCTACATAGGTTTCTGAAGAGTTGCTAGTTGTGACGGTGCATGAGTATATGATATCCTTGGTTAGGCATTTTTTATCTAAAGGGCAGGTTCTATTACCTCTACAGTTACAATTATCCTGGGTGTTAGTCTGCTGGTTATAATGCAGTGCAGAATTCCGGGTGGTAGCTATAGGATTTTGGACATTCGGCTTGTCGACCCCGGTGTTATTTCTTATACTAGTGTTATTTCTATTATTACTGCCGTTATTAGGGTTGCTTGCTACATAGGTATTTTGAAGGTTTACCTCCTGTTGTGATTTCGTTTGCTGGAAGTAAGAATTAATTTTACTTTTATTGCTGCTAGCTATGTGGTATGCTAAGTTAGGCGTCGTAGAGTATGAGATTTTAATAGTGTTTTTGTTTAAGAGGTTATGGTACTTGTGTCCTAGAGGGAAGTTTTTATCTAGTATTGAGAAGAAAGCCCTAGGTATGTTGGTGGAGACGTTTAGGTTGAAAGGAGGGTTGAAAAATGTATTATTTCTTCTTCTATTTTTGTTTTTAGTGTCTGGTGTGTTGTTTCCTCCTAAGGTACTACGGTAGTTTCTGTGGTAATTGTTACTTTTGGTGGCACCATCCGCTTTAGTGTGGTTGCTATTCATATTACTAGGTTTTCCCATGGACATATTGTGCGAGATGATGTTGTAGCTATGTGTTTTCTTAGGTAGGAACTCAATCTCTATATTATGGCCGGATCTAGCTAATGCTTGATTATAATATTGCGAGTTTTTGCTAAATATGTTTGCGTCATAGGATAGATTAGAGATTCTATTGGATACCCACTTAGAGATAGAGTTTAATATTGATCTAGGGTGATTAGACTTGGTATCCACGTAAACGACATCACAACAGGAGGTAAACCTAAAAAATACCTCTGTAGCAAGCAACCCTAATAACGGCAGTAATAATAGAAATAACACTAGTATAAGAAATAACACCGGGGTCGACAACCCGAATGTCCAAAATCCTATAGCTACCACCCGGACTTCAGCAGACTAACACCCAGGATAATTGTAACTCTAGAGCTAATAGAACCTGCTCTTTAGATAAAAAATGCCTAACCAAGGATATCATATACTCATGCACCGTCACAACTAGCAACTCTTCAGAAACCTATGTAGGCTCCACTTCTAACTGCTTCAAAATCAGATATAATTCGCACATCCACTTGTTCAAAAAGCACAGTCTAGCCAACTCCACCTTACTATCTAGCTACATACACTATCTAAAAACTAAAACTAAACCTTACACACTCAAATGGGAAGTGATAGGTAGCGCGACTTCGTACAAACCACCTAATAAATTTTGTAACCTCTGTATACTAGAGACCCACACTATTATCTTCTCTAACCGTAACCTACTTAACAAAAACTCTGAAGTGTTTGCAACTTGCCAGCACCGCTTCAGACATTCCTTCCAAAACTTTAAGCCCAATATATAGCAATGTCGGACTTGAACCAGACACCACCTCTAGCATCAAACACCAGGGGCACACCTTATACTACATCCCCACACTCATTGATCTAATATAACACAAATCGGGATATCCCTTTAGAACCCTTCACAGTGGGAATACCCCTTTGTACTTCTACTTTAGGTGTGACTATATCCAGTTGCTTGAACTGCACTACACCACTTTATATTTAATGTAAAATTTAAGAATTGAATTGATTGTATTGTTGGTGCTATGCGAAGGAAGTGCCATTGTTGGATAAATGGAAAACTAATTAATCTAGTATGGTTGATGAGCTGTACGACCGGTATGCTGAGTGCAGTGAATTTATTGCAAGTGGCGTATGGGTTGTACATATATGTATGATTTGATGGTCAGATTGGAGACATGAGGAGTGTGGATTGACCTCTGGTCGGCCCTGGTGATGATTATCTTTCGACATCCAATATAGCATGCACTGACCCGGAACTTACCAGGGATCA
>OZ024740.1:375389193-375469193 GCA_964016885.1 Eledone cirrhosa
CAATATCCTCCATTTCTCGTCATGGCATAATCTGCAGTTTTTTCTTGATCCCATACATACACACACACACACACACACACACACACACACACATATATATATATATATATATATATATATATATATATATATAGGACTATCTTGGAGCTATTTCAAGCGTTAAACTAATATATTTCTCCCATGTACTGTGGCGTTTTACTTTTTTCTGTTTACCTTTTACATACATACATAGATGCATACGTTCACGCATACATACATTCACACACACAGATACGCGCACACACAAGCACACACATACACACACACACAATATATATATATATTCAGGTTTACGGTTGATGCCGATCTTTGATATTATGAATATATATATGTGGTTGCTCTGTACCAAATTACTTGACACGATTTTTGTTGGGGGTTACTCTAGAAATATTTCCTCCTCCAGTTTACGTGCCACACAACTTTATATTACACCTCCATAAATATTTCAAGAACAATAGCTGAAGTAGATTTAAACAAAAATCTAGACAGCTGCATCACCATAGTGTTTTAGGAAAATGCGTTAAATCTTGCTATGGAGATAAAAACGTGTATATGATATTTGTAATGGTTTAATGCAGAAATATGTTGGGAAGTGGGATACCAAAATAGATTAGATAGTCTTACATTATGAAGTAATTGCCTAATGTTCAACTACCATTGTAATATTGAAATATAAATCAGAGATATTTAGAATTATTATGGAAATTGAGACACCATAGAAGGATGATGGCGTTTAACTTATACTCAAGCAAATTTGTCCCTGTATATACAATTACATAAATCGCCTCTGCCGACTTCAATGAAAGAAAATCAATGTTTGTATTTTTAGTCATACAAACAGCTCAACTCAAGAAAACCTGTGTGCAAATGTGTTGCAAAGGGGTTCTTCCTATTTTCTTGCAGGTATACAATTTTTTCATATACACTAAAGAGATGGGGTGTAATTGTATGCCATTTCAGCTGGTGTTTCTACAGATGGAAATAACATTTTTCTCTCTGTGAAAACTATTTCTTCAGAGCTGAAATATATAATCTTTATTTTCATTTATGTTCTAAATAAACTCTTTATATTTCGTAAACAATTGCCTTAACATGTTTCTAAACACAAACTTTATATATATATATATATATATATATATATATATATATATATATATATATATATATATATATATATATATATATATATACTAACTACTCCTCCTGTTTGCTGAAAATCATGAATGTTTGATTTTTGTAGAATTCTAGTAATAATCAGGAACTGATTGTACAGAGCGGTTGCCGGTCAAGCAGAAATTGAAAATTAGAATTGGTGCTCTGAAATAGCGATATATATATGAATGTATATATAGTTAGCTTTGATAAGCATCAACAAATGCGAAACATAGCTCTGTCAGCTTTATCTCCCCTGTTTGCTGAACATTAAAGTAAGTGAGACTGTCACTACTCTAAAACAATACCATAAGGTCTTCGAAATGCATTTAATGAAGCATACACTGTATTGCAAAATACACTATATATACATTCATATATATATCGCTATTTCTTATATAATTCTAGTAATAATCAGGAACTGATTATACAGAGCGGTTGCCGGTCAAGCAGAAATTGAAAATTAGAATTGGTGCTCTGAAATAGCGATATATATATGAATGTTATATAGTGTATTTTGCAATACACTGTATGCTTAATTAAAAGCATTTCGAAGATCTTATGCTATTGTTTTAGAGTAGTGGAAGTATCACTTACTTTAGTTTTCAGCAAACAGGGGAGATAAAGCTGACAGAGCTCTGTTTCGCATTGTTGATGCTTATCAAAGCTAACTACTCCTCCTGTTTGCTGAAAATCATGAATGTTTGATTCTTATAGAATTCTAGTAATAATCAGGAACTGATTATACAGAGCGGTGTCGGTCAAGCAGAAATTGAAAATTAGAATTGGTCCTCTGAAATAGCGATATATACAGTGTATTTTGCAATACACTGTATGCTTAATTAAAAACATTTCGAAGACATTATGCTATTGTTTTAGAGTAGCGACAGTCTCACTTACTTTAATGTTCAGCAAACAGGGGAGATAAAGCTGACAGAGCTATGTTTCGCATTTGTTGATGCTTATCAAAGCTAACTATATATACATTCATATATATATCGCTATTTCAGAGCACCAATTCTTATTTTCAATTTCTGCTTGACCGACAACCGCTCTGTATAAACAGTTCCTGATTATTACTAGAATTCTATAAGAATCAAACATTACTGATTTTCAGCAAACAGGAGGAGTAGTTAGCTTTGATAAGCATCAAAATGCGAAACAGAGCTCTGTCAGCTTTATCTTCGCTGTTTGCTGAAAATTAAAGTAAGTGAAACTGTCACTGCTCTTAAACAATGGCATAAGGTCTTTGAAATGCTTTTAATTAAGCATACAGTGTATTGCAAAATACACTATGTATACATTCATATATATATCGCTATTTCAGAGCACCACTTCTAATTATATATTGTTAAGTTGCTTTTCTGTCCACTAGTGGGTGTTGACATTTCATATTATGTTTGTGGTTCTGTGTCACAGACATAATAAAGATATTTATTTTTTAGTATTTGAGTATTCTTAATGAATGTTCTTCTTGTCAATGTTGATTTGACGTATTTTTCTAATCTGAATCAAGTATCAATTCTACTAATAAATCCATATAATGTCTGCAGCCTATTTCTACTTGTTCATAACCTGCAGCCTACAACTTCAGCTCCTTCATATACATTGGTAACATGTAATTTAGTACAACCTGTTATATGGTCAGGTCACCAGTGACTATACTGGTTTCCCCATCAGCCTTGCCTGGCGAAGGGTTTGCTAGAAATTCAGCAGGACAAAATCAAGACCAGCCAAAGTATATCTGACACCCAACACAGGATTAACAGATTAGAACAAACATCACTGGCACTCTATCTCAAAATTATTTTTGAAAAGCACTAGAAATGCGCAACCGGTAAAAGCTTAAAATTAAACTGAATACTAACCAATACTTATTACTAATTTTTCCTTATTCCTAATTAAACTATTTTTCTCTGGGAACAATTTGTCAGCATTTTCTTTTCCTTTTACCAATATATATATATATATATATATATATATATATATATATATATATATATATATAGAGAGAGAGAGAGAGAGAGAGAGAGAGAGATGTATGTATTATCATTGGGAGTATTCCATGGATACGCATGGAATACCCCCAGAAAAATATATGAATTATATATGTATAGTGTATCAGGAATATTTACTGCACTACCGCATTAATTAATTCAACTTAATTATCAGCAATACACGTACGAAAATGTTCCCGTTATAGTAATAGACATATCTAATTGCTATCAGTGACACGACAGTTATTTCAGAAGCCAGCATAGACTCCAAACCAATAAACCTCAGTGGACACATAACGAATTGCAGACACCGATACATATTGTAGAAAGCGGTGACAAATATTACAGCTTTCAAAGCGCACACTCTAACGTTGCGGCTACTACTCTAGAAATATAGATTTCTTTCATGATTTATTCATTCCATATTCGTCATTTATTTATTTAATGCTGATGTATTTATTAACATAGTAGCTTAGAACTGATTGTTTCTACTTTTGGACCAAAGCCAGCAATTTGAAACGTATAGCAAATTCGATAAAATCGACGCCAATATGTTACTGGAACTTTGTTTTCTCAACTCCGTAAGGCTAAAAGGCAAAGTTAACCTGGACTAACAACGCAAAGGGCCATAAATTTAATTTGCCAGGTATATTGTCCGACATTCTACTCATTCGGCCAATTCGTTATTACCATAGAAATAATGTTGGCAAATACAGTCCAAACATTAAAGCAAATCTGCAATCTACATTCAGCAGATCTTACAGCACAGGGGTCTTACAGCACAGGGGTCTTACAGTTGATATTAAAGGCATAACATATTTTAATAACTGAATATATATATATTTATATGTGTGTGTGTGTGTGTGTGTGTGTGTGTGTGTGTGTGTGTGTGTGTGTGTGTGTGTGTGTGTGTGTGTGTGTGTGTTGTGTGGGTGTGAGTGTGTATGTTTATGTATATATACGTGCGTGTATGTGTGTTTTGTCTATGGTTGTGTATGCCCGTGTGTATAAATATGTATGTAGCAATAATCGAAAATTACCTGGTTTTCCTTACACCTTTCCAATAGTACACAATAACGACTACATAATCCACTATCTATATACATTACTGATAGAAAATGTACGAAACCTCATAAACACAGTCACCTATGCACGTAGGTATACATAGATATATATTCATGTCACGATGCAAGAATACCTAGCTGATAATCATACAAACACACACTCACACACTCTCTCTCACACACACACATACATACACACATACATATTTCCCGCACGTGTACACTGATTTATCAACACACCTTCACACTACTAGTGATAGAGAGAAATTGGCACTCACACACATACAGCTGACGCATGCATATATGCACTCAGCTAGATCGATACACACTTACAAACCGACACACACCTTGAACAGACGCCTCCGCTCAAGTGAGGTAGCAGCAGAATTGATTCAATAAGATGCTTTACCTCCAATAGATCATGCACACCCGTTAATTTTCATGTCCATTCCGGTTTTGTTATGTCTCACATGCATACCAAATGAGATCATTTGGTACAAATGTCATCCATAAAGGTGGTATTAGGTCCACATTCAAGATCTAAGGGATACTGTACCATAGAATTGTTCCTGTTCATCTACTTTCAGAAGAGGATGTACCAAACTATTTACAACTGTATTTCGTCAGTTATACGAAAAAAGCACAGACAAGATGTGAAAGGAATAACCAAACAAAGTATGAAATCGTATTTCATACAAGATATGTTACATACAAGATATGTTACATACAAGATATGTTACATACAAGATATGTTACATACAAGATATGTTACATACAAGATATATTACATACAAGATATGTTACATACAAGATATATTACATACAAGATATATTACATACAAGATATGTTACATACAAGATATATTACATACAAGATATATTACATACAATATATGTTACATACAAGATATGTTACATACAAGATATGTTACATACAAGATATATTATATACAAGATATGTTACATACAAGATATATTACATACAAGATATATTACATACAAGATATGTTACATACAAGATATATTACATACAAGATATATTACATACAAGATATGTTACATACAAGATATGTTACATACAAGATATGTTACATACAAGATATATTACATACAAGATATATTACATACAAGATATGTTACATACAAGATATATTACATACAAGATATATTACATACAAGATATGTTACATACAAAATATGTTACATACAAGATATGTTACATACAAGATATGTTACATACAAGATATGTTACATACGAGATATATTACATACAAGATATATTACATACAAGATATATTACATACAAGATATGTTACATACAAGATATGTTACATACAAGATATGTTACATACAATATATGTTACATACAAGATATATTACATACAAGATATGTTACATACAAGATATATTACATACAAGATATATTACATACAAGATATGTTACATACAAGATATATTACATACAAGATATATTACATACAAGATATGTTACATACACGATATGTTACATACAAGATATGTTACATACGAGATATGTTACATACAAGATATGTTACATACAAGATATGTTACATACAAGATATATTACATACAAGATATATTACATACAAGATATGTTACATACAAGATATGTTACATACAAGATATGTTACATACAAGATATGTTACATACAAGATATGTTACATACAAGATATATTACATAAAAGATATGTTACATACAATATATATTACATACAAGATATATTACATACAAGATATGTTACATACAAGATATGTTACATACGAGATATGTTACATACAAGATATGTTACATACAAGATATGTTACATACAAGATATGTTACATACAAGATATGTTACATACAAGATATGTTACATACAAGATATATTACATACAAGATATATTACATACAAGATATGTTACATACAAGATATGTTACATACAAGATATGTTACATACGAGATATGTTACATACAAGATATGTTACATACAAGATATGTTACACACAAGATATATTACATACATGATATATTACATACAAGATATGTTACGTACAAGAAACTGCTATATTAGAAGTTCCAAATATACCATAGAGAAAGTTGATTTGAAAGCAATTTCTGACGAAAAACCTTCACCTGGCTACAACTAGACCTAATGTTTTGATTTACGACCACTGTTATACCCGTGTATAGATTCGAAAGATATCATTTTGAAAATATACTACCTCGACTTTAATGAGGTTGTATATGGTCAGAATCGTTGATTGACAAGTTATTCCCGCCTCGCCCCAAATATTGTGAACACAATAGCTGGAAGGACCCTTTGAGGAAAACATATGTTTGCAAGCAACACAAGAAGAATTACATTTTTTTTCCTGCAGCATATTACATATTCAGGTTTTCCTCTGCAGTCATCGTTCCAATACCAACAACAAATGCATACGTTACATCTTCGATTGCACAAGAGAACCATTGAAATAATTAGGTTTCGATTACTTCTCTCTCTCTCTCTCTCTCTCTCTCCCTCTCTCTCTCTCTCTCTCTCTCTCTCTCTCCCTCCCTCTCTCTCTCCCCCTCTCTCTCTTTACACACACACACACACACACACACATATATATATATATATATATATATATATATATATATATATATATATATATATATATATATATATAAAATATATGTAGAAATAAACACAGTAAATTGTGTGTCTAAAATTACGAGAGTCGAAATACCACATTGGTTTAATAGATTTAACCTGAAGCAAACGTAAGATAGATAATAAATATATACAGACCGTATCAATAACTATTTCATCCCTCGTACAGATTAGAGATTTAATCTATTTCGCCCTGAAAATTGTGTTTGTAACAGATAATCCGTAGGCTTTCTCAGCGAGAGATAAGATCAAATAACAATGTGGTGTTTCTACCCTCGTAGTTTTAGACACAATTTACTGTGTTTATTTCTACATATATTATTATATAGTGCTCAATATTTATACTTTGAGCTTGTTAATTGCAGGGTGTCAATATGGGTTAGTAACTCTGTATTTTATTTGTATTTTGGCTCCCTAACTAGTTGAGCTTATACGTTGGGCGTACTAAGGCTATTATTTCTAGCATATCCACTCACACCACTTCTAACGTCCAACACACGAGGTGAGATATTTATTCGTGTGGATTGTAGTTACATGTGTTTGTTCCATTTGATCTTATCTCTCGCTGAGGAAAGCCTACAGATTATCTGTTACAAACACTATTTTCAGGACGAAACAGATTAAATCTCTAATCTCTCCGAGAGATGAAATAATTATTGAAACGGTCTGTATATATATATATTATATATCTTACAGTTGCTTCAGGTTAAATGTATCAAACCAATGTGGTATTTCTACCCTCGTAATTTTAGACACACAATTTACTGTGTTTATTTCTACATATATTATATGCTCAGTAATTATACTTTGAGCTTGTTAATTGCAGGGTATCAATATGAGTTAGTAACTGTGTATTTTATATATATATATGTATATATATATATATATATATATATATATATATAGGTCGTAAAGATCCATAGAAATCAAAGATTTTAGGTAAAATATAAAAGTGAAAATGTAGAGGTTATATATAAGGAATATTTGTTTAATCCGATAGAAGAATATATATGTTTTTCATTCAATTGATTTAAATTTTGTCAAATTAGCGATTTTGAATGCAATTTAAATCACATCAAATGTTTAACGGTTTTATGTGATGGTTATGTCAAAATTTCTTATTTATAAAGGTTGTGTATTGGTAATGGTCGGGGTGTGGCTACAGATCAGGATTCCATTGATTCAATGGAAAATCTATTTGGTTTAATTGAAAAATTCCTTTTCTTTATGTATTCATAATAATAGTTCGGTAGCATGTTGATACTCTGTAGTGCGTGCGTGAGCATGTATGGGTGTTTGTGGGTTTGTTAGTGTGTATCAACATTCAGGTGCGGTTATATTGTGTGAAGTGTTAAAGATATTTCAGAATTTGTGAACATAACTAAAACTAGTTAAGTGTGGATATAACGTTTTTCTTTTGTCTTGAGGTGTGTGGGTGTGTGTAGTGGCGGTCGAGTGTATTTGGTGTTCCATTGTGTCACGATTTCAAGGTTGTTTTAAAGGTTTGCAGATAAAGGCAAGGATAAAAGAAAGTAGGGAAGTCAATAAACATAAAAATGTTGTTATATACATAATTGAAAAGGGTCCTTTTGAGGGAAGAGGTTGATTTCTCAAAGAATAGGTTCCTAGAGAAATTGTAAAGGAGAACAACATTTAAAAAAGCTTAATATTGGAGGTTTCCCTTCAGTTATGATTTTTCCCTTTTATCTTGTGCGTGTGTGTGTATGTGTGTGTAAGTGTGGGTGCTTGTGTTGTTGTATAGGTTTGCCTAAAAATATGAATAAATTGGTTATTCCAAACTGTGCATCATTATTTTTTTCTAATGAGAGACAATTACATATTTGATTGTGGTTTATGAATTGCTTTACGAATGGTTTTTCCTGATGTATTCTGTGTTTACACCTCCATTTATATATATATATATATATATATATATATATATATATATATATATATAACGGCGATGAATTAGTTTTGCGAGTTTTTTAATATGAATCGTGTGTCGAAACAAATATTGTTATACTTGGGGAGGGTCATATTTGTGTAATATTGCCAGAATTAATAACAGAACACACTCACTGTTTGGTTGGTTTCGCTTCTCGCTTCTGCGTCTTTTATATCGGTTAATTTAAAATATTCAGTCCTCAATGTTGCCATTGACTGACCAACGGTCAAAAATACAGATACAATATAGACACAAACACATATATATATAGTCTATCAAAGTTCTTTCGTTGCACATCTGCAACATCGTCAGTGTTGCTATTATGTTTCCTCCCGTTGCAGTGTATGCTTACGCCATCTTTATTTAGTCTGTTTATTTTATTATTTTTTTTGTTTTGCCTTCTTTGCGCATGCGTTTGCGTATAGTGTTTTGTTTGATGTGTGTTCTTGTTTGGGTGACTGTGTATTGGTTAATGTATTCTATCTTAGTTTACTAGTGTGTGTTTATATGTGTTTGTTGTTATTGTGCTTGTGTATGTATTTATCTATTTATTTATTTATCTATCTATCTATTTATACTTCTCTTAGGTCAGTGTTGTTTGTTTGGGTGTTGTTGTTATTCCATTCATTTTTTTCTGTTGAAAAAATGAATGGAATACATTTATCAAATATATTTATAACTGGAACAAAGATTTTATTTGGTCTGATGGTGTGTTTATGTGTGTTTGTCTGTGTGTATTCCATTCATTTTTTCAACAGAAAAAAATGAATGGAATACAGACAGACAAACACACATAAACACACCATGAGACCAAATAAAATCTTTGTTCCAGTTTTAGATATATTTAGCTATTTCCACAATTTCCAGAAAAGGTGAGCTCTTAACACAATATTATTCAACTATATACACACACATGTTAAAATCTGTGGGCGCAGATATAATCATTTCAAAATCGTACAGGCATATTCCATATCGAAAATACTAAAACACATGACAGTGTTGCATGGTGAGTTTTTTAGGGATTCATCAATAAGTTTACAGAAATATTACATAGAATATACTTTACAAAAATACTTACTAATAAGCCAGCATTGGGTTATTATTAATTTGTCCTCACAGAATTTCAACATATCTCCATCAACATTTCCTGATGTCACAATATAATTTGGCAGGTAGAATTTTTATAGTTAACTGACTCGTATTAGTGCAGCCATGGGATATATAAATATATATCTATTTTTGTTTATAGTAAGATAAAACATTCTGAGCAATTTATTTTCTGCTTCGTATTTTGGTCGAATTATGATATTTTATATATTTGTGATAAAGTAGTTTCGGTTTCATCTGAATATTAAACTTAGTGAAAAATCAGGAATAATAATTATTTTGATTAATACAAAAGTCTCTGGATTACAGCAAAAGTACACATTTTATTTAAGAAATCTCCAATCATTTCATTTTCTATGAAGGGGAATATAGACTATTAGACAGATATAGACGTTTGCCTATTAATATTAACAACTGTTGACAAACATTATATTGGAAATCACCATATTTGAATAATCAGCATAAGTGCAATTACGACGTTGATTTATATGTCGCAAATATTATCTGGAATTGACGTAATTAGTTCAAAGGATTTGGACTATGTATTATTATAAAGGAAAACTGGCAGTGGATTGGCAGTATCGGTAGAGGGTCTGACGCCATGCTTTCCAGCATAGTTACGTCCCTTTATGATCTGAGTTCAAATCCCGCCGAGGTTGACTTTGCCTTTCATCCTTACGGGGTCGATAAAATAAAGTACCAGTAATGTACTGGGTAATTGCTGGCCTTGTGCCTAAAGTAGAAACAATTATAAAGGAAAACACATATTAATCAATACCTTGATGAGAATCAGAAAATTTGATTGTATATATATTTATAGTCTAACAATCTGATCATGTGGTTTCAAATTTCCTTCAGTAATGTATATTCTCCCCTATAAAGGTAGGATCTTCACTCGTTTCGTCTGAACGAAATGTATTAGTGCGGGGACACTAATTTAGTCCATAGTCAGGCGAAACATTATAATTATCCTGTAAATCAACCCAAATATTCATATGTATTACACTAGAAGAAGTGCCCGGCGTTGCTCGGGGCTGAGGAACTGATGTATTATAATGAATATTCCATCTCGTTTGGTTTGCAGGCCTGGTGTGTCATGGTCTCTGTTAACTACGGTATATATAATCTGGTTGCAGCTAGAAAAATAGACATACCGCAGCAGGGTTTGTACCTACATAGGTGATCCCCTGTCTATTTGACTTTCGCCTGACGTAACTGAGGTCGTAGGTGAAAGGGATAGGATCAATCACTTTTTGACAGGACAAAGAAAATGTTTGTTGGTGCCTCTTTATGTCGTGGTTTTGGGTTCAATGCCTAATTTTTTTATTCCTTACTGAAAGGACTTAATGAACCTGTGAACGTCCCTAGCAGTTAAGAATGAGAAATTGAATTGTTTCTGGCGCGATTGTACTCTCGTCATTGTTAACGAAAACTACATTGAAACACGCACACACACACGTGTGTATTGACGGTAATACACACACACACACATGCTAACGGCGACATAACATTTACCGGTTATATAAACTTTTCATGCTATATAACATCGTACTGACTACATAGCCTTTTGCCTGCTACATAGCTTTACCGGCTACATAATGAATACCGGCTGCGCAATTGATCTTGTTTAAGGATGTCTGCGAATAGTGTTTTAAAAAATGATTTGTTAACTCACATGATGTGAAATGGAAGGGTAGTATTATCGCCATGAAGATTAACAACCGAAAATGAAAATAATTATGTTGTTTGATTTTACGATTGAAAGAAATAATTGTCGCAAATTAGAATTTTTATTTGTTAATGAAGTGTGTATGTGTGGTTAGAAATCCGGCACGGGGTTAAATTGATTTAAAGTTTAATTATTCATTTGATGTGAGTGTCTGTTTGTATGTGTTTGCAAATAAATAAATCAATTAGAAGACTCACATTTAGAATAAACGAAATTGTACGTTAATGTGGCTAATGTTTTTGTTGTTTAGTCTGTAAAGTGTATGAGTGAGAAAGTAAAACGGACAGTATCACCATCAACATGAACAATGTAAAATGAAAAGAATAGTTGTTTCAGCTTGGAAAGAGAAAGTAGCAGAAAGTATGAAGTTGTATAGATTTTGAAGGATAATGGAAAGAGTTTAGCAGTTGCAATGAGAGAGAAAAACGTAAAATATTGAGTTTTATCGATTGTTTGCGTAATTGTGGGTGAAATTGAAAGAAATATATGTGCCATGACCCAATCGAAGCTATTTCGAATACTGAAATGTAAATTTCAATTGAAGAAATTCTATATCGTAGATTTCTATAACAAAGAAATGTGACCATACACTGAGCTTTATAGATTATGATACTGTACTTTACTACAATTATCTGATTTGCATATATAGGACCACATATGCATATATGATCCTATATATGTAAATAAGACAGTTGTAGGAATTACCATATATATATATATATATATATATATATATATATGTGTATATGTATGTTTGTATATATATATATATATACACACACATATATATATATATATATATATATATATATATATATATATATATATGTGTGTGTGTGTGTGTTTTTGTGTGTACGTGTGTGTGTGTGTGGGGGGGGGGGGGGTATTGTAATTTCCTAACAACTATTTGATTTACATATATACACGTTTAAATGCGGTGGTTTACCACTCGCTAGAATTGCCCATGATGCAATGTTAACCTTGACGTAATATGAGAAAAGCACTCGACGTTATGCAACTCATACAACTTCAATGTTGAATGATGTCGGTGGTGCGGGAATGGAATAAATGTGTCATAAAGTAAATTGACTGGAGGCCAAATATGTTGAATTTCCTTAATATTACTGTAAACACTATACACATTTCCGTGGCCAGGTTGCATAGAACCCGGTGATTTCATCAGGTGTATATTACGTAACAGATTTATACCAACGGAATAATGGTAAGTTTTAAGGAAATAACTAAAGATAAAACAGAGAGGAAAAAGTATGTGCTATGTTTTTGACCCAGAGACGGACGTACTACCATGTTTCCACATAGCTCGCCCACCATTATATATCTATATATATATATATATATATATATATATAAAGAAAAAGGGATGAAATCGAAAATGCAACTGAAGTCTTATTTTTTTAAAAAATATATATATTTATTTGGTTCCTTTACCGGTTTCGCAGTTCTTCTGCTTTTCAAAAGGTGAGTTGAGTTGGAGGGTCTGTGGTTTTTCTCACATCGAGGGTCTGTGGTTTTTCTCAGATGTAAGAAAAACCACAGACCCTCCATCTCAACTCACCTTTTGAAAAGCAGAAGAACTGCGAAACCGGTAAAGGAACCAAATAAATATATATATTTTTTAAAAAAATAAGACTTCAGTTGCATTTTCGATTTCATCCCTTTTTCTTTATACTTCCACTCGTGTAGGACACCTCGGTTATTTTTCATTTTGTAAAAAAAACCTCACTTTCTAATATATATATATATATATATATATATATATATATATAGTTATATATATATATATATACATTATGAAGAGAGAAGAAACATTTAGATATAATTAGTAATAAAATGTATCATACCCAAACTGCTCCTAAATTCTTCGACTACGTAGTTTCGTGGCATAAACAAAAACAATATATCAAAGATATAGAGTCCCTGCGAGGTCTGCCAACTTATCAAGAGGATACCTCATTTTACTAGTCTCAAGAACGCGTCTACACGACGTGAGAAAGAATCCCAAAAGGCGGAGGGGGAGATAGTCACGCGATATAACGGTCGAGAAACAGAGCTAAGCCTCTTATAACCACGAAGAAAATACCACGGAGGCGGAGGGGGTATTCATATCGAGGCCGCAGAAGAGGTAGTGAAGAAGGCGAGAAGTATGAGTAATGGAAGCTTTCCAGTTGTCCCCACACTTCAAAGATTGCTCGACCAGAGGGAGTTATTAATATATTTAGAAACACACAGATACATGCGGACACACACAGATATACATGAATGCATCCGCACCCAACTGTGAGTTAAGGGTGCCAACTTCACCGATGTTGCTCAATGAATGACTGGGACAGACCAATTCAGTTTAAACCAGACTGAACCAGTATCAGAGTTAAAAATACATTATGAAGAGAGAAGAAACATTTAGATATAATTAGTAATAAAATGTATCATACCCAAACTGCTCCTAAATTCCTCGACTACGTAGTTTCGTGGCATAAACAAAAACAATATATCAAAGATATAGAGTCCCTGCGAGGTCTGCCAACTTATCAAGAGGATACCTCATTTTACTAGTCTCAAGAACGCGTCTACACGACGTGAGAAAGAATCCCAAAAGGCGGAGGGGGAGATAGTCACGCGATATAACGGTCGAGAAACAGAGCTAAGCCTCTTATAACCACGAAGAAAATACCACGGAGGCGGAGGGGGTATTCATATCGAGGCCGCAGAAGAGGTAGTGAAGAAGGCGAGAAGTATGAGTAATGGAAGCTTTCCAGTTGTCCCCACACTTCAAAGATTGCTCGACCAGAGGGAGTTATTAATATATTTAGAAACACACAGATACATGCGGACACACACAGATATACATGAATGCATCCGCACCCAACTGTGAGTTAAGGGTGCCAACTTCACCGATGTTGCTCAATGAATGACTGGGACAGACCAATTCAGTTTAAACCAGACTGAACCAGTATCAGAGTTAAAAATACATTATGAAGAGAGAAGAAACATTTAGATATAATTAGTAATAAAATGTATCATACCCAAACTGCTCCTAAATTCCTCGACTACGTAGTTTCGTGGCATAAACAAAAACAATATATCAAAGATATAGAGTCCCTGCGAGGTCTGCCAACTTATCAAGAGGATACCTCATTTTACTAGTCTCAAGAACGCGTCTACACGACGTGAGAAAGAATCCCAAAAGGCGGAGGGGGAGATAGTCACGCGATATAACGGTCGAGAAACAGAGCTAAGCCACTTATAACCACGAAGAAAATACCACGGAGGCGGAGGGGGTATTCATATCGAGGCCGCAGAAGAGGTAGTGAAGAAGGCGAGAAGTATGAGTAATGGAAGCTTTCCAGTTGTCTCCACACTTCAAAGATTGCTCGACCAGAGGGAGTTATTAATATATTTAGAAACACACAGATACATGCGGACACACACAGATATACATGAATGCATCCGCACCCAACTGTGAGTTAAGGGTGCCAACTTCACCGATGTTGCTCAATGAATGACTGGGACAGACCAATTCAGTTTAAACCAGACTGAACCAGTATCAGAGTTAAAAATACATTATGAAGAGAGAAGAAACATCTGTTTCTCGACCGTTATATCGCGTGACTATCTCCCCCTCCGCCTTTTGGGATTCTTTCTCACGTCGTGTAGACGCGTTCTTGAGACTAGTAAAATGAGGTATCCTCTTGATAAGTTGGCAGACCTCGCAGGGACTCTATATCTTTGATATATTGTTTTTGTTTATGCCACGAAACTACGTAGTCGAAGAATTTAGGAGCAGTTTGGGTATGATACATTTTATTACTAATTATATCTAAATGTTTCTTCTCTCTTCATAATGTATTTTTAACTCTGATACTGGTTCAGTCTGGTTTAAACTGAATTGGTCTGTCCCAGTCATTCATTGAGCAACATCGGTGAAGTTGGCACCCTTAACTCACAGTTGGGTGCGGATGCATTCATGTATATCTGTGTGTGTCCGCATGTATCTGTGTGTTTCTAAATATATTAATAACTCCCTCTGGTCGAGCAATCTTTGAAGTGTGGGGACAACTGGAAAGCTTCCATTACTCATACTTCTCGCCTTCTTCACTACCTCTTCTGCGGCCTCGATATGAATACCCCCTCCGCCTCCGTGGTATTTTCTTCGTGGTTATAAGAGGCTTAGCTCTGTTTCTCGACCGTTATATCGCGTGACTATCTCCCCCTCCGCCTTTTGGGATTCTTTCTCACGTCGTGTAGACGCGTTCTTGAGACTAGTAAAATGAGGTATCCTCTTGATAAGTTGGCAGACCTCGCAGGGACTCTATATCTTTGATATATTGTTTTTGTTTATGCCACGAAACTACGTAGTCGAGGAATTTAGGAGCAGTTTGGGTATGATACATTTTATTACTAATTATATCTAAATGTTTCTTCTCTCTTCATAATGTATTTTTAACTCTGATACTGGTTCAGTCTGGTTTAAACTGAATTGGTCTGTCCCAGTCATTCATTGAGCAACATCGGTGAAGTTGGCACCCTTAACTCACAGTTGGGTGCGGATGCATTCATGTATATCTGTGTGTGTCCGCATGTATCTGTGTGTTTCTAAATATATATATATATATATATATATATCACGATAAATTAACGGAGGCATAGGCCGTCGTTATTCCCTGTAAATAATGTGCTCAAAGGGGAAGAGATCCTGAGCCCTTTAAAATATAATATGTTGAGAAGGTAACACACCAGAGAGAGATATATATATATAACGCACTATATATCTCTCTCTGGTGTGTTACCTTCTCAACATATTATATATATATATATATATATGTGTGTGTGTGTGTGTGTGTGCGCGCCTGTATGTGTGTATATTTACACATATATATATATAGTTTTGGTGAATTACTGGTGTTGGTACCAAAGTAAGCACTCTATGCACAGACATAATTTATATCTTAGAAAGAAATGTGAGGGAGTTTCGTTTACATGTGTATTATGTATCGACCTGTTATGCGCGTTTCGCAGAGGATTGGCTCAATGTCTCCCATAGGACTTATGGACCCGACTACACTATCGATCTGCTCTTCAGACTGGCGATGCGGCCAAATAAATTGATTACCATATACATGTAAATGAAACTTTCTTGTTTTCTTTCTATATTTATATATATATATATATATATATATATATATATATATATATATGGGTGTGTGTGTGTGTGTGTGTCACCTACATACATATACATGTACATTAGGCTATTTCAAATTGATAGGGAACATTCTCTTGCGGTAATCACCTAATTTTGAATTCGCCCTCGATCCATTTCACATAAAACTCGGATGAGATATAGAAATATGAAGCTGTTACACAGATTCTATTGTTATGCTGTATCAAATGAAAAATGAAAATCTATTTCAAAACCTGTTAATTTTAACACCGTTCCTCTATACCAACACCTCCACGTACACTACCACACACACTATCACAAACACCAACGCCATCACTGTGTACACAGCTAGGAATACTATTTGCATAATTCCATTACCTCTCGCATTATAACACCACAAGCACTACCACTGTCAATACCGTTATTACTCCACTTCCACCATCACCTACAGCCCCTCCACATTACATACAGTACAACTACCACCACCTAGTTGACTACCAACATGATCAATTCTACCGCCACACCATCACCTACAACTTCGCCATAATCCTCATCAAAACCACCACAATTACCTCATATGTTCTTATGCTTTCCTTTTCATCACGTCCAATTCAGTGAGGCAATCAGTAGATTCAGGTATTATAGGCTAAAGCAAATATCCCAATCAAAACGGAAAAAATGTATCCGCACTTCAATCGAGAAATAGTATAAGAAGTATCATGGACGGGAAAAAAAGAAGTCAAGAATGAGTGTCAAAACAACTGCAAAGCGGGAGATTCGAAAAAGGTGAACACGGGGAAAGGTTTGACGTTGCAAGTCTGGATGTTCTCGATAGGAACGATGTCTCATCTGAAGACAAAGCTTTCCTTGAAACACAGCGAAAAGAGCGAAGGTTTTCATTCATGACTGGGATTCATACAGAATATGAGAAGGAAAAGAAGATTCACGATACAAAATAAGAAAGAAGATGCAATAAGAAGAAGTCAAGATGTCAGAGAAATTGCGATTGCAAGTTTGTCATCCAGCTCAGCTCAGTACTGATGATGATGATGATTTCTCCAAGTCATCACTGCCCCGAATAAATCACCGTGATTAAAGCCGACTCACGATGCCAATCTTCTGCCTCGTGGGAACCGGGAAAACTATTGGTATTACAAGCAAGAATTTATTATATCGTAATTAGGAATAATTTTGGTCATGATGTGTCTAATCTCAAAATATTCCCCTCAAATATTTATTGACTAAGAAACAGTCACCGCCAGAGGATGGCTCAGGAAATCAAGTTATCCGTTTTCCCAATTAAAGGCAGACCCTCGCCAGTCCTAAATTGGGATTGAACATTGTTTTAATCGGCTTTCTGTCTGCAATGGACAAATTAAGGCAGATAGATATCTTTAGAAACAATCATACTGCAAGTCAATTTTTGACACAAGCGGACAGAAATATCAAGATAGATATATTTAGAAACAATTACTCCTTCAGTCAACTTTTTAGGCCACTCAACCATTTAGGTCAGGCCAACGGACAGCGCCCTTTAAGAGGGATACTATTACTACTGCACCCCCCGACCGTCCCTTTCTACTTTGCCCAACCCTCCTTCGTCTTTCCCTTCCTTCTTTGTCATAATCCTGTTATTACTACCACACCTCTTCTTCTTCTTCTTCTTCTTCTTCTTCTTCTTCTTCTTCTTCTTCTTCTTCTTCTTCTTCTTCTTCTTCTTCTTCTTCTTCTTCTTCTTCTCTCTGCCCTTCTCCACCTCTACTACTACAACTACTACCACTACAGTCGAGGCTAACACTAAGAACATAGAACGAGCTAGTCTCTGCTACTTTCACTACCACTGCTGCAGTCACCACCACCAATAAGGAAAGGAAAGAGAGAAAATGATAAACAAAAATGTGTTCTCTTCTATATATATATATATGTAAACCATGTTATTTTATACTGTATTCTTATTAATATACAACTTAGCTCCATTATAAATTTTGTCATACACTTCCGTAGAATGAAGAGGCCCACGTGGCTGAAACTGGTATGGTAAATTCCTTTTTTTGTAAACAAATGTTTTGCTGTTCTTCCTTGAGAAAATCACGTTAGCATTTCTACTGTTTTTTTTCTTATTTACTATGATATATCTCAACTCGTGTGTCACTTCTCAACATTCTCTCTCTCTCTCTCTCTCTCTCTCTCTCTCTCTCTCTATATATATATATATATATATATATATATATATATATATATATATATATCTGACGAAGGACTATTTTTATCATATGTAACCCATGTGCAAACCACGCAGTATTCTTCTGTCTTCTCATGTTTTTTATATATATTTACCTCGGCTGCGTTTGTCTGTTTCTCTCTTACTGCTTCCCCGCTCTCTCTCTGTTTCTCTCACCTTCTTTCTCCCCCTCTGTCAGTTACATTTCTCTCGACTGACCGCTTCCTCGCACTTCCACTCACTCACTCTCTGTTTCTCTCCTTCTCACTTCCTCCCGTTTGGCTAACAGTGGGCCTCTCTTCTTGCTTACATCTCACTCAGGTCGGACGTCTATACTTCTCGCTCATGAAATCCACCAGCTTATGATGACCAGGACTACCATGTTGCTTGTTTATTTCTTTTCTTTGGTTTGTTTTTATCCTTCTATGTTGTTCACTTGTCCCCCTCGCTTTACGCGATTACTGGTCCCAATAACTTTTTTTATATTATTTCTCGCACCAACCTAAGGTATCTGATTTTTAATGCGATGAAATACCAATGATGATTGGAAAAATCACTGACGAAGGACTATTTTTATCATATGTAACCCATGTGCAAACCACGTAGTATTCTTCTTTCTTCTCATGTTTTATATATATATATATATATATATATATATATATATATATATATATATATATATATATATATATATATATATATATATATATATATATTATATATATATATATATATATATATATATATATATATATATATATATATATATATATATATATATATATATATATATATTCACATATATATATTTATATCTATATCTATATATATATATATATATATATATATATATATATATATATATATATATATATATATATATATAGAGAGAGAGAGAGAGAGAGAAAGAACGAGATAGAAAGAAAGAGAGATGAGAGATGAGAGTGTTAATTAAACAATAATTAACAAACCGAACTTGCGCAGATTGCTAACACAAATAAGATGAGTTTCGGATTGTATAAGTGATACTCTATATATTTTTTTTTTATTGCCCGAACATATAAGAGTCAGTTTGAAGATAAATATCTCCATAACAATATTTTGAAAGTTCTGGAAATAAATATTTGGAGTGTTACCTCACTTCTTGACTGAAATTGTAACTAATATATAACATAAAATGATATGCACATGAACGAGATGAAAACATACGGTAAAAGGATAAGGTAAAGTTGTTTCAGATACTTTCTGTTAATTGTCATATAAGTTAATTTGTATAATTAAGTTCACTGTGGAAAGATAAAAAGCGTTGGCAGTGGAGACTTCTGGTGTTCTCGGCCCCCGGGCTACCTCCTTACTCACCACCATAGGCGCTGAGCTGGCCAGCCGCAGGTGGGAGCCCTGCGAGTTGGAGTGGCTCTTCCTGCGCGTCTCCCTCGCCGTCTTCTAGGGAAACACCTCCATTCTGTCCGCCGGGGCTGTGGGTGGGCCCTATCACGTACCGTTGTAGTTGTGGTAGAAGAAACAGGAAGACAACAACTGGAAAGTTTGATTTTCGAGAACTTGCTGTTTGTTTAAACAACTGCCGTTCAGCAAAGCGTCTCAAATGGTAATGGCTACATCTCTCTCAAAAAAGAAAAGAGAGGTGTGGATTGGCTCCTAAAATTCTCGTTACAAAATTACCTACTAAATAACTATCTCGCCTTTTGTAGGGCATTTAATGGAATAGAATTGTAAGGCTGGTTATAGTAAATGTCTTGCTATTGTTAATTAGTATTAATAAAATAATTGTTTCTACTTTTGGCACAAGGCCAACAATTATCCCATTGCATTGCTGGTGCTTTATTTTATCGAAACCGTAAGCATGAAAGGCAAAGTTAACCTCGGCGGGATGTGAACTCAGACCGCAAAGGGGCGTAACTCTTTGCTACAAAGCATGGCATGCAACCTTCTACCAATACTGCCAGTCCACCAAGGCTTCAAGTAATTTTATCTATAACAACCATTGTTTCAAATATTACATCGTATAGAAAACAGAATTCTTTCAAAAATATGAATGAAATGAAACTATGCACGAAACGTTAGATATATAAAGTTCCTTGACAATATTCAAATTTCAGAGTATTTTATTGTTCTTCGGTGTTTACCTGTCAGTAGCTGACATACATTTCTATAATCGATTATAGTAATCATACATTGATGAACAGATATAGTAGGAAATGTCAAGCTATCAATTTTAATTATGGCAGTTCTGTCATGCAATCTCATACTGGTAATTAGGTATATTATGAGAGCCTTGTTGGTAGATGTTTGGACGTACATATAATATCATCATACAGCCTACAGACACGATATATGCGTGTGTGTGTGTGAGTGCGTTTGTATGTGCGCATACGCGTTCTTGTTATTGATAGACTAACACCACAGTATACACATCCAATAGAGAATGATACATTCAGTTAGTATAATAACGTCTCAATGTTTAGGAAAAATTTAAACTAGACGAATGATCGATAGCATCATGTTAAGTTTAATGTCCCTGATTTATATCAATGCGAAATACAATTTCTGTATCGCAACTTCCTGGTTAAATTAAGATAGTAATAAATAACAGTTACTCAGAGATGACATTAGGCATATGAACACCAAATAAGAAGATATATAATTAGTCCTAAAGTGTAAAAATCGCCATGCTATTGTATTAGCCGTTGTTATGTATGCTGTTCTTGGTAGAGGAAACAAATCAGTAACGTATTGGAAAAAAGGCATTGCTGTATCTAATTACGTCAATTTAGGTTTCCATTTCCTGATGTCAATTACATAATGGCCAGCCATTTATTGAGGTACGTAACGGATTTTACCATCCTCAAACATTTGTTGATTTGTGACTATATTTGTAAAACGCCAATTAGTAACGTCATTCTTCATAAGCGGATTAAGTGTACACGTGGGTACAGCTTGTTTTTTTTTCAATTAACCAGACAAACAAATGCATTGCGTCGATCTTAACAAATGCATTTGAACAAATTAGCACACATTTTAATCAATTAATGAAACTACTAATTACTCCCATGAATTATAGCATCATTACAACATTGTTACATCAGATTGAATAAGACATAAAGAACAAAATATGTTGTCAACGTCAAAGGAAAAGAAGATACCATTCGCTATATCCAGGTTTTATTCCATAACCCTTCTGTATCTCACCGACTTGATCGATCCCGAGAAGAAATATATATGCAACCATCCGACAACATCTGTTGTGAGATGTATAAGGTGAGATGAGAAAATAGATGGGTCTTTCTCAGGGCCTTTCTACACTGGTTAGCTAATTTCCCTCCAGGGGTAGCGTCCACAAACATGACACTCTGGTATCTCTGGTTGTCGTACCATGAGGTGGCTTTCCCTATCTTATGTCTAGCCTTATCTAAGCTATTCCATGATTTGCACCTGTATAATGGGCAAATTCCTTTCATGTCCAGTTCTATGAGGGTATTATACTTCTCCATGGCTCCTTCGTATACTCTGACACTGTCTTTTTGGTTGTAGCCAGAGAAATGCATGCGGTTGATGAAGTGTTGGATGTGTCTTTCCATTTCTGTTGTGTCGCACATGCGGGACACAATCTTCATCACTCATACCAAATCTGCCATCAGAATATTAAACTTAGCACTACTGGACATTGCAGAGTTTTTGAGTATCAGGTATTTGGAGGCCATGGGTTTAGCATAGACACAAATATAACCCTCCCCAAATATAACAATATTTGCTTCGACACACTATTTAATATAAAAAACCTCACAAAACTATATATATATATATATATATATATATATATATATATATATATATATATATATATATATATATATATATATATGTATATATATATATATATATATATATATATATATATATATATATATATATATATATATATATATATATATATATATATATATATATATTTAAGTATGTATACGTATATATATAATTAACAGCCGTACTAAGAGTGAGAAATGAAATTTCCTTTCATTTTTTCCGTTTATATATATATATATATATCATAAATTGGTTGAGATTAGATTTGGTGATATGTGGCTGCGCTTTCTAGCAGCAGGCCTGGCCGCCGTAAGCAACCAATCACACGCTTTCTCTCTGGCTGGTACACAGCTACATAGCGATTTTAGCAATTTTTGAATCTAAATTTGCCGCGATTGGTTAGAAAAAATATAAATGTATGTTTTTGAGTTTGTCTCCTGATGATCCTTACTCTGGATAATTCATATTATTTGGATGTCCTAAATAAGGAAGAAACCATGGTAGAGATATAATTACGGTATGTGCGCATTTTTTCTAAGTTTAATTTGACTACTAATTGTGTGTGGTTGATGGTATATTTGGTCGGATTCTGCATGCTGCCGAAATGTTGTATAAATAATGGAACGCGGCTGCCGCGAAGAGGCTACGATCAATTGTTTGTCAGAGATTTCCACATAAGAAAATTTATTCTTAAAGCTAGCTGGATTTGATTTTGTATATGGTTAATTATGCTAATTAGAAGAAGAAATAGTATATATTTTAATATCTGATGATTCTATAGACATGATTTATGATATAATGCTCTGATTCTTTTATTTTAATTTATTAATTCTTCATTGAGCTTAAAAGTGAACAGTTGCAACATATATATCTTTCAGTTAATTTTATGTATATGATAACCTTTATATTTAATAATCTCCCAATTGGTTGAGATTAAATTTGGCGATATGTGGCTGCGCTTTCTAGCAGCAGGCCTGCCCGCCGTAAGCAACCAATCACACGCTTTCTCTCTGGCTGGTACACAGCTACATAGCGATTTTAGCCATTTTTTAATGTAAATTTGGCGCGATCGGTTAGAAAAACTAAATGTCTGTTTTTGAGTTTGTCTCCTGATGATCCTAACTCTGGATAATTCATATTATTTGGATGTCCTAAATAAGGAAGAAACCATGGTAGAGATATAATTACGGTATGTGCGCATTTTTTCTAAGTTTAATTTGACTACTAATTGTGTGTGGTTGATGGTATATTTGGTCGGATTCTGCATGCTGCCGAAATGTTGGATAAATAATGGAACGCGACTGCCGCGAAGAGGCTACGATCAATTGTTTGTCAGAGATTTCCACATAAGAAAATTTATTCTTAAAGCTAGCTGGATTTGATTTTGTATATGGTTAATTATGCTAATTAGAAGAAGAAATAGTATATATTTTAATATCTGATGATTCTATAGACATGATTTATGATATAATGCTCTGATTCTTTTATTTTAATTTATTAATTCTTCATTGAGCTTAAAAGTGAACAGTTGCACACATATATATCTTTAATTTAATTTTATGTATATGATAACCTTTATATTTAATAATCTCCCAATTGGTTGAGATAAAAATTTGGCGATATGTGGCTGCGCTTTCTAGCAGCAGGCCTTCCCGCCATAAGCAACCAATCACACGCTTTCTCTCTGGCTGGTACACAGCTACATAGCGATTTTAGCCATTTTTTAACCTAAATTTGGCGCGATCGGTTAGAAAAACTAAATGTCTGTTTTTGAGTTTGTCTCCTGATGATCCTAACTCTGGATAATTCATATTATTTGGATGTCCTAAATAAGGAAGAAACCATGGTAGAGATATAATTACGGTATGTGTGCATTTCTTCTAAGTTTAATTTTACTACTAATTGTGTGTGGTTGATGGTATATTTGGTCGGATTCTGCATGCTGCCGAAATGTTGGATGAATAATGGAACGGGGCTGCCGCGAAGAGGCTACGATCAATTGTTTGTCAGAGATTTCCCCATAAGAAAATTTATTCTTAATGCTAGCTGGATTTGATTTTGTATATGGTGAATTATGCTAATTAGAAGAAGAAATAGTATATATTTTAATATCTGATGATTCTATAGACATGATTTATGATATAATGCTCTAATTCTTTTATTTTAATTTATTAATTCTTCATTGAGCTTAAAAGTGAACAGTTGCACACATATATATCTTTAATTTAATTTTATGTATATGATAACCTTTATATTTAATAATCTCCCAATTGGTTTAGATTAAATTTGGCGATATGTGGCTGCGCTTTCTAGCAGCAGGCCTGCCCGCCGTAAGCAACCAACCACACGCTTTCTCTCTGGCTGGTACACAGCTACATAGCGATTTTAGCCTTTTTTAAATCTAAATTTGGCGCGATCGGTTAGAAAAACTAAATGTCTGTTTTTGAGTTTGTCTCCTGATGATCCTAACTGTGGATAATTCATATTATTTGGATGTCCTAAATAAGGAAGAAACCATGGTAGAGATATAATTACGGTATGTGCGCATTTCTCCTAAGTTTAATTTTACTACTAATTGTGTGTGGTTGATGGTATATTTGGTCGGATTCTGCATGCTGCCGAAATGTTGGATAAATAATGGAACAGGTCTGCCGCGAAGAGGCTACGATCAATTCTTTGTATGAGATTACCCCATAAGAAAATTTATTCTTAAAGCTAGCTGGATTTGATTTTGTATATGGTTAATTATGCTAATTAGAAGAAGAAATAGTATATATTTTAATATCTGATGATTCTATAGACATGATTTATGATATAATGCTCTGATTCTTTTATTTTAATTTATTAATTCTTCATTGAGCTTAAAAGTGAACAGTTGCAACATATATATCTTTAAGTTAATTTTATGTATATGATAACCTTTATATTTAATAATCTCCCAATTGGTTGAGATTAAATTTGGCGATATGTGGCTGCGCTTTCTAGCAGCAGGCCTGCCCGCCGTAAGCAACCAATCACACGCTTTCTCTCTGGCTGGTACACAGCTACATAGCGATTTTAGCCATTTTTTAATCTAAATTTGGTGCGATCAGTTAGAAAAACTAAATGTCTGTTTTTGAGTTTGTCTCCTGATGATCTTAACTCTGGACAATTCATATTATTTGGATGTCCTAAATAAGGAAGAAACCATGATAGAGATATAATTAAGGTATGTGCGCATTTTTTCTAAGTTTAATTTGACTACTAATTGTGTGTGGTTGATGGTATATTTGGTCGGATTCTGCATGCTGCCGAAATGTTGGATAAATAATGGAACGCGACTGCCGAGAAGAGGCTACGATCAATTGTTTGTCAGAGATTTCCCCATAAGAAAATGTATTCTTAAAGCTAGCTGGATTTGATTTTGTATATGGTTAATTATGCTAATTAGAAGAAGAAATAGTATATATTTTAATATCTGATGATTCTATAGACATGATTTATGATATAATGCTCTGATTCTTTTATTTTAATTTATTAATTCTTCATTGAGCTTAAAAGTGAACAGTTGCAACATATATATCTTTAAGTTAATTTTATGTATATGATAACCTTTATATTTAATAATCTCCCAATTGGTTGAGATTAAATTTGGCGATATGTGGCTGCGCTTTCTAGCAGCAGGCCTGCCCGCCGTATGCAACCAATCACACGCTTTCTCTCTGGCTGGTACACAGCTACATAGCGATTTTAGCCATTTTTTAATCTAAATTTGGTGCGATCAGTTAGAAAAACTAAATGTCTGTTTTTGAGTTTGTCTCCTGATGATCTTAACTCTGGACAATTCATATTATTTGGATGTCCTAAATAAGGAAGAAACCATGATAGAGATATAATTAAGGTATGTGCGCATTTTTTCTAAGTTTAATTTGACTACTAATTGTGTGTGGTTGATGGTATATTTGGTCGGATTCTGCATGCTGCCGAAATGTTGGATAAATAATGGAACGCGACTGCCGCGAAGAGGCTACGATCAATTGTTTGTCAGAGATTTCCCCATAAGAAAATGTATTCTTAAAGCTAGCTGGATTTGATTTTGTATATGGTTAATTATGCTAATTAGAAGAAGAAATAGTATATATTTTAATATCTGATGATTCTATAGACATGATTTATGATATAATGCTCTGATTTTTTTATTTTAATTTATTAATTCTTCTTTGAGCTTAAAAGTGAACAGTTGAAACATATATATATCTTTAATTTAATTTTATGTATATGATAACCTTTATATTTAATAATCGCCCAATTGGTTGTGATTAAATTTGGCGATATGTGGCTGCGCTTTCTAGCAGCAGGCTTGCCCGCCGTAAGGAACCAATCACACGCTTTCTCTCTGGCTGGTACACAGCTACATAGCGATTTTAGCCATTTTTGAATCTAAATTTGGCGCGATCGGTTAGAAAAACTAAATGTCTGTTTTTTCGTTTGTCTCCTGATGATCCTAACTCTGGATAATTCATATTATTTGGATGTCCTAAATAAGGAAGAAACCATGGTAGAGATAAAATTACGGAATGTGCGCATTTCTTCTAAGTTTAATTCGACTACTAATTGTGTGTGGTTGATGGTATATTTGGTCGGATTCTGCATGCTGTCGAAATGTTGGATAAATAATGGAACGGGGCTGCCGCGAAGAGGCTACGATCAATTGTTTGTCAGAGATTTCCCCATAAGAAAATTTATTCTTAAAGCTAGCTGGATTTGATTTTGTATATGGTTAAATATGCTAATTAGAAGAAGAAATAGTATATATTTTAATATCTGATGATTCTATAGACATGATTTATGATATAATGCTCTGATTTTTTTATTTTAATTAATTAATTCTTCTTTGAGCTTAAAACTGAACAGTTGCAACATATATATATCTTTAATTGAATTTTATGTATATGATAACCTTTATATTAAATCATCTCCCAATTGGTTGAGATCAAATTTGGCGATATGTGGCTGCGCTTTCTAGCAGCAGGCCTGCCCGCCGTAAGAAACCAATCACACGCTTTCTCTCTGTCTGGTACACAGCTACATAGCGATTTTAGCCATTTTTTAATCTAAATTTGGCGCGATCGGTTAGAAAAACTAAATGTCTGTTTTTGAGTTTGTCTCCTGATGATCCTAACTCTGGACAATTCATATTATTTGGATGTCCTAAATAAGGAAGAAACCATGGTAGAGATATAGTTACGGTATGTGCGCATTTTTTCTAAGTTTAATTTTACTACTAATTTTGTGTGGTTGATGGTATATTTGGTCGGATTCTGCATGCTGCCGAAATGTTGGATAAATAATGGAACGGGGCTGCCGCGAAGAGGCTACGATCAATTGTTTGTCAGAGATTTCCCCATAAGAAAATTTATTCTTAAAGCTAGCTGGATTTGATTTTGTATATGGTTAAATATGCTAATTAGAAGAAGAAATAGTATATATTTTAATATCTGATGATTCTATAGACATGATTTATGATATAATGCTCTGATTTTTTTATTTTAATTTATTAATTCTTCTTTGAGCTTAAAAGTGAACAGTTGCAACATATATATATCTTTAATTTAATTTTATGTATATGATAACCTTTATATTTAATAATCTCCCAATTGGTTGAGATTAAATTTGGCGATATGTGGCTGCGCTTTCTAGCAGCAGGCTTGCCCGCCGTAAGGAACCAATCACACGCTTTCTCTCTGGCTGGTACACAGCTACATAGCGATTTTAGCCATTTTTGAATCTAAATTTTGCGCGATCGGTTAGAAAAACTAAATGTCTGTTTTTGAGTTTGTCTCCTGATGATCCTAACTGTGGATAATTCATATTATTTGGATGTCCTAAATAAGGAAGAAACCATGGTAGAGATATAATTACGGTATGTGCGCATTTCTTCTAAGTTTAATTTTACTACTAATTGTATGTGGTTGATGGTATATTTGGTCGGATTCTGCATGCTGCCGAAATGTTGGATAAATAATGGAACGCGACTGCCGCGAAGAGGCTACGATCAATTGTTTGTCAGAGATTTCCCCATATGAAAATTTATTCTTAAAGCTAGCTGGATTTGATTTTGTATATGGTTAATTATGCTAATTAGAAGAAGAAATAGTATATATTTTAATATCTGATGATTCTATAGACATGATTAATGATTTATGATATAATGCTCTGATTTTTTTATTTTAATTTATTAATTCTTCATTGAGCTTAAAAGTGAACAGTTGCAACATATTTATATCTTTAATTTAATTTTATGTATATGATAACTTTTATATATATATAAATTAGATATGTATTTTTCGGGAGAACTGTTATTCTGCGCAAAACTCTTCTGCTAGACAACAGGTCACTGATAGCGGATAGTGATACCGCAAACAGATATGATAGTTATTTGAGATATTAGCGGGCAACTGTCAGAAGGCTGAGCAATTCCAGACCAAATGCGGTAAACTACAAAGGAAGTGGGAGTACTGGTTGGCAACTGTAGCTCATAAGAAACATGTTACTGCCCAGTGATGTAGCTATGACGAGGTGAGTAAAGGCTACGTCTAAAGAAACCTTATCTTCGTGGGTTTCAGAACGTTCCAGAATGACGACTGGCTAGGATAACACCACGAAAACTCAATATGGTGAGACAAACCAAACAGGACCAAATTCGATCGTCCTTCACGCGGTTTAAAAGGTGAATCAGAGGGGCCCGTTCGAAAAATATATTTCATTCTGCATTTGATGCCGTAAAAAACTCGCGATGTGCCTTGTTTTGGGAGGCATGGGAAAGAGGAACAAAGATTGCCTGTCATGAAACATCAAAGTGGGGTTCGAAAAGGAGAATGCCTTGCCAATTGGAATTTGAAACATCTCAGTCTGAAAGGTACGGAGCAGGAACTAGTAGATTAGGCTAGACTCTTCCTGCTACTTATTGTCGGTGTTTACTAAACAATGTACGATGGCTAGGTTCAGTGGATTTGGATAGTGGATGGACATACCACTAATTAGGTGGGAGTGGTTATGTTCACAAGCCCCCGGGAGACGACAGAATGTGTTATGGACTGGATACCATTAGAAGGGATGATTTGCCGCTTGAATCTTAGGCTGAAAGATAGGTCCCTTGAGACGACGAAATGCCAAAGAAGGCCACACAACTGGCAGGTTCAGCTCGACTAACAGGATCAAGTGGGAACCATTTGTGTATGAGGAATTCAAGTCCAGGTATTCAGATACTATTGCATCCAAATTCAGGGAACAACCTGAGAAAACGGAGGGAGTTGAAACAGAGTGGAGATTGGACAGCGTCTCAGTTACTGCACGGGCGGTTAAATGCTGCCGACGAAAAAGTATTTGGCACCGGTGGGTGGGAAGAACCCCTGGTTCAATCAATAGGATGGAGATACCATCCGGGCAAAGAAGGAAGCCTACAAATCTCGGCTTGGAAATAAGCCCTCCCTCTTGTGCCTGTGGTATAAGCCCACCTACACAAAGAAACGCAGCTGAAACAGTGAAGACATCGAAATTTAGGACATGGAATCTGACTTCAAATCAGCAAATAAAGAATTCTGACAGACCATCCGCCGACTTCGTAATAAGATGTCCTTCTCCACACAAGATATCAGGAATGTGTCTGGAGTTTTCTTCTCTTCAGTGAGGTGCATCTTCGCGAGGTGGAGAGAATAATTTGCTGGTCTCCCAAACCATATCACAACAGCATATTTTGTGTACAATTGGTATCTGGGAGCGATGATTAATCTTTCGTAGGCTGAGGTCAGAGGAGCAATTAAAGAGGTCAAATGTGAGAAGGCAACTGGAGAGGCTGAATTCGGCCCGAGATGTTAAACTCATTATCTAAGAAGGTAATCTCTTGTTGCCTGTGTGTGCTGGGTTGCCTGGATCTCTGGAAATGCACATGAACAATGGTAATCGAGAGTGATTAACTCGATTTCTAAACTGGTAAACAAGAAGAGAGAATGCTCCAACTATAGAGGGGTGTACTTGTAATGTCTATACTAAGTCTCTGGCCAAGAGATCTAGGGACATTACTGAGTTCAATCTAGCTGATGAACAGAAATTGTGGGAGTACTGCCAAGCTGTGTTGACCTCGAAACGACATATGGCCGTATTCCAGGGGATCTCTTGTGGATGGTTCAGCAGGTGTATGGAATCGGGGCACAGCTTAGTGTTGCGTTGATATCTCTAAACGAATGCCCTCGTATATTGTTACTATAAATGGTGTCGAAACGCTTCAAAGAGGGATTCAGAGTCCACCAAGTCTGAGTCCTGTCAATTCTCCTATACATTATTTCCATGAACAGGATTGGCATGCACATTCGGGCTGGAAATGGTATCACGACTGACAGGTGTAGAGTCAGTTGGTTAGAATTTGTAGACGAGATGGTAGTCCTTAGCACTACAGAAGATGTCCTCCCAGAGCCACATGATAGGTTTCATGCCGACTGCAGTATAGCTGGAATGAAATCGGTGCTGCGAAAACTGAGATAATCCTTCTCCCAAGGTTCCTGCGCAGTGAACTCTACAGGTGAATGGAGTTTTTCTGAAGCAGGTGGAGAAGTTCATGTATCTCGGGGACGTCTTCACATGTGATGGAAGCCAGGAGGCTGAAATGAGTGGAATAATTGCAGGAGCTAGTACAGTAATGCGCCAGCTTCAATATTCGGTAATCAGAAGAAGAGAGGTAGAGGTATGAAAGCCAAACTCGCTATCCTCAATTCCATTTTCGTGACAATCTTTACCTATTGTCATCAATCTTGGGTAATGACCGCATACAAGTAGTCAAAATGGAGTTCCTCTGAAGGTCCCTGATGTAATGTTACTGGGTAGAGTGCATAGATTGGAGATAATAGAATCGTACCAGGTTGACCCACTAACCATGAATTGAGTGGCCACAGCTCCAGTATATGGTTAGAATGTTTCAGGAATTAAACATTGGAAAGGATTTGGGTCGAAACAAACCGGCAGATGACCCAGTTGTAGGGCCCGGTCATGATCATTGGATATCATCCATAAGCTCGACTAGTCTCGCTTGGGGATCCAGCCGCATAAGTTGTAAAAGGTTTTGTTTGAGGACACTGTCCCCACAACATTTTTAGGATTAAGTGGGCCAAAAAGAAGTACATGTATACATGCGTGTATATATAAATATATATATGACAACCTCGGTCTTCCTCTTTAAGCGTGTCTATGCAGGGGCTCCCACAGGACAGACACTGATTTCATGAATTTTACCCGCCCTAGATATATTAAATATATATATATGTATGTATGTATATATATATATATATATATATATATGTGAGTGCGCGCGTGTGTGTGTGTGTGTGTGTGTATGTGTGTGTGTGTGTGTGTGTGTGTGTGTCTGCGTGTGTGTGTATATCAATAAATATGTATATATACATATATAGACCAGAAATAGCCGTCGAAACGGCTTGACCTCTGTGCGTTATGGTCCATCTGGCTCCTTACCACAATTCCTTCGTTATTTCATACATATATATATATATATACAAACATATATATATATGTATATATATATATATATATATATATATATATATATATATATATATATATATATATATACAAACTTATATATATATATACATACTTATATACAAACATATATATATATATATATATATATACATACACACACACACACATATATCTATCTATATATATATATATATATATATATATATATATATATATATATATATATATATATATATATATATATATATATGTAGATAAATCTACCAAAATGTACGGTAGAAACAAAGCAAATTGCCCATTAAAAGGTAATTGCCTTATTAATAACATAGTATATAAATGTAAAATTAACACTAAGGACTCAACTTATTCATATATAGGAGCTACTTCTAACTATTTTAAAGTAAGATTTAATACCCACAAACACAGTTTAAAAAATGCCGCATTAGCTAATACAACATCCTTAGCTGAAATAATTAATAATTATATAAAAAGGAATATAGATTATAACCTGACCTGGAGTGTGCTCAAAAACGCCAGCCCTTATCAAAATAATAGATATGAATGTAGATTATGTTCCCAGGAACTTTTTGAAATAATGAAATCTAAGGATATCCTATTAAATAAGCGACAGGAATTAATTATATCATGTAATCATAAATTGAGAAGAACTTTTAAATATTATAAATCTAATTAATATACACTTTACAAATTATTATAATAATTTTTTTTAAAAATTAGTTAACCTATAATTAATATTCTACTACTAATGAACTGCATAATTTTATTTCCCTTTTAAAATGTATACCAATAAGAATACATATAAACTATTTTAATTTCAGGTTATGAATCTATATTCCTTATAATCTATATAAATTTGTTATTTCTCACTAATAAATTTACCCCCCCCCCAATAATAATAATAATTGTTTTATTTATTTTCCCTTCCTTTTTAACAGCACTCTTCAATTACATCTAACTCTTATTTATCATATCTATATGAATTAATATAAATATACCTATCAATTTAATTAATTTATTTTCTTTTTATAGATGTAAATTCCTCATATTTTGAATAAGATTGATATTTTTCACTAACACATTTATCGTAAAATGTTATTCTCCTTAGCATTATTCTTTTATAACATCAATTTTTCGTGTACCTTTTACCGACTTGACCTATTTTCATCCCCAAAATAATCTTTTCATTTATTATACTCTTTCCATTCAAAATTGAAATCTGCCTTCCTCTACCCCTAAATTAAAGTTCTATTTCTACTATTCTACCATCGTAACCACTTACTACCTTTCTATTGGTCAATTCAAAACCTGTTCCCAAACAGACCTATTATATTAAATCTTTGTTGGGTTTTTTTAATAAAGAAATATCATTATTTCTGAAGACAGCATATATATGTGTAGGTATGTATATTCCATCTGATAGTTTGTAAAAATGTTACATAGATCTATATGATATACATACCAGCACACACATATATATCCTAGAAACGATCGTAAAATGATGAATTTTTTAATATAAGGAACTGTTTCTTTGTTTTTATTCATTATTTTTATTAATTTATATATATATATATATATATATATATATATATATATATATATATACAAACATATATACATACATTCATACATACATACATATTGTTCATTTGGGTACTTAAAAATACTACTTAAGGAAAATACTCTATACATATATAACATGCAATTATATCCTAACTCATTTAATACTGTTCCTCTGTGATCTACTAATTGAATATGAATTCATTTTGACAACAGGAAATCGAGTTAAAATATTTGATTAATGAATCGCTTCAAGCTTTTCAATACATTCAGATAAAGGAAATGGCGAAATAAGATTTAATTCACGTTAATTTATTTATGTGATGTGCTTTCATTTTAATAGAAACAGTGACTTTTTTTCCTGTCCGAATGTATATGGAATGTGAAAGAATGCATGTGTGTACATACGAAGCTCTCTGTGGGTTTCTGTTTGTGCTTGTGTGTGTGTATGTATATATATGTATGTGTGTTAGTGTCTGTGCATGTGTGTGTGTGTGAGTGTGTGAGTGTGGGCGTGTGCGTGTGTGTGTGTGTGTGTGTTTGTGTCGTAATGTATTTTCATCAATTTTATTTCGGATGCATTTATTGTTGTAGTGAAGTAACTAGCTGTTTACCTACCTTCCATTGCTAAACAAATTAGAATGCTTCATTGGGGTGCATATATAAACGTATGAAATAATCTTTGGTCCAGATTTAAAATGCATTAATATATAATTTCCATTTTCACTTTTATTTGTCATTATTTCAATCTATTCATTGTTTAGCTTCTCTACTGCACACTTCATTGCGTTCCCTCTATGTTTGATATAAAAACGGTCATTATAACAAGCTGAATATTAGAAAAGCAAAAACCAAGCCCTTATACCATCAAAATCTGCGATTGTAGTGAGAAATATAATCAATAAAATCATTTATATTTGCGCTTGTATTTTTCTATGAACTGCGGAAGTGAAAAGTTAATACGACTTGCGTGGTATTTCTTTGTCTGCATATACATATATCTTACACATCCGTTAATGAGGAAAATTATTTCTAAAAGCTCGACGTATTATAAATGACATACCCGCAAACACAAATGCTCTTTGAATCGTGCACAACCACTTCAACAAGGAAATAGTACTATTCAATGCGGTCCTTCATCCTTAAGAAAAACACATTGCCTACATTGTGTAAACGTTTGATAAAATAGGGCTGAATTGAAACGAAAAGAAAGAAAAATCAAGTCTAGCCCAAACCACTAAACAACGTATATATATCCTCTATAGTGTAAAGAAGGTATGATGTAAATTATGAAGCCAAAGTAATGCAAATAGGTGCAAAACTGGAAAATATACATGACTTGGTATTCAAAGATGACAATATATAACAAATTCGTCAATCGTAGAAGACAGCAAATATTATGCTAACGGAATAATATCTAATAAATTATTTTTTTTTAAATCTGAAAGTATGTTTTCAGAATATCATTTATGACGGTGGCTAAAGCATGCGTCGCCCAGTTGAAACTTAACGAGAATGGTAACCTTGACATTCGGTTGCGGATAATGTTATTATAAGGAATGATGTTCTCGTATGCGGAGACGCATACGAGAGTTAGGGCTTATGATGGAAAAGGAAGTTACCAACGGCAGCTACTAGGAATCGAGCTCCATATTTCCCAAATATGTGCTTTAAACCAATACCCCAAGGCACCATGATAATTCTTAGCGTCTTAAATTAGACAGGTAAATCACTAGCGACATAATTAAAGGAGTTAGTCCAGAGAGCCACAGTACCCATCTAGATAGTTAAGGCAAAAGGGGTATCTTCTCACCATTACCATTTGTTATATCACCGATGACTATAACACTCACACTCAGAAAATATTTATATACCAGCCTCTTCCAATGGAACTCGAAACTGTTGTGGAAGTAGGATAGCCAAAAAGTATCATTTGTTAAAAAGGTTCAGATATGTAGCAGTCACATCGGTATGGAATTTGGAATTTCCAATTGCTCTGTATCCAACATGAAAAGAGGGAAGAAAGCAGCCTGTATGGATTAAGACTGACATAGGGAAAAACCAAGGGATAACCAGAATATAGTGACTATACATATTTGGAGATCTTAGACTAGATGGTAGTTTGCACGCAGAAATTAAATAGAAGTTTAGCGGATATATTTAAAGGACGAAAGAATGATTTTAAATTCCAACTTCAATGTGAGATATCTGGTCACTTCAACGAATACCTGTGCAGTTTCAGTGGTTAGGTATAGAGTATCCATTCTTAGTTGAACTGAAGAAGGAATATCAAAATTAGATAGAAGGACTAAAAACATTGATGATATTGTAAGGAGATTTAGACCCATATCTTGTTTGTCACGAATGCAAAAATATCTAATGAAGTATATTGATGAATTAATAAAAAGAGACAGGAAACATGAAACAACAAAACAAAATTGTTTTCTATCAAACAGCAAGCCAACGCATTGAAAAGAGAAGATAAATTAACGGAAACCTATGAGGAAAATGAAATCACTGCAAAAAATATGAAATCCAAACTGAAAACGTATCACCAGAATGATGATGACAAACATCTCAACATGGACAATATCCGATAATAATTGAAGTGGGAAGACGTAAAGAAGCAACATTAACTAGACAAGTTAAGTCGCACTGGAGTCAAAACATAAACTGACGGTTTTCTAATTGGAGCATAAGATTGAAGCGCCCCCATTAGGATCCAGAAAACTACATAAGAGAGCCAAACACAATATGTAACCATTATGTGGTGTTGGTGCAGAAACAATTAACTATGTTGGTTTTAATTACCCAGTCAAAGCCACAAATATAATGTATCCATAGGCATGATAGTTAAGATTTACATGCATTGGATTTCATCACGACACTATGGAATACTAATAGAAGTAAAGGTAGTACAATAAACAACGTGTCAGAGAATGAGAAAGGAAACTTCTTTTGGTATATGCCAATACTCATAGGCAGGGACATGAAAGCCAACCCAGTGCATATTATAATTTGATACCACAAAAAAGTCTTCAAATTGATGTATATGTCCCCACAGAAGAATACATCTACAAAGAAATTGAGATAGCAGAATTAGCCTGAAATTAGAATACATTTAGTGCTGGGCTGAAACTACCTACCACGAGTTCTATTATTAATTAATCACTGCAGGACTACAAACGTACATAATCAAGAAGCACGGAAAACGCAAAGCAAGAAAGCCAAGTTCAAACAGAATTAATAGATAATTAATGGGCAATGAAAAACAGAAGCTTCAACATGAATAATAGAAATTATAAAATGCAAATTTGGATCAGATTTCCAGAAATCCATACTAAAATGTTTGCAAGAAAAAGATCTATATTACTCATAGCCTAAAATGATAAGAAATATATATGAACAGGTTCCAAAACTTGTTAAGAAGAGCTGGACGAAAAGCCAAGATTCAGGACAATGTCTGCAGCAAAATTCAAGTCATTCCAATCTAAAATCCTCAAAAGCATAAAAAGTAGCAGAGTAGAGTAATTGCAGAATATGTGGAAGTGGGAAAGAAATAATAGGCCACATCGTTTCTGACCGCCGTGTCTTCCAAAGAAAGATATATACCCAAATAATAATGTTGTGAAGTTCATATACTGGATATTATGCCATCACTACGAAATGACAACAGAAAAGATGTGGTACAGATATACTCCAGGCATGGCTTCATATAATGACAAACAACCTTACTCTCTCTGTCTTGTATATATATATATATATATATATATATATATATATATATATATATATATATATATATATATATATATATATATATATATTAGTGAAAAAGAACAAAGGAACTACTATAACAAGTTTATTGCCGACAGCCGTTTCGTCCGACCCCATGGTGGGACTTATCAAGGCATATAACATGTGATTGCAAGATCATTGTTTACATCAACGTATCACTCAAGGCTAGCAGTTTGAAATTGTTATATACATCAGCAACTCCGCTTTAAGGGGGGCTCTTTTATATTAGTTGTCGGGGTCAGGGATTGAAGTTTAAAAATTAGACAAAAATATATAATTCACGCATCAACATTAAACCAAGAGACTTGGGGTCCAGTAGAAGCACCTCAGAAAATCCCTCAATGAGTGCATAAAGCTTACAGGCTCCAATACACCTATTAGTCTAGAAGAAAATTAAGAGGCTAATAAAATAAGAAAATAAAAATATAAAGTTTCCCTGAAAAATATATAGAGTTCCTATGAAATTTCTTCTAGAGAAAAAAATTTTTTCCCAAAGAAAAAAACCTTCTTCCCCGAGATCACGTTTACAAAATTCAGAAAACTGAATTGAAAACTAGGTTGAAAGAAACTAATCAATTAGAGGTTAATTCAGAGAGCCTTCCATAAATCTCTCAAAAAAGGCCCCTTTACTATTTCCAATAGGAACTTCTTCCGAGAGACCCTTCGAAGAATTAAAATTTTAAAGAGCCTTTGAGGATAAATATAAAAACGAATTGAGGAAAATTATACATTAAAAGTTAAAAATTAAAAATTACGGTATTTGGGATATCCGAGGAATTTTCAAAGGGCTGCTTCAACAGATACAGATGTATCTGTTGAAACAGCCCTTTGAAAATTCCTCGGATATCCCAAATATCGTAATTTTTAATTTGTTATATGCCTTGATAAGTCCCACCATGGGGTTGGACGAAACGGCTGTCGGCAATAAACTTGTTATAATGTCATAATAGTTCCTTTGTTCTTTTTCACTAATATTTCTGCTCTGCGTATACGCATAGAGCTTAACTAGCTACCGTCACATATTTGGTAAGTCAGACGTGATCATCGCGATTCACATACGTCCTACCATATATCTTACTTATATATATATATATATATATATATATATATATATATATATATATATATATATATATATATATAAATGAGGTAAATATCTCATTGAGCACTAAGTACACACTGAGATATATAGGGTGTCTACAATATAATTGTTGTTCTATGGAACTAATTCGAGATACCAGAACTATAAAAATTGATGACCAGAACAAACAAACATTAAACAATCCTTTAAATAAATAAAAATATAATTTAAATATCTACCTGTTCATAATGCTATTACCGGCGGTTTCCATCCACAAAAGATAGGAAATTCGGAGAATTTCCAACGGAAAGTAGATTTCTTCAGATAGCTATTTCCATTCTATAGGACATTTGTCCCACGGTCAGCAAATATAATGCTAACTACCAGCACGTATGGGATATAGCCGTTAAAGTGACCCGTACGTGACCTGGCTACTAGAGCAAGCGGGAATATTATAGACTTGTTGATGCTTTGGCTGCTAAAAATATAGCAGTAACCGACAACGAATTTTTTCTCTACATTGATTGGCGAATATATAAAAATGAGGTAAATATCTCATTGAGCACTAAGTACACACTGAGATATATAGGGTGTCTACAATATAATTGTTGTTCTATGGTACTAATTCGAGATACCAGAACTATAAAAATTGATGAGCAGAACAAACAAACATTAATTTCCAATCATTTGTGGATGGAAACCGCCGGTAATAGCATTATGAACAGGTAGATATTTAAATTATTTTTTAATTTATTTAAAGGATTGTTTAATGTTTGTTTGTTCTGCTCATCAATTTACCTCATTTTTATATATTCTCCAATCTATGTAGAGAAAAAATTCGTTGTTGCTTACTGCTATTTTTTTAGCAGCCAAGCCATCAACAAGTCTATAATATTCCCGCTTGCTCTAGTGGCCAGGTCACGTACGGGTCACTTTAACGGCTATAGCCCATACGTGCTGGTAGTGAGCATTATATTTGCTGACCGTGGGACAAATGTCCTATAGAATGGAAATAGCTATCTGAAGAAATCTACTTTCCGTTGGAAATTCTCCGAATTTCCTATCTTTTGTGGATGGAAACCGCCGGTAATAGCATTATGAACAGGTAGATATTTAAATTATTTTTTAATTTATTTAAAGGATTGTTTAATGTTTGTTTGTTCTGCTCATCAATTTTATATATATATATATATATATATATATATATATATATATATATATATATATATATATATATATATATATATATATATATATATATATATATATATAGAGAGAGAGAGAGAGAGAGAGAGAGAGAGAGGGAGAGAGAGATAGAGAGAGAGAGAGGGGGGAGAGGGGGAGTGATAAAGAGAGAAGGAACGAATAAATAGAAGATATAAATTCGAACAACCAACATTAAAGCACGAATTAGAGTTTCAAATGTAATCATTTACTGATAGAAATAACGTAAATGTGGATGATGAATACAGAAACGATCTCTGTAAAAATATACTTTCTGGGAATAACAAAATCGATCATAATTGCATGCATAAGACGAACCACAGAACTTAAAATTATATACGGGATACAGAAAATAGCACTAACAGTTTCTAAACACATATGACGAAAAATAATCTTAATAAAAGAACACACAACCGTGCATGGTAATGCTATGGCAGAATGCAATAGAAAATATCAATAATGATCGTGATGTGGATAATTATGATGATAATGATCAGTAGAAGGAGGGAGAAGCAGAGAGGAGGATTACTAATACTTTTGGCTCAAGGCAATCAAATCGAGGGGTGGGGGCAAACACAATTAAATGGGCTCCAGTGAATTACATGTACTTTTTTCTCGACACCTTTATGCTGAAAGGCATAGCTAAGCTCGGCCTTATTAGAGTTCAGATATTAATGGACGCAAATATGTGTCCCACGCTCTGCCAACACTTCCAATCTCCACTACAATAATAATATCAAAAAGAAGAAGAAGAAGAAGAAGAAGAAGAAGAAGAAGAAGAAGAAGAAGAAGAAGAAGAAGACACTAATGATGCTTATAACCTAATAGCGTACCTAATATTGTTACTGTTTGTAATACATTCTGTTATGTAGAGACGTACAATTATTTCGTTAGAAAATTACATTCGTATAGGGGATTACATCGTTTAAGATAAAGACAAAGAGAACGGAGGAAGGAAATAATGGTAATGATGCAGGTAACAAATGGTAAAGCATATTTTTGTAAAAAGAGCCAAGGTCTAGTGTTCAAAAATCCAATTCAAAAGCAAAATGTCTATTAATGGTTTGGATGTTGATAATAGTTGTATATACGTTACTCAATTTCAAATATATCCTGACATAATATATGCCTTTTTAATGTCTTTATTGGCAGAAAATTGACATAAGTTAATCTGCAATGATGCATCATTCCTAAATGCCAATCTTTTCTTTTAAGATCATCAATTCAAATAAGATGCACCATTTTGCTTCCCAGTTTAACATACATCAATTGCGATTGCTGCAGCCTAAAGGACAGCAATCCCCAAGAGAACACCATTGTTGCTAGTTTAAGAGGTTGGAAAAAATGTCTAATACAAACATAGGTGTTTTATTAGGTAAAGTCTTTCCTCTTTTACATTTCATCTTCTACAGAAGATGTTGCAAAATATATCTTAGTAAGATTCCAAAAGATTATGTACTTCTATAGCTATTTTCATTAGAAACTGTAGAAATGTACGGTTTTGTCTTTGTCATGTTATAATCCTCCATTTCTATGCCATTTTGTATTATTAAATACATTGGTTACGCAGTGTTCTATTTTTTGTTGTATAAATGTATTAATGTCAATATTCAATCTATGACGTATATAATCCAGGGGCTGATCAACAGCCAATCGCTGGGAATATGAGGTATTGATTTACATAATTACAAGTATGATTGTGAGAAAAACAAAGGCATTATTTAAAAGGTATTATTTAAAAAAGAAAAATAATCCTATCATCAAGAGAATTAACTATCTTAAATGTAGATAAAGGGCAAAACTATGGAACGAGCTCAATATATGCTGAAATTACTGTTTAAATGCAATGAAATCGTGGTATTGATTTTTGAATGATAAAACAATGACTGCATGTTTTCCGAAAATTCGTTTTTTGAAATAGCTTGCTGCCATTGTTAAATGAATATTCCTGGGAAGTTGTTTCGTAAGCAGCATGAAATGACATTTGCTATTCGATATGATGTTATATGCACAGGATCACACACATGTATATGTATGTATTTATGTATATATGATTTATGTATGTATGTATTATGTATGTATGTATGTATGTATGTATGTATGTATGTATGTATGTATGTATGTATGTATGTATGTATGTATGTATGTAGATGTTGGGGTTGAAATCTGGTCGTTTGACTGAGTGATGTATATACACACATATACATGCATATATATATATATACACATTCAACAGAGAGTAGAGAGTTTGACAACAGGTCGATGACTTTAGTCTAGATAGGGTAATGACATGTGATAGTGGGGAGAGAGTGTAGACGTTATTGTGGTGGCGGGGGACAGTGAGATGTATCTAGTTCATTTGACCGTTTTCTTCTCTTTGCAAAATTTGAATTTTAGCCATGTTATATTGAGATGTAAGTAAATGTAAATTGTAAAATATAAATAAGGATTGCTCTGCTAAAATATCCTAAAATATTTGTGTAACTTCCACAAACTTCTGTCGTGACATTCCCGAGTCCAGTGACCAACAAATTGTTGTATTTTGATGTTTCAGAATACAAAAATTAATTAAAACCTTACCCCACGAAAAGACAGCGTGTGTTGTCCTATCTATACGCTCCCTCATACACCGGCACTAATGTTTACAGCAACAACAGCTTCAGAATGAACTGAAATGAACATTTACAACAACAACAGCGGCATCAAAAGATAAAAAAAAGAAAGGGAAGGGAAAAAACAAAAATCAAAATAACAACACACACACACACACGCACACAACACAACAACAACATCAACTGCCACCACCACCACTACCGCCGCCGCCATCACCATCACCAGCGACCGGGCCTTAAGAAAACAACTTGAATAATAATGTTTCTGCTTTTGGCACGGATCCAGCGACTGGCCCAGCGCATCACTGGTACTCTCTTTTGTTGACTCCGTGGGGATGAAAGGCAAGGTTGACCTCGGCGGGATTTGAGCTCAGAGCGTGGAGGGCCGTGACTCTATGCTGTAAAGCAATTATAATAATACTGGACTGTAGTACGATCGGCTTCAACTATACAAACTCTTGAAAGTCAACAGTTGACATAATCTTGTAATCTTGTATCAGTAATGACGGTAATATATATATATATATATATATATATATATGTGTGTGTGTGTGTGTAAGTGAGTAGAGTAGCGGGTGTGTGTTTGTTTGTATGTATGAGTGTTGCTGTGTGCGCGCATATGTATGCGCGTGTGTGTGTCGTACGTATAAGTGTCAATAAGTGATTTTTTTTTTTTTTTTTTTGCGCGGGGACATAGAAATAATCGGGCTGGATGCCCGATCGCGCAGTTAAACCACTGGGAGTGAAGAACCCCTGGCCCTTGTCAGGGCATTCTTCTAGGAGAAGGCATCTCAGGAAACTGGTTTAACTCCGACATAAAACCTGCGGCTCAGTAGTTACCGATGATGTTGATCTTTTCTTCTTTTCGGGTTATAGCTACTGTCGCTCAGAGAGTGGGATTGGCTCAGTGCACAGTCTTTCCTCACTTTAAAAATATACGTCACGCACAGGCATTGCACGAGTGCATTAATAATTATTAATAGTGTACTATTGTTGACTTTGCCTTTCATCCTTACTGGGTCGATAAAATAAAGTACCAGTAATGCACTGACTATTTGCTGGCCTTGTGCCTAAAGTAGAAACAATTATTATTATTATTATTATTATTACTATTATTATTACTTTTTTTTTTTTTTTTTTTTTTTTTTACCAATTCAATGATGTTCCAGAACAATATAAAAGAGATAATTGGCAATTTAGGTTCTGGAACAAAAAAGATCATTGGCAATAAGGGCAGGGGCCCCAGGTTATCACAGCCTGGGCCCGCTCGTCATCGTGCCATTGTAATAGAGCCAAACAAGGCATTTAGTCTTAGCTGCTGGAACGTACGGACGCTGCTTGAGAGGGATTCCTTGGGGCGTCCTGAACGAAGGACCGCTCTTGTTGCAAAGGAGCTTCGACGTTACGATCTTGACATCGTGGCTTTATCTGAGACGAGGGTAGCTGGAGATGGTCATCTTACGGAATTTGGTGGAAAATATACATTCTTCTGGAAAGGAAGAGATGAAGGAACCAGAAGAGAGGCTGTGGTAGGATTTGCTGTTAAGACTGTGCTTGTGAACAAGCATAGAAGAATTCCCAGTAGGGATTAGTGAGCGTCTTTTGTCCATGAGAGTTCCGCTGGACAAGGGAAGATATGCTACGCTGGTGAGTGTGTATGCTCCAACTATGAGTTCTGTCGATGAGGAAAAGGTGTCCTTTTACCATGCCTTGAAAAGTGTTTTAAGAAATATCCCTCAGGCAGACAAAGTCATCGTGCTTGGTGACTTTAATGCTAGAGTGGGTAGGGATTTTAACACATGGAATGTAATCGGAAGGCATGGGGTGGGAAAGTGTAACAGCAATGGTATGCTCCTGTTGCAGATGTGTGAGGAGCTGGATCTGTGTGTTACCAACACCATGTTCCAATAAAAGAACAAATTCAAGACCACATGGATGCATCCTGCATCTAAGGAATGGCATCTTTTGGACTACGTCCTAGTCAGGATGCGTGACAGACAGGATGTGCAGTGTGTTCGTGTTCTTCGTGGAGCCTAGTGCTGGACGGACCACCGCCTGGTACGCGCAAATGTGAAACTAATCACTAAACGTAAAATCCGGGCTCCTGGTGCTGCCCTGCCCAAAAGATTGAATGCTGCTCGTCTTAAGGATAAAAATGTGAAGAGGACATTGGAAGAAGAGATGCAGGCTGCAGATCTTGGTGAGGATTGGCCGACCCTTAAAAAGTCGGTTTATGATGTAGGCAGGCGTGTTCTAGGATTGGCGCAGAGGAAACATCAGGACTGGTTTGATGAGAATGATGTACATATAGAAGACTTGTTGGCTGATAAGAAGCGTGCTCTGTCACGCTACTTGACAGCAAAATCACAGGAGAGGAATAAGTTGCATGAGGAACTCAGGGATGTAAAATCACGTGTTAGGCGGAGTCTTTCTCAGATGAAGCATCAGTGGTGGAGTGAGAAGGCTGGTGAGATACAAACTGCGTCAGATTCCAATAACACAAAGCTGTTGTACAGTCTCTTGCGTGAGGTTTATGGACCGTCTTCTTCTCTGGTGACACCGCTTCGCAGCAAGGATGGCAAATAACTTCTTCGTGACTCACGAGGAATTCTACGAAGGTGGCGAGAGCACTTTGATGATCTTTTGAATCAGCCGTCTGTCGTCAGTGAAGATTTCCTCAATCTAATTCCAGAAAGTCCTGTGAAAGTAGCTCTCGCAGAACCTCTGACGCTTGTGGAGGTTGCAGTGGCTATTTCGAAGCTGAACAGTGGAAGATCTCCAGATATGGATGGCATACATGCTGAGCTCCTACAATATGGTGCTGAGAGACTCCTGCAACATCTTCACTCTTTCTTTGGCAGGATATGGGCTAATGAATCCGTATCTGAGGACTGGAGACATGCAGTAATGGTGGTCTTGTGCAAAGGAAAGGGTAACAGGAACGATTGTGCGAACTACAGAGGTATATCATTGCTTTCTGTCGTAGGGAAAGTTTTATGGAGGGTGCTTCTGGACCGTCTGCTGACACACATTGCAGATTGTGTTCTTCCTGAAAGTCAATCTGGTTTTCGTGCTGGACGCGGCACTACTGATATTATCTTCTCAGCTAGACAGCTCCAGGAGAAGTGCATGGAACAAGGCTTGGATCTGTATCAGGTTTTTGTCGATCTGACAAAAGCTTTCGATACTGTTAACAGAGATGCATTATGGAAGGTTCTCCAGAAACTTGGTTGCCCTGATGAGTTCCTTGCTTTAGTTAGGTCTTTCCATGACGACATGAAGGCTTGGGTTAATGTCGGGGGTAACATATCGGAGCCTATCTCAGTAAAAAATGGAGTGAAACAGGGGGATATTCCAGCACCGACCCTGTTTGCCATATACTTTGCAATGGTTTTCTGTATTGCATTCAGGAATTGCGAGCATGGTGTTTACATCCGATATCGAACCTCAGGCAGCATATTTAACATCAGACGCTTTGCTGCGAAGACAAAAGTATTTACATCAATCATAAGAGACCTCTTGTATGCAGATATTTGCGATCTTGTAGCGCACACAGAGAGTGATATGCAGCACATTTTGAATACATTTTCTGACGCTTGCACTGCCCTAGGTCTGACTGTCAGTCTCAAGAAAACCGTCATCATGTACCAACCTGCCCCTGGTAAGCAGTACACTGAACCAAATATCTATGTGTATGGCAAACGACTTGGAGTGGTTGATCAGTTTGTCTACCTGGGAAGCACTGTCAATCGATACAGCAACCTTGACAGTGAAATCTCACTTACGATTAGGAAAGCAAGTGATGCTTTCGAAAAGCTAGAAAGGCGACTCTGGGGTCGGCGAGATATATGCAGGAGGACAAAGGTAAAAGTGTACAGGGCATGTGTGCTCTCTTGTCTTCTTTATGCCTGCGAGACCTGGGTCACATATCGACACCACCTTAAGCAATTGGAGCGTTTCCATCAGATCTGTCTCAGACGGATCCATGGCGTTCACCGCAGGGACCACATCAGTGATGTCGAGATTTTGGAAAGCTCTATGTGTGACAGTATAGAAGCTCTTGTGCTTAAGCAACGACTCCGTTGGAGTGGTCACCTTGCCAGGATGAAGGATTCTAAAATACCAAAACAACTCTTTTATGGAGAGTTGGTTAAAGGAAAACGACCGCCACATAAACCAAAAAAGAGGTATAAGGATTCCTTGAAAGCCTCTCTGAAAGACGCTAACATCTCTGCTGATACATGGGAGAATATTGCTGCTGATCGTAATAAATGGAGAAAGACTGTATATGAGGGAAAAGTTGCCTTTGAGGCATATCGAATCGCATGCGAGAAAGTAAAGCGGGATGTGAGGAAGGGCATTGCTGTTGCACTTCCAGACGGTGAGGGTCCTCCTATGGTGCTGACATGCAGCGTATGTGCGAGACACTGCCTAAGCAAAGCTGGACTCGAAAGTCATCTTCGCAGTCATAAAGTAAGACCAGTGGTTGACTACCAGGCTGCTGTTGGAGATGCTACTCATCATGCTTGCCAAACATGTGGTAGAGAATGTAAATCAGCAGGAGGGCTCAAGCGACATGCAAAAGTACACGAACTCCAATCACAGCCGACTATTCCCAGTGAATGTTTTGGTTCCCGACTCTGTGCAAGACATTTTAGATCATTGGCTGGGCTAAAAAGCCACATTCGATCGCAGCGCTGTTAGTTGCTATCGTGTGTGTGTGTGTGTGTGTAGATATGCTTATGTGTGTGCGTGTGTGTGTATATATATATGTATATGTATATTATTAATGTTGTTGTCGTTATTATTATTGTTGTTATGATTATTATTATTGTTATTAATGTATGTGTGTGTGTATATGTGTGTGTGAGTGTGTGTGTGTATATGTGTATGTATATGTATATATATATATATATATATATATATATATATTTCTTTTTTTTATTTATTTATTATTATTATTTTTTTTTCTTTCTCCTCGTGCAATGGCCATACTCGATAACGAGGGGGCAGCCATCATGTATGTATGTATGTATGTATGTATGTATGTATGTATGTATGTATGTATGTATGTATGTATATATGTATGTATGGATGTATGTATGTATCTATGTTTCTCTTTCTCTTAATTTCGAGTACATTTTTGACCGGCCTCCTTCCTGATGGCAAGGTCGTAAAAGAAAAGAAATTGTCATCCCATGAATCACAAGAATCTTTTGCAATTTATGAAGGCGCCAGCAATCGCAGCAATTTGAAAGATGGGTATGTAGCTGAAGGTGCATGTTGGATACTGGATCTGCAAACTCCTCATCTACGGTCCGTAGATGCCCTCCTTCTCTTGGATTTTTCTTACGTCGTTGACAGCATATGTGCAGCTGATATCCACAACAGAGCACGTTTTCAATGTGTAGGCCAAAATAACATCTGGCCGGTTGTGCTTTAATTTGGTGGCAGGTTTTACTTTTAGGTTCCACCAGTATTATTTAGAGCCATCTATCACAGAATATTCCTCATCATTTGTTTTTATTTTTTTTCGTAAGTGCGATCCAGATGGTTCTAGTTGTCACATCGTGTCTCATAGGGAGGTATTAGAGAGAAGACATTATTTCGCGGTTGGCAACAATGTGGCTAACATCTACGATCTTTGTTTTACATAGCCTACATTTATTGTCAACTGATGGTCCTCCTACTTTGTGTAGCAGATATTTGCTAGGGATTTCTTGTTCCTGTATTTCATAGAAATATCCTTCAAGGTGGGATGTCAGAAACTTGTCAGAACCCCATGTCAGGCTTTTTTAATGATTTACCCCTTTAGAATATGTGTGTTTCGTCTAAGGTATCCATGAACAATTTTCTTTTTTTAAATTGGTTTATTTTGTTTATCTTGTTCGAACACTGAATAGGTATTCCAATTTCCCTGGGAGAGAAATTTTTATCAAGCCTTATTCCATATCTCTCCATAAGATACGTGGATATCCTAATGATATTATTTCCCTCATTCTCATAAACCTTGGCAAGATAGTTGCTGACCTTTCTCTTCTATTGAAGATGTTGCTTCAGTGTTACTATGCGGGTCACGTATGATGTTAATATGGATTTTAGACCCCGGCCACATCCCTAGCATGAGATGTGTAGCCTATCCGCATCACAATTGATGTTAACATTTTCAGTAACACTGAGCAGCTTGCGAGTTCTTACATCTATCTCCATTCTTTCAATGACCAGTTCAGCAAGCCAAATACTCGCGTTAGGATTGGCACAGCATAGGTATTGTGGGAAATGTATTTGTTGTATACTGATAGTTCTGATGACCATATTTTCTTTACTCTTCTGATGTATTCAGTTCTGGCTCTCTCCTTATTTCTGAGTCCATCATATCTGACATTCTCATCATGTCCAGGATATCTGCAATTGTGACCTCTTTGCTTTTTGATATAGTTGGCATTTGGCCTATCCAACTTCAAGACAGCAACAATGAAAATATGGAAGATACTTCTGGACCCACTTCTATGTCCACTATGTTTTCTGAGCAGGTATGATTGTGAGTGTAGTGAGAGGTGGAAGAGCTGCACTGATAAGCTATCAATCTTAATTTGCCCCTTCTCACACCTAAGGATGAAATTGGTGTACCGATTCTTGGTCAGGAATTCAACAGCGGCTACTGGTGGTTGTGAGAGTTTGGCTAACTGTAAAGTCTTAATAATCCACCCATGACGTACACTATCAAAAGACGTCTGATAGTCCAGCCACACTATAGTCATGTTCCTGCGATTCCTTGCTGTTTTTCCCCTATCATTCTATTTGTTAGTAGATGACCTATGCAACCCCACACCTCTGTAAGAATAGATTAAGGCACCCAGTGTATAATTTATACATGATGTTCTGGCAGGCTATTGGACGGTAATCTTTAGCAAGGTGTTTCGCAAATATTTAGGAGATGAGGAGAGTAGTGGCAGTTGATAAACATTGGGGCAGTTTTATGTGCCTTTGATGGCTTCTCTAAACAGCCGTATGAGATATTGCCGATAGAAGGTGACATTCCGGAGCCAGTATCCTGTTATGTGGGCTGGGCCTGGTGATTTCCTATTTGACATTTTCCGTAGAGCTGTTTCCAGTATTGACCAATCTATTTCATATTGTTTTGTCTGGACATGCTGGCAGTATTCCTGTTCCAGTTATTTTAGCCATTTAGTTCGTTTGTTAAATCCATCATTCATTTCCCATACAGATCTGTAACTCTCAACTTGTTCTTTTGTAGGGGTGTCATTTACAGAGATTGAGCTTTTCCTATTGAAGTTGCGATAAACTGATTTAGGATCTCTGGCAAAAAATATCTATCCCTTTCTCTTTCAGAGACATGGAACCTATAATAGTCCAGAAAGGCAAATCAAGAACAGCTGAAAATACGTTTACATTATGTTTCCAAAAGTTTAAAATACCTTAAAATAAAGGAAAGATTACGCAAGTATTTAATGCTATTGTGTAGTCATAAACGTCTTGAATTGCGTTTTGAATTGAACTGGACATGACAAAAGTATGCATACATAGCAAAAACTAGACAAAAACTAACAGTCTGTGTTCTTAAAGAATTCATAAGAAACTGAGATCGACAAAAAGAATGATGGTGTGGTCAATTGCAAAGAATCGTCATAAAGTAAAGGGATTCCACGGACGGATGGAATGAAATAAAAAAAGTATTTACTCAGTTGTAGATGAGCGATTACTTTTTACTTGTTTTAAATCAGTAATTATAAAATATGACAGCTAACCGAATAAACAAAATATAAATTAAATTCAGCTTTCCATCAAGAGTTAGAGACACACACAATCTAGCGAACTTCCACAGTTTACATCGACACAATTTAAATCACAAGGCTCGGGTGGCCCGAGGATGTGGAAACTGAAATTTGCCCTAGATGCGAGGTAATAGAATCGAACACGGAGAATTATGCCTGAAATACGAACTTGCCCATCATTCGACTATGTCATGTCTATAATATAAGAATACAAAGAGACAGCAATTCGCATAGTTGTTTGCAATCAAATCATAGCAGACAGCTAGTTATGTAGGCATACTATATTGCATTCAGTCGGTTATATTCAATAAATTATTTTTTATATAAACATGTTGTTTCTATAAATGCATTTCCTATCTTCAATTGAAATATGAATTTATTCATTGAATGTTATAATATTTTAGGAAAGACTATACATTTAAATGGATTTATGGCAGGATAAAAACATTTATTTTTCAAAAATATAATCGTAGTATTATTTAGATGAGCTGTCTCAAAAGCACTGCTAATAGATGATATAAACGAGATACAAAATTAAATAAATTTCCTTTCGTGGTTAAGAGGCATCAGGGAAATACGTTAGTTTTATCAAGATGTATGGCGTAATCCAGAAGAGTGTTGTTTATGAGTAGCCAGAGAACTGCTGTGAGATGATTCAGAAAAATTCGAACGCGATTAAAAAATATATAATTAAAATCAAATATCAAGATTTATTTCTAGTATTATGTGTTTCTCTAATCATAGCTTATATAAGAGAAACTACGATTAATTGTTCAACTATGTGTATTATCACATTATACTCACACGTAACACTTAATCGAGAATATAATATAATATATGAATGTTTACTAATGTAATATACGGCTGAATTGATAGCATATTCGGCAAGCACTGGAGGAATATTATAGTGTTGCATCTTATATTAGATATTATGATTGGAATAGTGGCCAAAATAACTTTCTTTCAGTTATCTTGAGCGCCAAGTGATGGGTAGATAAGATGGCCTATTGAACTCAGTCATAGAGTAATTTAAAGAAATATAATGTTAGCTAATGATTTTTGGCAACTAGTGCTGAAGCTAAATAACATCACATCTTTATCTTGCACACATTAAATTACGCACATTTAATACATCATACTGGTCGTTGATCAAAGGATCGTGCAAATAATGCTCTAAGCTAACAAAGATGAATATGCATTTTATAACTTGCTAGAAACATAGCTAGTGCATTTTCGATATTCATACACTTTAATGGCGAGAGATGTGTTGAGTAATATTTTTGTTTGAGGTAATTATAAACGTGTTTAATGTGTTTGTGAACGTATGTATGCTACCTTTCATATTTGCTCATTCCGTATCCCATATAACATTGCTCCTCGCAAACAGTAACTAAACGTGAGTGCGCGACACATACCCATTCTTAATAATCCAATCTCACTCTCGTTCTCGCTCTTTCGCTTCATCCCTCTCTCTCAAAACCACCCGCAATACCACAGATGAACACACACGGGAACATCACAGCTTAAAATGGTTACGATGGTATTACTGTATGTTTCTTATATGTAATTTTGTATATGGGTTAATGTTCCTGCATTCTGTATCAAGTTTGATTGTTAATAAATACGAGCTGATATATCATGCAAAATATGTATATGATCATTAAAAAAAATAGTCTTCTTAAAAAATGTACAAAATGACATTGTCTGTGACACCTCAGCGTCTTGGTGAAAATAAGCGACTGCTTACGAACAGCAAAGACATGCACGCATCCACTGATCTTACATCGATTATGAATTAGATGTGACATAATCTCAGGAAGAATGAATCTGTTTGCCATAGGTAAACACGCAATGTGTCTGGTTATTATACTCCTTTATTCTAATGCGAGTATTGTATGCATAAAGTATGTATAAGTATATATATATATATATATATATATATATATGGAATGTAGAAATGTGACACACGAGTTGATATATATAAACAAATAGTAAAAAGTTGTTAAATACCGTAGGAAATGTGGGTGTTTCTAAGAGATCTTCCTGAAAAGCTGGCATACTTAAATTGACTTGCAATGTGGGTTTTTTTAAGAGATCTTCCCCTCTACAAATTTAAAGACAACGCTTCCTACATCCAGCGCATTAGCAAGAAATCACACTTTATCGTCAACTACGAACGCCTTCTAAATCCAACCAATTCGGACGAAACTTCAGCTGGCACGCGTTAAAATTAGCACCCTGTAAACATTAGCCCTTTGGCATTTGAAATGGACTTGTCCGGCCGGAGTTCTCTCACCTCTTTCAGTTCAGGTTGGCAGTGGCCGGTTACTCATACTGATGTTGGGGTGCTGTTCTCGAGTGAAAGCGTTAATTAGAAGATGCATATTAACTAACCTCTATAGGCAATGACCTCCCGCACCAGTGAGCCCCCGGAAACATATTTTCATAGTAATCAAAGTACTGCAGCTAAACATCGGGTGTGGGAATTCTGAGTCCAAAGAGGATTTGGGCATAACGTACCACTAGTTGTAAGAATGGTTATTTGCGGCGATTGCGTCGTTGCCTGGGTTGTTATCACGTGGAATGTAGGGCATTTAGGCATTTTGCTAAACCTGTTGGAGGCCATATCCTCTCGAGGTCCGAATACAGCAAAGAGCCTAAACGAATATCGCAAAGCATTCTATCCGACTCTGACAATGAGCCTTTTGTATACGTATATATTATATATAAATACACACACACATATATATATATATATATATTATTATTATAAAGAAACTGGGAGAGGACACTTGCCCTGGTGGTCAGGGTCACTGTGGTCTTTTAATGGGCTTTCTCCGCAAATGTCCCTTGGAAGTCTCCCCCCTATTGGGGAATTTTTCTTTGTTATTTTATTTCAACCTCTGTTTTTTTACACGCAGAAATGCCCATTTGTACCGTCCTGTATTGTCCTGTACTGTCCTTAATGTCTACTTTATGTGAACCCTTGTGGTTAATAAAGAAAACATTATAAAGAAATCATTATTATTGTTATTATTATTATTATTATTATTATTATTATTATTATTATTATTGTTGTTCTTTGAGTCTCAGTCATTGATGTTATTTAACTGGAAAGTTTGTTGAAATGAATATCAAGCCGCTACCTGCAGCCTCAGATATTCAGGACGTAACGGAGGGTTCTTGTTGTTCCCAGAAAACATGCCTTTTGAAGTGTTCCAAAAAGCGGGGCTGCACTAATCTTCTTTGACCATCCTTGGAAACACTTTGAGATAGTACCTAGTGCGCCTATGACAATCGGGACGACCTTGATTTCATGGCAGTTCCAATTCCTTTTTACCTCCCACTTTAAGTGGTATCGGTTAATTTTCTCCCTCTCCTTTTCTTGCACTCTCGTTTCAAATGAGCTGGCTACATCTACAATCAGGCACGATCTTTTTTCCTTGTCCAATACCACCAGGTCAGGCCTATTGTATTATAATTTCTTGTCCGCCTGTATCCTAAAATCCCATAGCACCTTCAACTGATCGTTTTCTATCAGCGACTCTGGCTTATGCTCATACCACTTCTCCAAATGTGTAAATTGTTTACTTTGCATAGATGCCAGTGGATCACCCTACCTATCACATCATGTCTCCGATGACAAAATTATGTGAATTAGGGAGAAACTTTACTTGATCATCAGGAAATGTATCAATTCAACAAGTAGTGCTCGCGCCATATTGTGTAAGTCAGCCTGTGGTATTGACCTCAAGATAGGTGGTTTCATGATGATGTGCATTCGAACACAGAACAAAAATAATTCGACAAGCAATCCAACATGCACGGCAAATAGGTATTGTTATGTTTTGAAAAAAAAAACCCTGTTTACCGTGCATGTGGGATTGTATGTCGAATTATTATTATACCAAAGTTTTCAGTGATTCGAATGCACATTACCATGAAATGGGATATCTTGAGGTCAATACAACTGGTTGACACACACACACACACACACACACACACACACACACACACACACACACACACACACACACACACACACACACACACACACTTTATTTGCCCTAGGTGTCAGGAAGACACTCGGCATATATCTCAGAAACAATAATGAAAGAAAATAACAATAATAATAATACTAATAATAGTTATAATAATAATTGTTTCTACATTAGGCACAAGGCCAGCAATTATCCAGTACATTACTGGTACTTTATTTTCTCGACGCAGTAAGGATGAAAGGCAAAGTTAACATCGGCGGGATTTGAACTCAGACTGGAAAGGGACGTAACTATGCTAGAAAACATGGCATCCAACCCTCTACCGTTACTGCCATTTCACTATAATAATAATGATAATAATAATAATAATAATAATAATAATGGTTTCATTAGTTTACATAAACTAGACATTAAGGACAGTACAGGACAATACAGGACGGTACAAATGGGCATTTCTGCGTGTAAAAAAAACAGAGGATGTAATAAAATAACAAAGAAAAATTCCCCAATAGGGGCAAGACTTCCGAGGGACATTTGTGGAGAAAGCCCATTAAAAGACCACAGTGACGCCGACCACCAGGGCAAGTGCCCTCTCCCAGTTTTCCACCTTTAATTTACAGACACATACTCAGAGTAGGCCCATTCACTCGGGCCATTCTTGCTTCTCTCACCCATCTTTCAACAAAATGCTGGGAAGAGAGCAGTTCCCTCTCTACCTTGATTTTCCTTTTCAAATGAAATCTGAAAAAGTTAATCAGGGCATCACCGAAGAGGTAAGTGCAAGTCTTCAGCCCTTTCAAACGTGTCTACCATACTATCTCTTTCGCCATGGCCACCAGACAGATAAAAACCGCCTGCCCTTTCCGGCTAAAGGAAGAGGGCAGGGCAATCCTCACGATGGACTAGCTGATAGCCGGATCCGTCCTACACGTGACAGCAGGTGTTCGACATAAACCCACAAGTCAGCAATGCTCGGACACTGGACGAGTGCGTGCAGGACGGTTTCGTCGCCCTGCGCGCATCACGGACATGCCCGGCTGACGGCACCTCCATGCCTGTAGAGTTTATCCCGAACTGGCAAAGCTCCCCGGTAGCACTGCCAGGGCAGGGATTTCTGGAAGTTGTCCATAGGCCCCGGCCCGAAAGTCCTTCCGAAGAGATTGGCTAGTTGATTTTCGTCGACGCCTAGAGTTTCTCCAAGTACGTCATCGCTCTTCCCCTCAACTAATCCTCTATAGAACGCCAAGGTGGAGTTTCCACCGATCACATTGCCCGATTGGTCGAGAGCTGTGTGCACCTGAAGACATTCAAGTCTCCAAGCGCTCCCTCTCGGTTTTCGCTTGACCCAGGACTGCAGCTCCGTCAAGGAGACGAGCTGGGGAAAGACGTGTCTAGCAAACGGCGACCACACCTGATCACCGTCGAGGAAGAGGTGGAGATGTCGTAGCCTGAGCGCGTGTCTGCGCATCATCAGCCACGGCATGCCCAGCCCTCCACGTAGCGGGTGTTGACAGCAGATGGACCGCCTGACCATCGGAGCGCGTCCCTTCCACAAAAAGCTAAAGAGCAAACGCTCCAGTGCAGTCAGGCGGGGCTTAGGACAAGGTACGACGGTCAAGCGGTAGTAGATGACGGACGCGATGTACGCGTTAGCCACGTCCGCTCGAGCTTTCAGGGATAGCTTCCTCTCGGCCCATTTCTGGGTGAGAGAAGCCACCCTGCTCGTCACCTCGTTCCAGTTTTTGTCCGTCTGGAGGTCCTGACCGAACCAGGACCCTAGCAATTTAACCGGTCCGTCCGTCCAGCGCCCCACGACGCTGTTGGACGGCATGGACCTGCCTCTCCAGGTGCCGAGCTGCAGGCCCACTGACTTTTCCTGGTTGATCATTGCTCCTGTCACCGCTTCGTATTCTCTTAGTGTAGTGCCGATCGCCTCGATGTGTTTGGCGTTCGACACCACTACGGTGATATCGTCCGCATATGCTGACACGGATCTTCCGCATCCTAGTTCCCGCAGGACCCCCCTCAACGTCTCCAGTATGTGCAGTAATGGTTCGAGAGTCAATACGTACAAGATGCCGAGAGGGGACATCCTTGGCGGACCGAGCGCATGATGTTGAACGGTTCCGAAAGGTCACCGTTCACTCTCACCACCGAGCAAATGTCGCTGTGCATGGCAGAGATCCAGCCTCTGAAGAGGGGCCCAAAGCCAGCCGCCCTCATGACTGCTGCTAAGTAACGATGGTCGACCCTATCGAAAGCTTTCGACTGATCGTGGATGGATCTGTCGGGAATGACGCACGTCTGCGCCTCTCCCACCAGACCACCAACGACAAGCACCAACCTCTTTGCTAGCTCCTTGGCCAAAATCGTAAACTCTGTGCTTAGCAGAGTTATGGGCCTAAAATTATCTATGTTATCCCCCTTGTTCGGATCCTTTCTCAGCATCCCCACCGCTCCTCGGCTCACAGAGCTGGGAATTCTCCCGTTCTGTTGCCAGTTGCAGTAGACAAGTCTGGCATTTGTACGTAAAGTTCATAGGGCAGACCATCCAAACCAGGCGATTTACCCCTTGTGCAGCCAGTCATTGCCTCCCGTACTTCAGCGGCTGTTATCGGCTTTTCGCAAAACTCCGCCTCAGTGGCCGAGAGCCGCGGAAGTCCGTCGAGGTAGACACTAAAGTCTATCCTTCGATCCGGCCCGCAGCTGCCCCCGAACAATTGAGCGAAGTGTCGCTGAAAAGCTTCACACATTTTCCCAGGATCCAATAGCATGCGCCCGTCGTGGTCCACCAAAGACCGGATCGTGGCTTTGTAGCCACGACGCGCCTCCGACACTCGGGCCCATTGAACGGCTTTCGTCCCAACGTGTCTGAGAGCACGCACCCTAGCTCTGACAACGCAGCCTTCGTGCTTGGCATTGAAGAATTGGTCAAGGGCCAATTTCGCCGCAAGTACGTCGGTCCCGATGCCTTTGCAAAGCGCCTCGTCTAATTTTCTAACTAATTCTCCCTCTGCTCTATTTTTCTCTATTGCTAAAGCCTTACTAAACCTAATTGACTCTATTCCAATTGCTCTTTTCAGAGCAAACCACCACTTGTTGTTGACGATGGCTCCCGTCAAGGCCCGCTTAACTAGTTCGCTAATCCTATCTCTCTAGGCCTGGCGCGCTGGTAAGGACGCGTTTATCTTCCAGTAGCCGGGTCCGCGACTATGAAGCCTATCTAAGTGAAGCACACAGATCACGAATTTGTGGTCCATGTAGATGACTATCTTGAATTGTGGACAGCCTATGCTAGACCTATCTATTTCCCTACAAAATACTCTATCTAGATATGATCTGGATGACCCTATGCGATTTGCCCAAGTCCACATTGGTACATTCGGGAAATCCAATCGGTACCTGTCAGACAGTTCAAAACGCCTAGCAGGTTGGTGAGACTCTTGCACCCTCCTTCCCTATCCACTAATCCCTCACAGTCCCAGCGTGCATCTAAGATCCCGTTCCAGTCGCCCACTAACACTAAAGAGCAGGACGTTCCAAGAAAGGTCTCCAGACGCCGGAAGAAATCAGGCCGCCCTGCTCCTGTCGGGGCATAGACGGCTATTAACCTGAAAGCTTACCCGTTTCCGCTGGTCACGTCCAGCACCACCAACTTACCTTCTCGGTCCAGGAAGATGGCCCGTATGGCAAGATCCAAACCTCTACGAAAAAGCACAGCAACTCCACTCCCCGATCCCGGATGGATGGGAGATGCGTACACATCGTAGCCGCCGAAGATCGGTGCGAATGCCCGTGCTTCGGAGATTCTGGTCTCGCTGTTGGTCACTACATCTATGTTTAGTGACCTGAGGTCGTTGAGCAGGTGGCCCTGCTTCCATGACGCCCCAAGCCACGAGCATTTATGCTGCCTATTCTGAGTGAGGTCATGTTAAAATGGAGTGGGAAAGATGGGAAAGACCACTTACCTTACTTCTCGTAGAGGAAGGACGGTTTTTCCATCCTTTTCACTGCTTGTGGCCTCCTCGGGAAGGATGTCCTTATAAATCCTCCTGGAGAGTGCTTGTCGGAAGTCTCCGATGTCTTTGGGGAATTTTTGTTTTAGTGTCATGTACGTTTTCTGTGTGATGCGAGTGATTTGTATGTGTGGAGGTGGTGTGAATTTTTGGGTTGTTGTGTAGTCTTTTTCTGTGATGCTGGTGTTGTGTTGGATGTAGTGTAATAATTGGTTGTTGTTCAAATTTAATGCTGTGTAGTGTGTATTGTTACGGTTGTTTATTTTTGTTTGCGTTTGGTGTGGGCTTGCTTCTGTTTCGCATTTTGGTGACTTTTGTGGTCTAGGTGATGGTGGTGTTGGGGTTAATGATGGTGTTGGTGTTTGGGGTCATGGGGTTGGTGATGCTGGTGTGGATGGTGGCATATCTGTCCTAACTTTTTTGTTTGTTAATTTATTTGTTTCCCTCTGTATTTTGTTTTTGGAGGGGGAAGGAACAGCATTTTTTCTTTTTTGGTTTCTTTTTTTCTTTTTTCCTGATACCGTTTCCCACTCCTCGTCGTCACAATCTGTCTCCAGTTGGGATAGGCCGGGGAGTGGAAAATCCTCCACAGGCGTTAGTTTTGGTTGTGGCGTGGTGGATGGTGTAGGCGCTGGTGCTAGTTATGAAGCGTTGGGTGGTGGTGGTGTTGGTTTTGCTACTGTTGCTGGGGTTGTTGCTGTTATAGTTGCTTCTGTTGTTGCTGCTACTGTTGTTGCTGCCATCTCTGCTACTGGTGGTGTTGATGGTTGAGTTACTGGGGTGGGTAAGAGAGGTGGCCTCAACCTTTTAGCATGTGAGGGCAGAAAGCCCTTAGGTGGGTTCCTTCACCACAAACGACACACCCAGGCCTTCTGCCCTCGACAATTACGTTGAGGTGGCTGCCGTCAGTGAGGTCTATTACCTCTGGGGTCACCTCAATGCTTTTTTGGTCCGCTTGGATCAGGAGCTCCATCCCAGATCCGGACCAGTTCTCCTGCTTTTCTTTTGCTATTGCTATTATCTTTGTGTTGGCTTCGATGCCGGCGAGAACGGCCGCTATTAGCCAGGGAATTTCGATGGCCGGTGGAACGTGGGTCACCCTGATCTTTACGAGTCTCTGGCCGCAATAGCTTGGGACGAGTGTGAAGTTGTTACTTCTTAATGGGGCCATGGATTGTTCTCTAGCCTCCTGTGGTGTTTCAAAGAACACGTCCACGGTTCCATACTTCTGCCCACATCTGATGTGGGTTTTTCTTGCCCACACATGTCCCAAAGCTTTTTGGATTTGGGACTCGGATGCCCGTTCCACTCGGCGCGATTTTACATTAATTGTTCGATACGACACGGTGCATAGGCGCCGATGCTCCATTTTATTAGGTGGGGGTGAGGCTGACCCTGTACCCTTCTTTATTTACCATTTTTTTGGCATTTTCTAATTCCTCTTGAGTTACCTGAAATGCTTCCCACTATTTTGCTACTCTGGCAAAACTCAGGGTGTATTTTTTAATTTCATTGTTGCTGTTGTTGTTATCGTTATTTTTGTTATTATTAATTTTATTTTCAGTTGTGGTGGTGTTGACGTCAGTGTTGTTCGGTGGGGAAGAGTCCATTTTGCTTGAATTCATTTTGACATCACGAGTTAATTTATTTTTTTCTTCTTTTGTTTCTGTTGTCGCGGTGGTGGTGGGGTTGGGGGTTGTCGCGGTGGTGGTGGTGGTGGCGGCTTTAACACCTGCTGTTATTGGTAATGGCGGGAAATGAATGTCTGCCTGAGACAAATTTAAAATATTGCTACTGCTTAAATTTTTTGTGTTGGCAAACGTAGTAATATTTACAATGGTGGTGTCGGTGCGAGGTGTTAATTTATCAGGCAGACTGTCAGCATCGTGTGGCTGTGAGACTTCCATATTTTTTTCAAAGAAATTTTTTTTTATAATTATAAATGTTAAAATTTTGGTCACAAGACCCCAATCTTTTTGAGTGTCCTTTTCGGAAAATAATGTATGTGCGTTTATATACAGTTAACAATAACATTTTCCATAAATGGCAATTTTTAACAAACGGAAATAACAAACCTTTGCGGAGCTCACGATGATACGATTTACTACGTAGGTCGCCAATAATAATAATAATAATAATAATAATAATAATAATAATAATAATAATAAGGGAAGAAGACGCACATGGTGGATAGAAGGTCATGAAATCGCTCCCGTAAGTTTTGATTTTTTAACATATTTAAATCAATTGTGAAATAACAATTCTTAGTACAAATGATGCATAACGCATCCGGCTTGAGTCCCAACAAATTCGGATCCATAATATATTGTTATATCGCTCAAATATTCAATTTTGTATTATACATTTTATATTCAAAAAAGAAAATGGTTATAAATGTCTACACTATATAGAACAGCCAAATAACAGCAATTTCACCAACACCAGAAACTAGATACACTACCTACCCCATCACCCCTCTGTGTACACTAAACACAACAGCCAGATAACGGCAATTTCACCACCACCACCACCAATCTCAGCATAATAATAATAATTACTATTATTATGTCTCAAGTTTTAACAAAATGTTTAATAACAAAATGTTTAATTCCAATATCAAGGAAATATGTCAACACATATACGCGTCTAACCCCATAAATTCTCCGATCAAACAAAAATACAGTCTATTTAACAAAACTCAGTAACGACAACGCCATCACTACAGTCACCGCCGCCGCCCATCCATCATTACTACCACTATCCCATCACCATTGCCACCGCTCCTTCATTGCTACCACCGCTATCCCCCCATTACCTTCTGTTAACTTACGAAAGGGGAAGATGGCGGTATCACTAGACAATATTAATAAACAAGATTAATATTTAATTTTGGATCAGGAATGTTAGAGTCGAAAAGGAGGAAAATGACAAAATGACTAAATAACTAAAGATAATTTCACCACCAACACAACCACCACTACCACGATGAAAACTCTAGTCAAGTCGACTCGACTCGACCGTTATTTCTACTCTAACTTCAACACGATCACTACAGTGATGCAAACACATCACCACCACCACTGCCTCATTATCTCTACCGCCGCTATTCTCTCCCGCTGCCCCCTGCTACATTGTAGAATCCACACTAAAAGAGGAAGGCATCAAAATATATAAATAGACTGAATTGATGACCCGGTCAAAATGAAAAAAACAAAAAACAAAATCAAAGCAGCACAGCAACAACGAAAAACGTAAAGAAAATAAGAATGAAGAGAAAAACAAACAGACGGACCGAGAAGGGAAGGGAAAAACTAAGTCAGACATTCAAACACTACATTACAATGGAACTTATGCTTATTCATTTTTGGGTTTATTTTTGCCTGTTTGTTTGTTTATTTATGTTCGTCTACAGCGTGATAATGCCACACAAAAATCACGTGGAGTGACGAAACCACCGGAGATGATAAATTCACCGGTGGTTATGTAACCATACATTCACCAATCCTCGATAAGAGTGTTTAAATGTCGAACCTAAACAGTTCGAATAACGGTGAAATGGAGACTAGAATGTCATGTGACAGACTCTCACCCAACAGGTGCTCCCTGGCTCAGCAGCAGGGACCTGGCTGTCAACCAAATACTGCTGGTGTCGGAAGAAGAAGAAGAAGGAAAGGGACCAGAACCAACTGGACAAAATAATTGAATAGAACTGTTATGCAATGTTACCTGAAGAGTAACCCCAAGGAGAAAGGCTATAGAAAACGGATGCATAACATCTGGAACGAGATTGGTCTATTTAAATTAGATGAACAAAAATTGGCCGGGCAGGCTCGGGTAATAAGAACTAATGGGTGGATAAGCGAGCTGGAACTGGAGGAACTGAGCAACTAGATTAGCTTAGAGATGGAGAGTGGAGTATGCCAGGCAAACGAGCCAGTGGGAAATGAAGGTGAAGAGGTCGAGAGAATGGAGGAACTAACCGAATCAGGCAATGTTCTGAATGCTGAGATAAATAATACCTGGAACAGAGATACGGCCACTGAGGAGATGAATGCTGACGGGCTAGGACAAGATTTGGTTGATATCCTAAACTTAGTGGTAGATGAATTGAACAATGATAGTGAGAGACCTATGAACCTAAGATTTGTAGACAGGAAAAAGTTAAAAGAAACAACAGCTAAGGTAAACAAAGTCATCCCATACTTCACCAGTGCAACAATATCCTCAAAGCAACAGCGAATACGGTGAGGAAACTACTTGGTATAAAAGCGAGAGGAAACAACAGACAAGAACGATCAGAACCTTGGTGGAAGAAACGACTGAGTGGTCAAATCAGGGAAATGAGAAATGACATTGGAAAGCTTGAGTCCCTACTGAATGGGACACTAAAAAAACATAGATACTAAAAATAGACTGGAAATAAAGTACAAAACTAGGAGGAAAAAGCTAAATATTATCATAGAGGAACTGAAGCAACGCATTGTAGCAAAGAGTGCAAAAATCAGGCGATACGAGAACAGGGTCAGTCAGTATAGACAGAACCGCATGTTCGACAACAACCAGAAGATGCTGTTTGGACAGCTTGAAGGGAAAGAAAGAGGCAATGACTTGATCCCTGAGGCGGAACAAACTAAAACATTCTGGAGAGGAATATGGGAGCAGGATGTTAAACATAATGACCAGGCAGTGTGGATTGAGACAGTACAGAAGGAGATTAGTGAACAGGCACACCAACAAACTGATTTGAGTATCACAGTTGAAACTCTTAAGGGGCAGGCCCAAAAATTAACCAACTGGAAATCACCAGGCCCAGATGGTGTGCAGGGGTATGTCTGAGGAAATCTACCATCACCTCCACACAAACAACTTGTTATCGGACGAACAGAAAGGATGCCGAAAGAAGTCACGTGGTACAAAGGACGAGTTACTTATTGATAAGATGGTAATGAGGAATTGCAAGAGGAGACACACTGGTCTTGCCATGGGATGGATAGACTACAACAAGGCATTTGACATGGTGCTTCGTTCTTGGATCACCAAAAGCCTGGAGATCTTCAAGGTGGCAGATAACATCAGACAGTTGTTGGGCAAAAGTATGAAGTCCTGGGAAACAGAGTTAACATCAGCTGGAGAATCCTTGGGAAACGTGAAGATCAAGAGAGGTATCTTCCAGGGAGATAGTCTGTCCCTTCTGTTGTTTGTCCTTGCCCTGATGCCCCTGACCAGTGTACTGCGAAAAGTGAGAACAGGATACAGGACGGGAAAGGGAGGGCTTACCATCAATCACCTCCTCTTCATGGACGATCTTAAGCTCTTCAGGAAGAGTGAGAAGAAGTCGGATGTGCTTGTTGACACTGTCCGTATTTTCAGCAATGATATACGTATGCAATTTGGTATTAGTAACTGTGGAGTCATTGTGATGAAGAGCGTTAAGTTGAGCAGAAGTATCGGAATCCAGATACCAACAGGTGAGATGATAAAGGAAATTGACACTGCAGAAGGATACAAGTATTTGGGCCTTCTGGAGGCTGATGACATCAAGAACAAAAAAATAAAGGAATTGATAAGAACTGAATACATTCGGAGAGTAGGGAGCGTATTAAATTCAAATCTGAACAGTAGGAATGCCATAAGTGCAGTAAATTCCCCAGCTGTGTCTATTATTAGGTACAGTGTGGGAATTCTGAGATGGAATGTTGCTGAACAAAAAGAAATGGATAGGAAGACTAGCAAGCTATTGACTATCTACAACTTGTTCCACAAGAGGAGTGATGTCGATAAACTCTACTTAAGGAGATCTGAAGGTGGAAGAGGTCTTATCAGCATAGAGGAATGTGTTCAGATGGAGAAAAACAACCTACACAAATACGTGACTGGTAGTAAGGAGCCAATGCTAAGAACTGTACTGAGGGGGGGGGGGGGGGCAATAGGCCAGGGGATGTCCAAGGGGGAAATAGCATCAAGGAGAAAGAGCAGCTTTCAGGAAAAATCCCTTCATAGTACCTTCTTTGAGGAAACTAAATTTAGAGATCCACAGACAGGGAACTGGTTGAAAAGAGGAGACCTTAAAAAGGCTACAGAAGGAATGTTAATGGCTGCGCAGGAGCAGGCCCTCAAAACGAAGTGGTTGAAACACCATTTTTACAAGGAGGGGAATAGCCCACTGTGCAGGTTCTCTGGAGAGAGAGAGGAGACTGTGGCTCACATTGTATCCGAGTGTAAACACTTAGCCCAGACTCACTATAAGGGCTGGAGACATGATGTGATGGGCAGGGTGATCTACTGGCACCTATGCAAAGTAAACAATTTACCACATTCGGAGAAATAGTATGAGCATAAGCCAGAGGCGGTGATAGAAAACGATCAGGTGAAGGTGCTGTGGGATTTTAGGATACAGACGGACAAGAAACTGGAACACAATAGACCTGACCTGGTAGTTGTGGACAAAGAAAAAAGATCGTGCCTGATTGTGGATGTGGCCTGCCCATTCGACACAAGAGTGCAAGAGAAGGAGAGGGAGAAAATTAACCGATACCAGGACTTAAAGTGGGAGGTAAAAAGGATTTGGAACTGCCATGAATTCAAAGTGATCCCGATTGTCATAGGCGCAGTTTCCAGGGATGGTTAAGGAAAATTGGCCCCTTCACGCTTTTTGGAACGCTTCAAAAGGCATGCTTGCTGGGAACAGCAAGAACCCCCCGATACGTCCTGAATATCAGAGGCTGCAGGTAGTGGCTTGGTATTCATTTCAACAAACTTTCCAGTTAACTAACATCAATGACTGAGACTCAAAGAGTAATAACAATAATAATAATAATAATAATAATAATAATAATAATAATAATAATAATGTTTTCTTTATTAACCACGGGTTTACATAAAGTAGACATTAAGGACAGTACAGGACAATACAGGACGGTACAAATGGGCATTTCTGCGGGTAAAAAAAACAGAGGATGTAATAAAATAACAAAGAAAAATTCACCAATAGGGGGGAGACTTCCGAGGGACATTTGTGGAGAAAGCCCATTAAAAGACCCGAATGACCCTGACCACCAGGGCAAGTGCCCTCTCCCAGTTTTCCACCTTTAATTTACAGACACATACTCAGAGTAGGCCCATTCACTCGGGCCATTCTTGCTTCTCTCACCCATCTTTCAACAAAATGCTGGGAAGAGAGCACTTCCCTCTCTACCCTGATTTTCCTTTTCAAATGAAATATGAAAATGTTAATCAGGGCATCACCGAAGAGTTAAGTGCTCGTCTTCAGCCCTTTCAAACGTGTCCACCATACTATCTCTTTCGCCATGGCCACCAGACAGATAAAAACTACCTGCCCTTCCCGGCTAAAGGAAGAGGGTGGGGCAATCCTCACGATGGACTCAGCTGATAGCTGGATCCGTGCTACACGTGACAGCAGGTGTTCGACATAAACCCACAAGTCAGCAATGCTCGGACACTGGACGAGTACGTGCAGGACGGTTTCGTTGCTCTGTGCGCATCTCGGACATGCCCGGCTGACGGCACCTCCATGCCTGTAGAGTTTATCCCGAACTGGCAAATCTCCCCGGTAGCACTGCCAGAGCAAGGATTTCTGGAAGTTGTCCATAGGCCCCGGCCCGAAAGTCCTTCCGAAGAGATTGGCTAGTTGATTTTCGTCGACGCCTAGTGTTTCTCCAAGTACGTCGTCGCTCTTCCCCTCCACTAATCCTCTATAGAATGCCAAGGTGGAGTTTCCACCGATCACTTTGCCCGATTGGTCGAGGGTTTTGAGCGCCTGAAGACATTCCAGACTCCAAGCGCTCCCTCTCCGCCTTCGCTTGACCCAGGACTGCAGCTCCGTCAAGGAGACGAGCTGGGGAAAGACGTGTCTAGCAAACGGCGACCACACCTGATCACCGTCGAGGAAGAGGTGGAGATGTCGTAGCCTGAGCGCGTGTCTGCGCATCATCAGCCACGACATGCCCAGCCCTCCACGTAGCGGCTGTTGATAGCAGATGGACCGCCTGACCATCGGGGCGTATCCCTGCCACAAAAAGCGAAAGATCAAACGCTCCAGCGCAGTCAGGCAGGGCTTAGGACAAGGTACGACGGTCAGGCGGTAGTAGATGACGGACGCGATGTACGCGTTAGCCACCTCCGCTCGACCTTTCAGGGATAGCTTCCTCTCGGCCCATTTCTGGGTGAGAGAAGCCACCCTGCTCGTCACCTCGTCCCAGCTTTTGTCCGTCTGGAGGTCTGGACCGAACCAGATCCCTAGCAATTTATCCGGTCCGTTCGTCCAGCGCCCGACGACGCTGTTGGACGGCATGGACCTGTCTCTCCAGGTGCCGAGCTGCAGGCCCACTGACTTTTCCTGGTTGATCATTGCTCCTGTCACCGCTTCGTATTCTCTTAGTGTAGTGCCGATCGCCTCGATGTGTTTGGCGTTCGACACCACTACGGTGACATCGTCCGCATATGCTGACACGGATCTTCCGCATCCTAGTTCGCGCAGGACCCACTCAACGTCTCCAGTTTCTGCAGTAATAGCTCGAGAGTCAATACGTACAATGGGGACGAGAGGGGACATCCTTGGCGGACCGAGCGCATGATGTTGAACGGTTCCGAAAGGTGACCGTTCACTCTAACCACAGAGCAGATGTCGCTGTGCATGGCAGCGATCCAGACTCTGAAGACGGGCCCAAAGCCAGCCGCCCTCAGGACTGCCGCTAGGTAACGATGGTCGACCCTATCAAAGGCTTTCGACTGATCTAATTTGATCAAAGACCCACCCGTGCCAGGTTCCCTAGCTATCCTCTCTACGATGTATCGCATTAGGTGCAGGTTGTCGTGGATGGATCTGTCGAGAATGGCGCATGACTGCGCCTATCCCACCAGACCACCAACGACAAGCGCGAACCTCTTTGCTAGCACCTTGGCCAAAATCTTGAACCCTGTTTTAGCAGAGTTATGGGCCTAAAATTATCTATGTTATCCCCCTTGTTCGGATCCTTTCTCAGCAGCGCCACCGCTCCTCGGCTCACAGAGCTGGGAATTCTCCCGTTCTGTTGCCAGTTGCAGTAGACGTCCGCCAAGAGGCCTCCGAACAAGTCTGGCATTTGTACGTAGAGTTCATAGGGCAGACCATCCAAACCAAGCGTTTTACCCCTTGTGCAGCCAGTCATTGCCTCCCGTACTTCAGCGGCTGTTATCGGCTGTTCGCAACACTCCATCTCAGTGGCCGAGAGCCGCGGCAATCCGTCGAGGTAGACACTAACGTCCATCCCTCGATCCGGCCCGCCACTGCCCCCAAACAGTTGAGCGAAGTGTCGCTGAAAAGCTTCACACATTTTCCCGGGATCGAGTAGCATGCGCCCGTCGTGGTCCACCAAAGACCGGATCGTGGCTTTGTTGCCACGACGCGCCTCCGACACTCGGGCCCATTGAACGGCTTACGTCTCCTCGTGTCTGAGAGCACGCTTCCTAGCTCTAGCAACGCAGCCTTCGTGCTTTGCATTGAAGAATTGGTGAAGGGCCAATTTCTCCGCAAGTAAGTCGGTCGCGATGGCTTTGCAAAGCGCCTCGTCTAATTTTTTCACTAATTCTCCCTCTGCTCTATTTTTCTCTATTGCTAAAGCCTTACTAAACCTAATGGACTTTATTCTAATTGCTCTTTTCAGAGAAAACTACCACTTGTTGTTGACGTTGGCCCCCGTTAACGCCCGCTTTACTAGTTCGCTAATCCGGTCTCTGTAGGCCTTGCGCGCTGGTAAGGACGCGTTTAGCTTCCAGTAGCCGGGTCGTCGTCTATGCTGCCTATCTAAGTCAAGCACACAGATCACGAATTTGTGGTCCGTGTAGCTGACTATCTTGAATTGTGGACAGCCTATGCTAGACCTATCTATTTCCCTACAAAATACTCTATCTAGATATGATCTGGATGACCCTATGCGATTTGTCCAAGTCCACATTGGTACATTCGGGAAATCCAATCGGTACCTGTCAGACAGTTCAAAACGCCTGAGCAGGTTGGTGAGACTCTTGCACCCTCCTCCCCAATCCACTAATCCCACACAGTCCCAGCGTGCATCTAAGATCCCGTTCCAATCGCCCACTAACACTAAAGAGCGGGACGTTCCAAGAAAGTCTCTAGACGCCGGAAGAAATCAGGCCGCCCTGCCCCTGTCGGGGCATAGACGGCCACTAATCTGAAAGCTTGCCCGTCTCCGCTGGTCACGTCCAGCACCACCAACTTACCTTCTGGGTCAAGGAAGATGGCCCGTATGGCAAGAACCAAACCTCTCCGAAAAAGTACAGCAACTTCTCCCCCCGATCCAGGACGGCTGGGAGTTGCGTACACATCGTAGCCGCCGAAGATCGGTGCGAAGGCCCGTGCCTTGGAGATTCTGGTCTCGCTGATGGCCACTACATCTATGTTTAGTGACCTGAGGACGTTGAGCAGATGGCCCTGCTTCCATGACGACCCTAAGCCAGGCGCATTTATGCTGCCTATTCTGAGTGAGGTCATGTTTAAAAGGAGTGGAAAAGATGGGAAAGACCACTTACCTTACTTCTCGTAGAGGAAGCACGGTTTTTCCATCCTTTTCACTGCTTGTGGCCTCCTCCGGAAGGATGTCCTTATAAATCCTCCTGGAGAGTGCTTGTCGGAAGTCTCCGATGTCATTGGGGATTTTTTGTTTTAGTGTCATGTACGTTTTCTGTGTGAAGCGAGTGATTTGTATGTGTGGAGGTGGTGTGAATTTTTGGTGTTGTTGTGTAGTCTTTTTCTGTGATGCTGGTGTTGTGTTGGATGTAGTGTAATAATTGTTTGTTGTTCAAATTTAATGCTGTGTAGTGTGTATCGTTTTGGTTGTTTTCTTCTGTTTGAGTTTGTTGTGGGTTTGTTTCTGTTTCGCATTTTGGTGACTATTGTGGTGTAGGTGATGGTGGTGTTGGGGTTAATGATGGTGATGGTGTTGGTGTTTGGGGTGCTGGGGTTGGTGATGCTGGTGTGAATGGTGGCATATCTGTCCTAACTTTTTTGTTTGTTAATTTATTTGTTTCCCTCTGTATTTTGTTTTTGGAGGGGGAAGGAAGAGAATTTTTTTCTGTTTTGCTATCTTTTTTTTTCCTGATACCGTTTCCCACTCCTCGTCGTCACAATATGTCTCCAGTTTTGATAGGCCCGGGAGTGGAAAATCCTCCACAGGCGTTAGTTTTGGTTGTGGCGTGGTGGATGGTGTAGGCGCTGGTGCTACTTCTGGCGCGTTGGGTGGTGGTGTGTTGGTGTTGCTACTGTTGCTGGGGTTGTTGCTGTTATAGTTGCTTCTGTTGTTGCTGCTACAGTTGTTGCTGCCATCTCTGCTGCTGGAGGTGTTGATGGTTGAGTCACTGGGGTGGGCAAGAGAGGTGGCCTCAACCTTTTAGCATGTGAGGGCAGAAAGCCCTTTTGTGGGTTCCTTCACCACAAACGACACACCTAGGCCGTCTGCTCTCGACGATTACAGTGAGGTGGCTGCCGTCAGTGAGGTCTATTACCTCTGGGATCTCATCAATGCTTTTTTGGTCCGCTTGGATCAGGAGCTCCATCCCTGATCCGGACCAGTTCTCCTGCTTTTCTCTCGCTATTGCGATTATCTTGGTGCTGGCTTCGATGCCGGCGAGGATGGCAGCTATTAGCCAGGGAATTTCGATGGCCGGTGGAACGTGGGTCACCCTGATCTTTACGAGTCTCTGGCCACAATAGCTCGGGACGAGTGTGAAGTCGTTACTTCTTAATGGGGCCATGGAGTGGTCTCTAGCCTCCTGTGGTGTTTCAAAGAACACGTCCACGGGTCCATATTTTTGCCCACGTCTGATGTGGATTTTTTTGCCCACACATGTCCCAAAGCTTTTGGAACTCGGATGCCCGTTCCACTCGGCGCGATTTTATATTTATTGTTCGATAAGATACGGTGCATAAGCGCCGATGCTCCATTTTATTAGGTGTGTGTGTGGGGGGTGGGGTGGTTTGAGGCTGACCCCGTACCCATCTTTCTTTACCATTTTTTTGGCTTCTTCTAATTCCTCCTGAGTTACCTGAAATGCTTGGCACTGTTTTGCTACTCTGGCAAAACTCAGGGTGGTTTTCTTAATGTCATTGTTGCTGTTGTTGTTATCGCTATTTTTGTTATTATTAATTTTAATTTCAGTTGAGGTGGTGTTGGCGTCAGTGGTGTTCGGTGTGGAAAAGTTCATGTTGGTTGAATTCATTTCGACATCACGAGTTAATTTACTTTTTTCTTTTGTTTCTGTTGTCGCGGTGGGGGGGGGGGGGGGGGGTTGTGGTCGTGCTGGGGTTTCAACATCTTAAGTCATTGGTAATGGTGGGAAATTAATGTCTACCAGAGACAAATTTAAAATATTGCTACTGCTTATATTTTAACGTAGTAATATTTACAATGGTGGTGTCGGTATGAGGTGTTAGTTTGTGAGGAAGGAGTGACTCTGAGTCATCCAGCATTTTTCAAAGAAAAATTTTTGTTTGATAATTATAAATGTTTAAATGTTCGGCTCAAGGCCCCAATCTTTTTGGGTGTCCTTTTCAGATAACAATGTATGTGCACTTATATACAGTTAACAATAAAAATTTTCCATGAATGGCAATTTTAAACAACTGAAAATAACAAACTTTTGCAGAGCTCACGATGATACGATTTACTACGTAGGTCGCCAATAATAATAATAATAATAATAATAATAATAATAATAATAATAATAATAATCATTTGTGAAATAACAACTCTTAGTACAAATGCTACGTAAAGCACCCGGCTTGAGCCCCCAAAAAATTCGGACCCAAAATATATTGTTATAAGGCTCAAATATTCAAATATTCAACTTTGTATTGTACACTGTATATCAAAAAAAAAAAATGGCTATAAATGGAAGAAGAAGAACCCCCCCCCCCCCTCCTCTCCTCTGGCTACACTATATAGGACAGCTAAACTCACCAACACCAGAAACTAGATACACCACCCACCCCATCATCTGTGTACACTAAACACAACAGCATTTTCACCTTCACCGCAACCGCTCACTACGGCCATCATTACCACCACTATCCCATCACCGCCGCCACCACCCCTTGACTCCTTCACTGCTGCTGCCACCGCTACAGCACCATCACTACAGTAATACGGTCGCATCACCGCCACCACTGCCTCGGTATCGACATCACCACCACCACTGTCTCAGTATCGCCAACGCCGCCCTCTCCCACTTCTCCCTGCTGGCTGCTACTACTACTTCCACATTATAGAATCCCTACTACTAACAAAGAGGAAGGCATCAAAATATATGGATAGACTCAAAAGAAAAAAGAAAAAACAAACAACAAAACCAAAGCAGCACAGCAACAACAGCAAAAAACGAGAAAAAAAAACAGAGAAAAACAAAAACAAAAAAAGAAACCCCAAAAACGTAAAGAAAATAAGAATGAAGAGGGAAGCAGGCGGACGGACAGAGAAGAGGGGGGAAAAAGTAAAACTTAAAAAACAAAAACTAAGTCAGACATTCGAATACTACATTACAATGAAACTTATGCTTATCCATTTTTGGGGCCCTTTCTGCCCGTGTGTTTGTTTGTTTATGTGTGTTCGTATACAGCGTGGTGATAATGCCACACAAGGGCCAAGTGGGATGGCGGATCCACAGATGGCTATGTAAACATACATTCGCCAATCCTCGATAAGAGTGTTTAAATATCGAACATAAACAGTTCGAATAACGGTGAAATGGAGACTAGAACGTCATGTGACAGACTCTCACCCAACAGGTGCCCCCTGGCTCAGCAGCAGGAACCTGACTGTCAACCAAATACTGCTGATGTTGGAGGAAGAAGAAGAAGGAAAGGGGCCAGAACCAACTGGACGAAAGAATTGAATAGAACTGTTATGCAATGCTACCTGAAAAGTAACCCCAAGGAGAGGGGCTACAGGAGACGGATGCATAACATCTGGAACGAGATTGGTTTATTTAAATTAGATGAACAAAAATTGGCCGGGCAGGCTCGGGTAATAAGAACTAATGGGTGGATAAGCGAGCTGGAACTGGGGGAACTGAGCAGAGAGAATGGCTTGGAGATGGCGGGTGTAGTATGCCAGACAAGCGAGCCGGTGGGAAATGAAGGTGAGGAGGTCCTGAGAACGGAGGAACCACCCGAAGCAGACAATGATCTGAATACTGAGATAAATAATACCTGGAACAGAGATACGGCCACTGAGGAGATGAATGCTGACGGGCTAGGACAAGATTCGGTTGACATCCTAAATCTAGTGGTAGATGAATTGAACAATGATAGTGGGAGACCTATGAACCTAAGATTTGTAGACAGGAAAAAGTTAAAAGAAACAACAGCTAAGGTAAACAAAGTCATCCCATACCTTGAGGCGAGGAGTCTTCACCAGTGCAACAATATCCTCAAAGCAACAGCAAATACGGTGAGGAAACTACTTGGTATAAAAGCGAGAGGAAACAACAGACAAGAAAGAGCAGAGCCGTGGTGGAAGAAGCGACTGAGTGGGCAACTCGGGGAAATGAGAAATGACATAGGAAAGCTTGAGTCACTACTGAATGGGACACTAAAAAACATTGGCACTAAAAATCGACTGGAAATAAAATACAAAACTAGGAGTAAAAAGCTAAATATTATCATAGAGGAATTGAAGCAACGCATTGTAGCAAAGAATGCCAAAATCAGGCGATACGAGAACAGAGTCAGTCAGTATAAACAGAACCGCATGTTCGACAACAACCAGAAGATGCTGTTTGGACAGCTTGAGGGGAAAGAAAGAGGCAACGACTTGATCCCTGGGGCGGAACCATCTAAAACATTCTGGAGAGGAATATGGGAGCAGGATGTTAGACACAATGCCCAGGCAGGGTGGATTGAGACAGTACAGAGGGAGATCGGTGAGAAGGCACAACAACAGACTGATTTGAGTATCACAGTTGAAACTCTTAAGGGGCAAGCCAAAAAACTAACCAACTGGAAATCACCAGGCCCAGATGGTGTGCAGGGGTATTGGATTAAACATTTAACATCCCTCCACCCGAAGCTGACGGCCATGTTCAATGACTGCTTGGTGTCGGGTGAGGTGCCAGAGTGGTTGACAAAAGGTACCACAGTTCTGATAATGAAAGACCGAATCAAGGGTAATGATGTTACCAACTATAGACCTATCACATGTCTGCCCGTAATGTGGAAACTGTTGACGAGCATTGTGTCTGAGGAAATCTACCATCACCTCCACACAAACAACTTGTTACCTGACGAACAGAAAGGATGCCGAAAGAAGTCACGTGGTACAAAGGACCAGTTGCTTATTGATAAGATGGTAATGGGGAATTGCAGGAGGAGACACACTGATCTTGCCATGGGATGGATAGACTACAGAAAGGCATTTGACATGGTGCCTCATTCCTGGATCACCAAAAGCCTGGAGGTCTTCAGGGTGGCAGATAACATCAGACAGTTGCTGGGCAGGAGTATGGGGTCCTGGGAGACAGAGTTGACATCAACTGGAGTATCCTTGGGAAGCGTGAAGATCAAGAGAGGTATCTTCCAGGGAGATAGCCTGTCCCCTCTGTTGTTTGTCCTTGCCCTGATGCCCTTGACCATTATGCTGCGAAAAGTGAGAGCAGGATACAAGTTGGGAAGGGGAGAGCTTACCATCAATCACCTCCTCTTCATGGACGATCTTAAGCTCTTCGGGAAAAGTGAGAAGGAGTTGGATGTGCTTGTTGACACTGTCCGTATTTTCAGCAGTGATATATGTATGCAGTTTGGTATTGGTAAATGTGGAGTCATTGTGATGAAGAGGGGTAGGTTGAGCAGAAGTAACGGGATCCAGATACCAACAGGTGAGATGATAAAGGAAATTGACTCTGAGGAAGGATACAAGTATTTGGGCGTTCTGGAGGCTGATGGCATAAAGAACAATAAAATGAAGGAATTGTTAAGAACTGAATACATTCGGAGAGTAAGGAGCGTATTGAAGTCACATCTGAACAGCAGAAATGCCATAAGCGCAGTAAATTCCCGAGCTGTGTCTATTATTAGGTACAGTGCGGGAATTCTGAGATGGAATGTTGCTGAACAAAAAGAAATGGATAGGAAGACTAGGAAGCTATTGACTATCTACAACATGTTCCACAAGAGGAGTGATGTCGATAGACTCTACCTAAGGAGATCTGAGGGTGGAAGAGGTCTTATCAGCATAGAGGACTGTGTTCAGATGGAGAAAAACAACCTATACAAATACGTGACCTATAGTAAGGAGCCAATGCTCAGAACTGTACTGAAGGAGGGGACAGTAGGCCAGGGGATGTCCAAGGAGGAAATAACATCAAGGAGGAAGAGCAGCCTTAAGGGAAAATCCCTTCATAGTACCTTCTTTGAGAAAACTGAATTTAGAGATCCACAGACATGGAACTGGTTGAGAAGAGGAGACCTCAAAAAGGCTACAGAAGGAATGCTAATGGCTGCGCAGGAGCAGGCCCTCAAAACGAAGTGGTTGAAGCACCATATCTACAAGGAGGAGGCTAGCCCACTGTGCAGGATCTGTGGAGAGAGAGAGGAGACTGTGGCTCACATTGTGTCCGAGTGTAAACACCTAGCCCAGACCCACTATAAGGGCTGGAGACACGATGTGATGGGCAGGGTGATCCACTGGCACCTGTGCAAAGTAAACAATCTACCACATTCTGAGAAATGGTATGAGCATAGGCCAGAGGCGGTGATGGAGAACAGTCAGGTGAAGGTGCTGTGGGATTTTAGGATACAGACGGACAAAAAACTGGAACACAATAGACCTGACCTGGTGGTTGTGGACAAAGAAAAAAGATCGTGCCTGATTGTGGATGTGGCCTGCCCGTTCGACACGAGAGTGCAAGAGAAGGAGAGGGAGAAAATTAACCGATACCAGGACCTAAAGTGGGAGGTGAAAAGGATTTGGAACTGCCATGAAGTCAAAGTGATCCCGATTGTCATAGGCGCACTGGGGACTATCTCCAAAGGTTTCCAGGGATGGTTAAAGAAAATCGGCCCCTTCACGCTTTTTGGAACGCTTCAAAAGGCATGCTTGCTTGGAACAGCAAGAACCCTCCGATACGTCCTGAATATCTGAGGCTGCAGGTAGTGGCTTGATATTCAATCCAACGGACTTTCCAGTTAACCAACATCAATGACTGAGATTCAAGGAATAACAATAACAATAATAATAATAATAATAATAATACAAAAAAAACAACCTACACAAATACGTGGCTGATAGTAAGGAGCCAATGCTCAGAATTGTACTGAAGGAGAGGACAATAGACCAGGGGATGTCCAAGGAGGAAATAACAAGGAGAAAGAGCAGCCTTCATAAAAAAATCCCTTCATATTAACTTCTTTGAGAAAACTGAATTCAGAGATCCACAGACGTGGAACTGGTTGAAAATAGGAGACCTTAAAAAGGCTACAGAAGGAATGCTAGTGACTGCGCAAGAGCAGGCCCTCAAAACGAAGTGGTTGAAATATATTTACAAGGAGGGGGCTAGCCCACTGTGCAGGATCTGTGGAGAGAGAGAGAGGAGACTGTGGCTCACATTGTATCCGAGTGTAAACACCAAGCCCATACTCACTATAAGGGCTGGAGACATGATGTGATGGGCAGGGTGATCCACTGGCCCCTATGCAAAGTAAACAATTTACCACATTCTGAGAAGTGGTATGAGCATAAGCCAGAGTCGCTGATAGAAAACGATCAGGTGAAGGTGCTGTGGGATTTTAGGATACAGACGGACAAGAAACTGGAATACAATAGACCTGACCTGGTGGCTTTGGACGAGGAAAAAACATCGTGCCTGATGGTAGATGTAGCCTGCCCATTCGACACGAGAGTGCAAGTGAATGAGAGGGAGAAAATTAACCGATACCAGGACTTAAAGTGGGAGGTAAAAAGGATTTGGAACTGCCATGAAGTTAAAGGGGTCCCGATTGTCATAGGCGCACTAGGTACTATCTCAAAATGTTTCCAGGGATGGTTAAAGAAAATTGGCCCCTTCACGCTTTTTGGAACGCTTCAAAAGGCATGCTTGCTGGGAAGAGCAAGATCCCTCCGATACGTCCTGAATATCTGAGGCTGCAGGTAGTGGCTTGATATTCATTTCAACAAACTTTCCAGTTAACTAACATCAATGACTGAGACTCAAAGAACGATAATAATAGTAATAATAATAATAATTGTTTCTACTTTAGGCACAAAGCCAGCAATTCACCAGTGCATTACTGGTACTTTATTTTATCGACCCCGTAAGGATGAAATGCAAAGTCAACCTCGGCGGGATTTGAACTCAGATCGTAAAGGGACGTAACTATGCTTGAAAGCATGGCGTCCGACCCTCTACCGATACTGCCAATCCACCGCCGTAATAATAATAATAATAATAATAATAATAATAATAATAATAATAATAATAATAATAATAATAATAATGTTTTCTTTATTAACCACAAGGGTTCACATAAAGTAGACATTAAGGACAGTACAGGACAATACAGGACGGTACAAATGGGCATTTCTGCGTGTAAAAAAACAGAGGTTGAAATAAAATAACAAAGAAAAATAATAATAATAATAATAATAATAATAATAAAACTCGTTTTGAAACACGAAAGCATCAAAAGATCATATTCCATTACAAAAGATGCACAAAGATACAGTAATGGACTACAAATTTCAGAAGTCCCATTTACTGCTGAAATGGAAAACACAGAAAAAGCAAAGCAGGTAAAAGTAACTGCAAAGAAAGAACTGCTACAGAAACTGGCTAAGAAATGGCAAGAAAAGCCTCTGTATGGAAAATACCCAGAGCGAGCTAACAATCCTGATGTTGACAAAACTTTAACCCATCAGTGGTTGGCGTCCTCTGGACTGAAATCGGAGACTGAAGGACTAATTATATCGGCACAAGATCAGTGTCTGCCAACAAAAAATTACCAAGCCAACATAATAAAAAATGGGTGCAGCCCATTATGCCGTGTATGCAAAAAACAACCAGAGACCATTGACCATATAATTTCAATGTGCAGTCCTATAGCTCCAACCGAATACCTAAACAGGCATGACAGAGCTGCACAATACATACATTGGATAATGTGTAAGCATTTTGACCTGCCCCATCAAAAGAATTGGTGGGAGCATCAACCACCTCCCATACTTGAAAAGGTTCACATCTCAATCTTGTGGAACTTTAGCATCCAAACAGACCGAAAAATAGATGCAAACAGACCTGATATAATATTGAAAGACTTTCAAAAGAGGGTATGCCTGCTAATTGATATGTCTGTTCCAATAGACAAGAATGTATCTATAAAAACATTTGAAAAATTGAGCAAGTATAAGGACCTGGAGATAGAAATTGGAAAAATGTGGAAATTGAGAACTAAAACAATACCAGTGGTTGTAGGCGCTCTGGGAAAGATACCTAAGGGGTCTAATGATTACATATCGCAAATCCCAGGAAACCCGCGTATAGGAGAAATACAAAAGATAGTACTAATCGGAACTGCCCATATACTAAGGAAGATTCTGTCAATATAAGTACATCACAAGTTTAAACACTAAAGATGCATGTGTGAATATGTATGTTCTTTCTTGAACATGGCGGACCTTGTTGTCTCTTGAGGTCACTGGTTGTAACTTGGTGATAACTCGTATGAACATAAAGCAAGATAAATGCAACTGTAATAATAATAATAATAATAATAATAATAATAATAATAATAATAATAATAATATAATAATAAATTGTCCCCCCTGCTGTTTGTCCTTACCCTCAGACCCCTGACCGTTATATTGCGAAAAGTGAGAGCAGGATACAAGTTGGGAAAATGAAAGCTTGCCATCAACCACCTCCTCTTCATGGACGATATTCTATTTTGGAATAGAATATCGACAAAGAATCAGGAGGCTGATAAATCCCTACAATGGAGTTGAAAATGTAAATATATGACATGGTAGAAGCGCAAATCACATGAATATGATTGTTTTATTTCTTTATAACATTGAATACAATAAAACGTTAATCTTTAAAAAACATTGTTAAAATTTACTGACAAATTTATGATATATTCATGGAAGAGCATAGAAAAAAACTTTTTTTTTCTTTGTTTCGTTCAGAGAAAATATTTTTCTTCGGCAGCGAGTCTTCCCACATTTGTATTGCATATTAACGTAGTTTATGTTTATATGCTTTGTAATATACACTTCCATTTGCTTAAACGTCATGTTAGTGATACTAGCAAATAAATATATATATATATGAATGTATATATATATATATGATTTCGATTCTAATTATTTTATTTCCCAATGCTTCGCTTTGGGCCACATTTCATGCGAATGGCATTGTATATTGATTTAGAAAGAAATCATGCTGCATAGGAATGTTTTACATTAACAGTAATTTAGACGGCTGTCAATCACGTGTGATACCTAATATAAATATATTATATGCGTCATTTACTGTCTCTTGATTCTTTGTTTAACAGGTATTTTGTAACATTCTTCCATTCTTGCAATAAAAAGTCTTAACCTTCGAATTCAAACGTGATGTAGCGGAGATATACCTACGTAAATTATTCGTTATTGTGTATATTAAATTAGTTTTTCTATTTAGCAGAAGGATAGAGATATGAATAAATGTTTCATGATACGCAGAGTGTTTTACCTTAAAAAACTATTTTCAGATAAGTTTGTCCGATTCGTCTGGGGTACCAAGTAACCTGGCCAAGAGCATATTTCTCATAGAGAAATCTACTAATGGTCAGTAAAATATACAACGTTTCATCTTTGCGCACTTGGAGGATTTTTGTTTGTTTCTGCGTCTTCGTAGACATTGCTACGTGCCGTTTGATAATATACTTGATGACTTTAATATCAACTCAAATTACATAAAACAAAATAGATGTCGTAGGGATATATGGTACTACACGAAACAAATGCAGCCTGGTTGTAGAAATGAAGAGCATATATTACAAAAGAAAAAACAAAAACTCATATACATAGCACAGAATACATGATTTCTAATCGCAAACCCAAATCTGGATACATGGGTAGTCAAACCACAACATAGAACGTACTATAAATTTTAAAGCAAGTATGATAATTGTGAATTTTATTAAGAAAATATACACATTTGTAAAACCAGCACGATGTTTACCAATCCATAAATCATGCAGTTACAACAAGGAGTTATCGCAAAACATTTACATACAGTACATGCAGAAAATAGATTGGGATACTTTTAGTCATAATACTATATAGAATTCGATAACAAACAATGTGAACAATTATAGAGGCTCAAACTAATATCAGAATATAAGCAAGGAAATGACATAGATACTGCATACGTGAACACAATTATGATCAATGCCATGT
>OZ024740.1:375474193-375504193 GCA_964016885.1 Eledone cirrhosa
ACAGACACACACACGTACACATATACGCATACATTCATGCATACATAAACACATGTGAATATATATATATATATATATATATATATATATATATATATATATATATATATATATATATATATATATATATATATATATATATACATATAGATACATTTAGAACATATATGTTTATATGTAAATAATTATACACATTGGTGTATACATATATGTATAGAAATATTTATATATATGGGTATGAGTGTGCGTATTTATGAGGAACGTCAACAAGGAAAAACTACACAGCATATGGATATAGTACAATGAAGATATATATTAGTTTAACGTTATACATACACACACACACACTCTCTCCCTCTCTCTCTCTCTCTCTCTCTCTCTCACACACACACACACACATACACACACATATATATATATATATATATATATATATATATATATATATATATATATATATATATATATATACAAATATATATGCGCATGTCGTGTATGTGTGTGTGAGTGCGTGTGTGTCCTTTGTATGTAAGTAGGCATAATATATATATATATATCAATATATACATATACGTATGTATGCGTGTCTTTGAGTGTGTGTGTGCTTCTCTATACATTCTAATCGAATAATTGGAAAAATAGAGATGGTTGACATATTAGATTTAAGTTTGATTCTTGCTTTCCTTTGTTTCTATGAAAGTATGAAAATGTGTTTGTTAGAAATCTTTCTATTGTAAGCAGCTATGGTGCAGTTTCTACATGACTTCACACAATCCATATACGAATGCTTACACGTCAGTTTCAATAAACACCAAACTGGCTTACAGAGCTTGCCGAAATCTGATGAAGCTATACAAATTGTTTTCAATTCATTCTACCGTAAGCTCCCTATAGACCCAAATATTTGAGAGTAAACAGTAAAGTTAAAAGTAAGTGGTTTCTGCAAAAGCGATGCACATGTTCGTATATCGATCAATGCACTCGACATATTGAGAGCTGACCAATTACTAATTCAAGTGACGTCTGCATGAACGTTTTATTGAAGTTTCAAAGAAAAACTTTCCTAGAAACATTCAAAATCTATAAACGTATGTTTTTACTATTCCTACTTCAAGAAGATATAACCTTCAGCACAACACGCACTCATATACAATCATCCACAAAGTTATACATACTTATACTGATGTATGTAAGTGTTTATAAGAGATACGAATGCGGTATGTATCTCTCTCTCTAATTATATATATATATATATATATATGTATATATATATATATGTATACATATATATGTGTGTAGGTGTGAGTGTATGTGTGCGTGTATGAGTGCATGTGTGTGTGTGTATGTGAGAGCGCGTGTGTGCGTGTGTCTGTATGGTTATGTATGTGTGGTTATGTATGTGTGGGTTAGTGTGAAACTGGAAATGTCAACATCATATTCTAATATTTTAATTATGCAATGTAATCATGAAACCAGCTGCAGCCACTAATCATTGATAGGATGCGACGGGACAGTTGAGAACGGCCAGTAAATTGTGTGTATTAGTGCAAAAACAAGTCGAAAATTAAAGGGGCGGAATGACATAACCTATTTTCCCTCCCCTTATTTGTGTATGTTTATAAATCAGTAGACTAATAGAAGGGTAAACTTGACGAACAACAATTGAATTATTTCGTAGGGAGATTAACAACGCTTTGTTAAACAATAAATCATATATATAAAGAGAGAGAGAGAGAGAGAGAGGGGGGGGGGATGAAATAATAAATAGATAAATAGATAGGCATATGTGTAAATAGTTAGATAGATAGATTGACATATATAGTTATAATGATATCAATGGGCAGGAATAAAGTGCACACACCCACACACAGCGGCCCACAGACACACATACACACATACACACACATACACACACGCGCGCGCGCATATATATATATATATATATATATATATATAATAACAATAATAATATTAATAATAATAACGAAATTATTGTGCAAAGTGCTCAGGTGCACTACAACTCGTCAAAGGTGTATGTATAGTACATAGAATAATACACAAATGTCAGGGAAGTGAGTAGTGTAATGGTATACATGTGTATATGTGTATGGAGAGGGAACATTAGCTGTAGTGTTGGCGGATCTCGGGAAGCATGGAGGCCTTAAAGGATGCAGTGTCTCGACAGCTAACAACTGATGCAGGTAGTTTGTTCCATGTTCAGCAACTCTGAGCGTGAAAAAATGTTTCCGAAAGTCATGGGAACTGTGCTGTTTTCTTACTTTGTGGGCATGCCCACGTGTGTTAGACACATGGAAATCAAAATGGTACTCAGGGTTGTTGTTGGCAACATGGTTAACAATTTGTGGGTGTTTACCAAGTCAGTTGCCAGGCGTCGGAGCTTCAATGTATCCATGCCCAGGGAAGCAAGGCGCTCAGAGTATGGTAGATGCCTGATGGAGGGTATTCGCTTGGTTGCACGTCTCTGAACAGTTTCTAGGCGGTCAATGTTCTGAGCAAGATAGGGCTTCCAGACTGGTGATGCATATTCTAAGTGTGGTCGCATCATAGCCATGTACAACCTTAAATAGATATCCGGAGAGCGGCTGACAAAGGTCTTGCTGAGTGATGCTAAGACACCCTCGGCCCTCTTGACAATTTTAGAGACGTGCTTCGTCCAACGCAAATCGCTGCTGACCGTAATGCCCAGGTCACGTTCACAAGAAGACTTCTTGATATTAGTGCTGTGGAGGCAGTATGTGGACGCTGGGTTTTTACTCCCCAAATGCATGGTGGTGCACTTGTCCACAGCTAGCTTGAGTTGCCAGTCTGAGATCCATTGTTGCATTGTGTCCAGGTCAGACTGAAAGCAAGATCTATAGTGTTCAGGATCTGAACATATATATATATATATATATATATATATATGTGTGTGTGTGTGTGTGTGTGTGTGTGTGTACATCAATACTCATTTTTTTCCATTTATCTGAGAGTTCTAAACCTCATTATTAGGCTAAAATTTCTTTAGTCAAAAATACGGTGAAAGCTATTCTATTTTCTAATTTCAAACCTGCTCACTGTTTCAAAACATACTTACTCATATATATATATATATATATATATATATATATATATATATATATATATATATATATATATATATATATATATATATGCGTACATATAAGGGACATTTTTACGAAGGTTGTATCTAGCATGCAGACTTAAAATTATAGTATACATAAACAGACACAGGAAGACACGGACACACTCACACATATGTATATGTACATTGCTGTTGTTAATTTTATTGCTGATTCGTCAGTTGTGAATGGGCAAATTCCTTGTCCCTTTATCTTGTTCAAATTCTCCACGACATATAAGGGAACGGAGAAAATCGTTATTAAATCAGAATCTGCACACAAATGTTTGTAACAGCTACAATCTCTGATTGTTTTAACATGGGTGTTGGATTAAGTCTTTCACCAACAACCAATCTACATAACATTTTCCTCTCATTTTAAGAAGCTTGCATGGGATTTCTATAATTTAAGTAATGCAAATTGTGATTTGTCAAAACGTTTAAAGTTTAAACCAGTCTTTTCACTCAGTGATAGAAATCAGGTTTACGTCTATGTTTAGCTTCAAATAGAGAATTCTCAGCATTACTTGACCGTTTAATGAGAAATTGGATACTTTGTTCTATCCACACTATTCGATACAGAATTTTGTATATCAACAGTATCCAAATTTCAAATGGGACTAAGCATTCTTTTGTTTTACTAAATCAAATTCCCATAAATTTACGCATATGTCGATTTTTAATCCATGTACTATTTCTATTATTTAGTTAATCAATCTGTCGAGGTTAGTCTTGCTTTTCATCATTACGGGTCTGATAGCACCAGTAACGTACGGTAATATTTACTCGGCTTTACCCTACTCCAAATTTGTTAGCCTTCTGCTTAAATCAGAAACCATTATTAGTTATACGTGTTCCGAAAGATGCATTGTTATGCAAATTAGGGGAGATTAATTTGCATATAATTAAATTGGAAGGGGTTATAATAATTTCGACTGACAGGTTTCTCATTATTTTTCCTTCAATAATAGAGATAGATAATTATACGAATGAACTAACGATAACATTATCATATATCAGTTTATAAAATTATTATGTAGAGAAATGAATGTTGCACATTATTATCGGTAGAGCGTCAGGCAACATGCTTTGCATCATAGGGTTATGGCCCTTTAGGTTCTGAGTTTAAACCGCGGCGAGCATTGCTTTGCCTTTCATCCTTATGGGGTAGATAAAATAAAGTACCAGTAATGCACTGGGATAAGTGCTGGCCATGTGACAAAAGTAGAAACAATTATTATGCTTTTTCTTCTAACAGGGAGAGGAAAAGTTATGTATCTTAACTATATTAATGTAAGGAGTGCGGGACTACGTACGGTTTATTTCATTTAATCCGGTTAAGTTGGATTACTTTGAATAAATAATGAATGAATATTACATAATGTATGTATTAAATTTCGTAATGTTTCATTAAATTTAACATAAATAATTTTATTGCTTATTTAAAATTAACTTCTTTTCAAAGTTTCAAATGTTTACACTTCCGGTATATCGTCGCTACCACCACCACTTCAACTACCATATATATATAGAAAGAGAAGGTGTGTGATGAGAGAGATACAGAAATATAGAGGTATTATGATTTTCAACACGCCGACGAGTATGTGTGTGTATGTGCACTTACATGCATCTATATGTATGAGTATATAACTATTATGAGTATATAACTATAATCGCGCAAACGCAAACATATAAAAATACACGCTCACGGACATACATTCACATAAATACACATACTTTCACACATATACATTTACACAAACACACACATACTCTCAGGATAGCAGGGTTCGATGAATTGGAAATGGGAGGGTAAAATAAGTAAGAAGTTTTATTTATTTATTTACAACACAGTTTAACTCTTTTTGTTTAAAAACTTATTTGTATAAAAATCTAATATAATGGTTACAGAACGAAAACAATAACAAATATAGTATATACAAAGGAAAGGAAAAGTAAAAAAAGAAAGAAAACAATACACAAACACGTAATACACACTTTTTAGACCACATAGAACAAAATGTAGGTGAGAAAGTGAAAAAACGAGACGCTACCAGAACAAAAGTTAACAACATAGCGAGAAGCACTGGGAAAACTCTCTAAAAGTTTTTGAGGCAAGCCAGCACGCTCGCAGCGTTACCTGGAGTGATAGCGAGGCTGAGGTGCTGGAACAACCAAGTGCCCTGACTAGCATCACCACTTACCTCTGTTTAGTTAGTTGGTAATAGGAAAGTGTGTGTATGTGCGCGCTCGTGATTTTGTCGGCGTTCTTAAATTAGAGACATGTGTGTGTGTGTGTGTGTGTGTGTGTGTGTGTGTGTGTATGTGTGTGTGTGTGTGTGTGTGTCACTGTTTTAAAGTTAGAGATATATATGTGTGTATCCCTTTCGTTCCTTTTACACACACATACATTCAAACAAACACACATATATATTGTGTGATGGACGGGTGGACAGAAGTCCCTCAATTTAATATACATGCGAATGGAACTCTACTGAAGAAGTTAATGGAGTCCAAGTATCTTGGAGCCGTGTTCATGAGTGATGGAATGCAGGAGGCTGAATGAAGTGCAAGAATTGCAAATGCTGATGCAGCAATGCGGCAGCCTCAGCATTCAGCAATCCGAAGAAAGGGTATACGTAAAAGCCAAACTTGCTGTCTTCCAGGTATTCCTGCCAACTCTTACCGAGGATCATGAATCTTGAGTAATGACCAGAAGAATACAATTTGGAGTAATCTTACTCGATAAAATGCATAGCTCAGCGACCAGATATTCACTCCTGGCAGAGCCGTTACTCCTCCGAATTGAGAGATTATAACTCCGATATTCTGAGCATGTGGCTCAGTAAAGAATTGCTGGACATATTTTACAGGCAAAACCAACCGGCAAGAGACCCAGAGGTAGACCCTGAGCAAGATAGTTGGATAACATATATGAGCTTGGCTGGTCATGCTTTGGGATCCAGGTGGATCAGTTAGAGATGATTACTTCTGACAGACTCGCTGGAAGGTGTGTCTGAGAAGGGCTCTGCCCCCATGACCCTCTCAGAAATAAGTGGGCGAAGAAGTTATTGTCAATTTACTTTTCAACTTACATATATATATTTACGTATAATACCAACATGCACACTACATATGCTAGCAGAGAACCGCCCGCCGGCGGAATTTTCGCTAGTTCCAATAATTTATCAAATTTCGTAAATAATATATTTTTACGTAAACTCTATATGCGACAGACATTTCACCTGCATCGGGATTAACTTATTTTATTATAATCCATGTCAAATATTGTTTTCTTGACTTTCTTACATCATTGAACTTAACGTATTTAACAAAATGAAAGTTACTTCTTAATACGACATCCTAAAATTGTCTCTGCAGTTTATTATGTTTTGCGAATTATACGTAACAAACTTAAACCTGGAAAATAGCATTGGACATTACAACAACAGAATTCGATATATCTACAGGATCCAAATTTCAAATGGGATTACATATTTTTCTCTTTTTTTTTTCTTTTACTAAATCATGCTCGTAAATTTACACGTATGTTTATCCCCAACCGTGTAGTATTTTTATTATTTAGTTATTTAATCTCGTCGAGCACATCTATGATACATGAATTTAGAAATATTAAATTTCTAATGAATTGCGAGTAGTATATTCAGTTGTGATATATGATTTCATTATTAGGAACCACAAAAAGTTTTACATCAATGCTACAAGTTTTATTGAAGAAAGAAGAAACTGCCAAAGGATATTTGAAACAAGTCGGCGACAACATCGTATCACCTATCACACTTAATATCCAATCTGGTTTTTATTTTTTTTCACACCATCTTCCCCCTTTTAATTCATGTCTTAACTACACATAGGAACCACAATTCCCATCTCTAGAAATAAAAAGAATATGCACTCGAAATCTTAACATATGATCTTAACTCAATGGTACAGCTTCTTTGACCGCTTACAGCGAATTACATTACTCTTCATATAGAACACTGAGTGAAACTACTTGCAAGATTCCACATCCAGATGCATCAACCGTTGAACATACACCTACCAAACATGAAAACACGCACATGCACAATGTACGTACTCATACAAATGTATAACCCGAAATGATCCCCATTATATACATAAAATACTCCCATTGTAAATAATACACAGACAACTACTACTACAAACGTACATATCTAAGTTAATAAAGAAAGTTCTACACAGCCCGCAAACACACACACTTAGAATTATACAAAACTAATCACGCACGTTTACACTTCAAATTATACCAACCCATATATCAACACAGTCATACATTCGAAGGCAAAGTTCAAATACACACACAATCACGCACACACATACGCATCCAAACAAAAACACACATACATATATATATGGTGAGAGACAGGCCCACATCACGTATAAGCAAATCTCCCTCTTCACACAATCTATAGACCCACCGATAGTCCTAAAATAAACAACACACACTTGCACACAAACACAACTCATAGATGTGTTCAAATTTCACACATTTATATACGAAAAAACATGGCCCTTGCCAAACTCTTCATTCATAAACACACATTATTAATCATCCTAAAACTTCTCACCAATTTTCAAAAGGATAAATTAATAATTGTTTCTACTTTAGGCACAAGGCCAGCAAATACCCAGTGTATTACTGGTACTTTATTTTATCGACTCCGTAAAGATGAAAGGCAAAGTCAACCTCGGCGGGATTAGAACTCAGAATGGCAAGGGCCGTAACTCTATGCGTCAAAGCATGGTGTCCGACCCTCTACCGATACTGCCAATTCACCGTCCTAAAGGATAAATTAATAATTGTTTCTACTTTTGGCACAAGGCCATCAATAACCCAGTGCATTACTGGTATTTTATTTTATCGACCCCGTAAGGATGAAAGGCAAAGTTAACCTCGGGATAAATTAATAATAACCAGGAAATATTGCAGTATTCGCAATCCCCCCTCCCACACTTCCTACGAATGGTGAACATATAATATTTCATTTTGTCATTACATTTTGCATTCTTATTTAATCTAATGTAGTGTCCATTTTATTATTATATTACAGTTATACATTTTGTGCACTTTTTTTTTATATTAATTTCATCATGTATTCTGATAATTTATCTCATGGAGTATTGAGAAGTATATATTAATAGATGTATGGTAGATGACACTCTATTTTGCTTTTAATTATGCATATAGGCATATGAGGATATCATATTCTATATCGAAAGAAAATCTATAGGAATGCATTTTACCGTAATTTCCAAATTTGGTTGCCTGTATATATACGAAAGAGTGTGCCAAGTCCAGAAGAAAATATGTGTCTATTCTATTTTAACGTGTTATTTCTTGTATATTATTCATTATATTATGACTCACTATTTGTTCACATTTGATATACCTAAGTATTTTCGAGAACACTAATAAAAGTTGTATGAAAATGTTTCATCCTGAATTTAATAGTAATTGTTATGGACAGAGAAAACGCTGTCACAAAAGTGTTGGGTGGAGGAAACAGCACCTGCATTGTTTTGGTGGTATACTACCACCGTACAGGCGTACCATGGTGCACAATCAACGGACGAGACTAGAATGCATGTTTTTCTGGTTTCAGGAAAAATAATGAGTCATACTGCAGCTATCGTCTGGTGAAATCGCGATGATATGGCTAATAATATGCAGAAACGTTAACGTACCTGCATATTTACTTCGAGGACTGCGACGAAGGTGATGAAGAGGGCGAAGACCAACCAGTGTGCGCTTAACTGCACCAACTCTTCCCGCAAATCGAAACCTTAACCGAACTGCAGTCCTCAGAAAAGCGTGGACCAAGTTTGGTTCCATTTACCGAGGGTGTTGCCAGATGCGCTCAGTGTTTCATCAGCTGGGTGCCACGCTGCGTGGTTAGAAAAAAACACATCTTTTCATGATATAGTAGTAGTAGATGGTATGAGCAATGATAGCCTGCTGGAGGCTCTAAATGTCGACGTGATCAGTCTGAATAGATTGATCTGGAAGCATTTAATTTGGCAATTATGGGAAATTTATAAGAACCTTTGACATGGAATTACTACAGTGGGGCACTACCATTTTTAAACAGTAGATAACGAATATCGTATACACACTAATACATTTAATTGCATACCATATAGATTGAGATATATTTCAGATATATTTCCATAGGCTAATGAAGGACAGGGAAAAAAAATTATTCTGTTTAACTAATTTACTTTCTGTTTGAGAAAATTTATTTCAGCTCTTCCTATATATTAATAGCAGAAACTACATAAGTTTTAAAACTTTGTATGTATTTTTGCTTATATGGTTTGTTTCATTATATATTGTCCAGTGGACTGTTATATATATATATATATATATAACATGGAAATAGCAGAAAATATAACATCTAAACACTTTTGGCAAAAGCTCCATAAGGTGAATGAAGCGTACAGTTTTATGAGAATTATGTGACAGAATATAGCTGATTTTATCCAAACCAGTACGTATGGTTTGATTAATGTATTCTTATAATACACTGCAACTATATGCAAGAGGAATGGTTGCATCAACTTATCTCTTCCAAGTTGACCAGTATCCCCAAAACGGAATTCAATAAAACTATGTTTGATCCTTTGTTTTTTCCAAATTCGATGGGTGAAATATTAAATGACAAACTTGATTCAACTGCGTATTGAACATTGTTACCATTGTCCTCCCACTCTCAATACTTAATGCAGTTATATGTTTGTCATAGTCGTAATTTTCTATCAAATATGTAAATAAATAATTAAATAAAGACAAAATGAGACCATTTATCTATCAAATAATGCATTCTTGATATATTTTCGATTATAGTGGCAAATAAATGCGTCCAAATCAAGACTTTTCAAAATGACTCTTTTCAGGGCCTCTCAAAAAGGAGAGAAAGTTGTTTGCAAAGCAAATATATGGACCGATTACTTATCACAGATTGTCCTCCAATAATCACCCAAAGGCCAGGTTCACGTATTAAACTGAAGAAGAGTTCAGGTAGACAATGCTGGGATTTCAAAAGGCGCAGGAACAAATACCACAATGCATCGTGTCCAACAATAACAATTTCCCAAATTTCTTTTCTAGAATGTGGATTTCATTTTTTTTTCCAAGAAACACACAACACACACACATAGACACACACACCACACAAACACACAAACTCACACACACATACAAACACACATACATACACACACAGTTATACATATATGTGTGTGTGTGAGTGTATGTGTGTGTATAAAGAAGAAAGGGAAACATCTCATGTAGTCCCAGACGTAGAGGGAAATCTAAGGGGATTGAAATATGTTCGTTATTTTAAAAAAAATCACTTATAACGAAGGTCCATTCTGACTATACCGCCTTAAATTGCTACACAGTGCTTGGGTAACCCCAGACTACCGAAGCTGGCTGCATTGCTTCTTTCTTACTATCTGTAGAATACTGAAAGAAATTATGATTTGTGAATTGTTAGGACATATTTCGGCTAGCAATAATCAGAGACTTGGTCTCTCTTTGTCATGCGGAGTGCTCTGATGAGCCATTTTTGTACTTTTGCATTTACTTTTCCTTGATATAGAAACTCACACACACACTCATATATATATATATATATATATATATATATATATATATATATATATATATATATATATATATATATATATATATATATGGGGGGGGGGGGTATGGATGTGTATGGGTGTGTGTGAATGTATGTATATATATATATATTCCTTTGTTGGATAAATTCCGGAATACTTGATGATGTCACAGGATTCATACTGAACCCGGTCATTGAAATGTTCATAGTATAATAAACCTTTAAGGAATTATACCAGTCCAGACTCCTGTTATTTTATTATATATATATATATATATATATATATATATATATATACATTTCTCTTCTGTATTCAACATTTCTACAAGTATTCGTCTACAAATTGAACTGCCATCACTAATGTTGCCACGCTTGAAATCGTACCTGTCGTCAAGTCGCGTATTTGATCCACTTCACCGATAAATATTCTGTTCTAAAATAAAAAAAAACATAGCTATATAAAAAAAAATTTACAGGCGTATATAACAAACGTTTAATTCCAAAAGTAACTTAAGTACAAGTCTTAATAGCGCATACCCATCCCCGTAAACAATTTAAGTAATATAGATATAAATGAATGCCTACAGACGAGGTGTCTTATATAACATGTTAACTATAGATATTTGTATATAGTGCAAAATATAATATGGGACTACATTAAAGACCGTCAAATACTACACATCCCCACCAAAAATTAAGAAACGAATGATTTTCTAAATCTCACAAAATTCACCCTACACTAATGGATGCTTCCCACTACAATGTACTCCTCGCATCTGCAAATACTCATTAACATAGAATGATTCAATGACGTATGCTTGAACAAGCAGCAAACCCATAAAATAATCGTTAAATAGTTCAATATTCCAGAAATGCTAACCAGACTATTATAAATAATTACTCGAAAATGAATTTTAATAATGGGAAAAATAAATATGCTCACAAGAAAGACGCGTATGATATATTATGAATTGTCGGCTTTTAGCAACCAACAATTCACGTATATTTCTCCATCTTTCTACAGCGTTGACAATCTTTTTCCGTAATTCGAATACATACACGTTCAAATCCTCCCCACGGTTCATAAGAAAAACATTAACTTGTTATCCCAGCTTCAATTGTAAGGGCTAAATTTCAACTATTCACATATATTGACCAACTTTGTCTTACCAGTGGTTGCAGCTATTCCAACACACACCAAGTATGTCTTCATCTCTGCAACATGTTTATAATTTTCCTCTGCATCTAGGGCATACTCAACGTGGATATTACGATCTCCGAGTGGAAACCTCCTAACACGATGGAAACCAAATTCTAAATGCTTCTTTGATCATTGTACAACGCTTGAGATCAACACCTTTTTCGTTTAGTGCCTCCTAACCTCAAACCCAACTCCTTCGTTTTCAGTAATATCTAACAATATTTCATTTGGTTGGTATAGATGTTTCTCAACTAGTCGAGACCTATTCGTGGGCACGTTGAAACCTAAACCTACCTCATTTTCTTTATTCCATTGTTAAATTTTTCGTTTATTAATTTCTGTCTTACACTAAATTTCGCATTTATCACCTCCAACGCCTTTGGTAACGTCCAGGATAATTCTATTTCTGTTTACAAACTGCAATCATCCATCTTCATGTTTCATCCACCCAGTGACATTTTCATTGACCATGGCACCGTCTCATCCCACCTAAATTCGAAGTTGCTGTTACCTATTCACGCATCTCCGCTACAACTAATTCTATATGAAAATTTGAAATGTAACCACTCCCTTCAGTTCACTAATGCTTTTAGTGCCGTTGCTTCCACTGCACGCTGTACGTTGGGGAAATCGATCACCTCTCCTTCCCTCTTGCTTAATAGCTGCTCCTCCACCAGTCCCCTTCCTTTTCTCTTCAATTATTATCTCACCATCATTCTCGTGGAAATTCCTTACCCCTTTACACATCTTTGTTCAGACGCGACAAATGTTTGACTGACTCTCAAGTAAACAGGCTTTTTTTATTGCTTTCAACTACCATTTTCGATATTTGTCACTTCTTTCAAGTTGTCGCCACATTACACAAACATAACTCGATATTTTATGCCACCAATTATTCCACCATTACGTCTAAGAATATCAAGTATGCTATTAAAGGCTGAACAACATACGGCCCACAGACAAGCTAGAAAAGACTTGTCATAAAAAGCAGAGAAGATAACGTCATCTATTCCATCTCATGTTAGTAGAAACTCCACCCTGAAACCGAATACAATGAAAGCTTCAATTGTAAAGTGAAATCTAAGCTTATCGCTTGTGTTGGAAGTGATAAGTTATGCCCCAAATGTAGCCCCAAAATGGGAAGCTGCTTATTCCATACGAAGTAGAAATGTGTTAGATATCCACAAAGTTCGAGGAGAGCATTGTTCAGTTGTGATGGCTGCATCAAGTTTGTTTTAATGTGCTTATTCTGTCTGTCGAAGAAAGTCCTCTGTACTTTCTTTGTGACAAAAGCGTGTGGGGTCTGGAAAAGTCAACAGTAGCTCGGAAATGGCAATATTTGATCATCATACTTGTTGAACTATATTTGATATTGTCCATGTTAAGTTAATATGGTGCATCATGAGATTCAGATTAATCATTCGACTCACATTCTTAATCATGTTACAGCTTGATTAAGTGCGGCTAATAAGCAAATTTGAATTGTAGCCTCGGCTGCATATAATGACAGATAATGTCAGTTCCTCGGAAGGTAAGACGATCAAAACAGGAGTAAATAGGCTAGATGTATAATATACTTTGTATGTAGGCAAAATACCCCCACCGGTCACGAATGTCCATGGGATTTGCATCTAATTTTCCCTCCGAGAACAAGTCCTAGCAAGGTTTTTGTGGAAGACCAGCAATCAACAATGCTTACCAGACTATCTCTACACGCCACCGATGAGGTCCAAGGGAAAGGCAATGGCCGATACAGCTTGCAAAAGGGACGTCGCAACTCATTTTTAGAGATGAATAAACTGGAGCAACATGAAATAAAATGTATTGCTCAAGGATACAGCGCATCACCCGGTCCGTGAATCGAACTAATAACCTTATAATAACCTTACACGTATATATATATATATATATATATATATAGTAATAATAATAAATGTGAAGACTAAAATCCAAAGAGGGCTCGATAAGGATAAATATATATCAAATATATAAGAACCGTAGAGCAAATATTTATTTGCAACATTGTTTGAAATATCCACTTTTGCGTTTACAGATTGACTTTGTTAGTTTCAGAAGATCCCGTTAAGGGTGAAAGCAGCGATTCTTTGCTTAAACTTTAATCTGTTATTTTAATAAATATATATATAAACAAGATGGCGTAGGACAGAACAAATGAGAGGCACAAAAACAAATAAATGAATCCCCAGTCACTGAAGAGGTCACAGAATGTGTGACGAAAGAACTTTGACAATATATAAACAACCATCTGGTTGTGGAACCAACTAACCAACCGGAAATTTATAAATTCCTAAATGTATAAATGTCTTATAATAAATTGAAGTGAAAGCAATGGTGCGTGTGTTTCTTATTGGCAACATGACCCTCCCAAAGTATAACAATATATATATATATATATAGAGAGAGAGAGATAGATATAGATATATAGATATATAGATAGATATGTTTCTTTTTATTTGCCACCAGGGCATCAAAAAGTGGGACAAGTACAATGGGGGGAGTTTACACAAAAAGGCGAGTAAAGAAAACAAATAACAAATATAAAATTAACAATAAAGTCCTCAATAGGGAGGGGGCGTATGGGGGGTCGCACACACCCCCGAAAAAAGTGTGCAACCCCTTCTCCTCAGGAGCACAGAGAGAGGGTGCTCCCTCGTTCCTTCCTCTTTTCCACCTACAGGCTGATGTAAAGAGAAGGCCCATTCACACGGGCCATTCTCGCCACTTTCACCCACCTTTCATAAAAACGACTGGGGTGGAGCACCTCTCTCTCCATCCTGATAGATAGATAGATAGATATACTTAAAATGTATTCCCCCATATTAACGTTACATTCATCCTCTTGTTAATTTCTTCTCTCTATCTCTCTCGTAGTATTAATATTTTTTTCTCTCTCTCTTTCTTCTCTCTCTTTCTCCAGTGTCATTTAAATAAACGGTTGTTTTTCAATTATTTACATATTCATTTGCATATTCACACATAAGTTTGAATAATCCCTAATATATTTCCACTATCCAGTGAATTTCCAACCGATAAGGTATGATTTTCATGGGTACGTCTCTATTTATAAAATAAACTCTGATGAAAGCGTACCAATGTTGTCTTGGTTGCCCTTGAAATATATATAATAAAATAAATATGTTTTTTATAAATATAGTTTCCATTTATTTACTGTCATTGAACGTTTACTCCAGTAAACTGTTGAGTGCTCTAAATCAGTTATAAACATTTATGTTTGTCGGATTTCCAACAAATTAAATACAACTTCTACATATAAATAGTTTCTTTAATGTTGAGCACTTTAAATTATAACTGATTGCTAAATAATGGAATTCTTTAGAATTTTTTCTTCTCTAAAAGATGTATCTTTACCTAAGAATAAGGACTATCTTAAACAACTCATTGAGAAATCTGACTCCTTTATACGAAGACTTAGAGGGTGTGCCCTCCATTTCGATAGAAAATCAGATGAAAAAACAAATAAATCCAGTTACAACTTCGATATGATCTTCAAATCCAAGAAAAATCCACCTAACAACAAACTATTAATGGAATTTGAAAATGAAATACTATCAATTATACAAAACATCAAATTCAAGAAAAGACAATTTGCAGGCCAGGAATACCTTAAAGGCCTTAAAAATGATATAGACAATCTTGAAAAAACTGAGAAAATCCTCGTAAAATCTGACAAAACTAACAATCTACACAGAATGCAAAAGGACGAATACAATAACCTTATATTGAAAGAACTAAGGAAAAACTACAAAATAACAAGCAATGAAGATTTGGAAATAGTAAATAGCGAAGTTTCTGAAATAATTTATAAATTAGGCATTGAAAATAGGACCGATCCCTTTATACCTAGAAAATCAAAAATGAACCTGAAAGACCACAAAATAAACTTTGAAATAGAACTACCAATCAGACTTAGGCATAGTTAGTAAACATATATTAGATAGAATCATACCACAATTTAAAGAAATATCTTACCTAAAACCATGGAACGGTACTAACGAAGTTATAGATTGGTTCAATAACATAAAATTTAAACATAACAAAAAATTAATTCAATTGGATATTGCAAACTACTTCTCCTCCATTACTCCTAATTTAGTTATCTATGCATCTAAATATACAGATTTATCTAGCGAAGAAATGCATATCATTTTAACCGCACGGAAAACTTTAATTGAATTCAACAATGATCTCTGGACTAGAGCTGATAGAAAAAATAATTTTGATATCACCATGGGGTAATCGGACTCGGCGCAAATAGTAATTCTGAAATTAATAGAAAAAGAAAATCAATAATACAATTTTTCAATAGCTACAATCTTAAGTTAGAAATAGAGAATAACTATCAAATTGTTAACTTTTTAGACGTAACATTAAACCTTAATACAGGGCTCTACTATCCATTCTATAACATTAATGAGAATCTAAACTACGTAAGTTTTAACTCTAATCATCCTAGGTCTATCAAGAACACTATTGTAAATTATATCCAACAACGTACTTCACGCATCTCGGCTAATAAAAACATTTTTGACGATAAGGCAGAATATTATAATGAAGCTTTAAATAGAGCAGGCTATATAAATAAGATTAAATACATCGACAGCAGTGATTAGGCAAATAACCCTACTAATAATTATAATTACAATAAAAAATATAACTTAAACTCTAAAACTAACAGAAGAAATAGAACTAGAAATATAATTTGGTACTCACCCCAATTCTCATTAAGCGTTAACACACCTTTAGCAAAGCTATTCTTTAAAGCACTAGATAAATATTTTCCAAAAGCCCATAGATACCACTCAATCTTTAACAGACATACAATAAAACTATCTTACTCTACTACTATAAACATATCACAAAATATAAATAGAATCAATATTAAAAATTTAAACCATAACCAAAATTGCAGTAATATCTCTAGCAATATCCAACATAATAGTACCGTTTAAAATATAAGTGCTTATATAAGTACGTGGTCTATAAAGGCACAGTCAAAACCAGTGATAATATATTTAGCTATGTAGGTGCAAGTTCTACAGAATTTAAAATTCGTTGGAATAATCACAAATGCTCTTTCCGAAAACTTGATAACAAATCTTCAACTTCTCTATCAAACCTGAGATGGAACTTAAAATGCAGAAATATGGACTATTATTTAACTTGGGGAATACTTTCGAGGCACCTTCCTATCCAAACACAGCTTTATCTAGATTTTGCAAATTGTGTGTTGAGGAAATATTTCTTCATACTTAAAATTAAGAAATCTTTTAATGTACGGACGAATTTATTTAGTTCTTGTAAACATCGCCTAAATTCAACGTTTAGAACTATATGTAAATTATAATTACATTTATAATATTTCTAGGTATCCTCATAACAACCTTATCCACTCTTTTTTAATATATTGTTATCTGTAAATCATATCTATAATATTTGCTATAATTTCACTTCTTAAAATGTCTTAAAATATATGATACTAACTTTAAAATTTTTAATTTTAATTTTACTTTTAATATTTTTTAATTTTTTTTAATTTTTAATTTTTTATTTTTTATTTCCTAAATTTTTCATATATTTTTTTTAATTACTCATTATTTTTTTTAAAATTAACTTATCTCTTATGAATTAATTTTTTTTAATTTTTCCGAATTTTTAATATTTTTTAATACATTTTTTTTAATATCTTTTATTAGATTAATAACCACTAACGAAGCTGTTTGTGCCTGCATGTTTATTTTAAAACATGGTGTTTGAGTAAAAGTCTGTATATGCAAGTATGCATGTTACGAACAAAAGTTTATTGTTGTAGTACATAAAAGTGAGAAGATCGCAGAAATTGAATTATGAAGGAATTTCAAATCGAATCCCGATACAACAATCTCTGAAATTTCGTTTATTTCTCTAAAACGAAAATTAATTACCTTGTGATTTCATTCTTAAGATATTTTGGATTATTACATATACCCTAATGCAATATGTATCCCCTGATTATATCGAATTAAATTTGTATTACACTATAACAAAAAGTTCTTCGACATCCTGAGATGTATTTATATAGAACTTACACTTCTTACCAATACCGGCGCATACACGCAGAAACAGATACGCTCATATAATCATATACACAATGTATTAAAGATCTTAGTCATTAACTACCTTTATCAGAACATCTTCTACACTGAGAAACATCATTCATTATTTTATATCTGCCGTAATTATTAAACAATTAAAATGTTATTTAAAGCGATGGATCATAATGAACAAATAAATCCTGAGACGGCACACTTTCATTACTTTGCTTTAATTACTACTATCGTTTAATTAATCTACTACCGCCTCAGCGTCGCACCTTGCCCCCTTCAAATTTTGGCAAATCGGAGCGCCTGCTCCATTAGTGACGTGGTTCATCTGCTGCCGGTGGCCTGTACACGATGGATTAAGGATGCGCAAACATGCGCTGCGGATACGGCTTCTCCATGTATTACTAAACGGTTAACAAGGTTGTTACCATAAGTCAGACAGCGCGACTCTTTGACTGAGATGTAGTCAATGATGTCGGAAATTGGGCACCTGGAATCTGGTATGTTGTCAGGCACTAACTGACTTCTTCCAAGCGGGCAATGTCGTTAGTGAACATGTCACTGTAGAGCTCTGTATAGTGCTAGTGGGGGGAAATTGTGCCTACCCTCTCGGAGAGACTCTGGCAGTCGACGAAATCTCACTAAGCAGTCTGTTCCGAAGGACTTTCGAACTGGGGATTATGGACAATCTCCAAAGCTCCATGTTGTGGCATTTCTATCAGTTCGAGTTAAAACCCTGGAAGCGCGGTCTGAAAGTCTTCTCCGAAATGCGCACAGAGTGATGAAACCGCTTTGCAGGCACTCGGCCAGTGTCCGTGCATTACTGACTTGCATAATTTTGTCGAACAGCTATTATCGCACGATGGACTCTCCGACTATTGACCGTGTCGATTGTGAAGATCGACTCGTTGCCTTCTCTAGGCTGGAAAGGGCAGGCTGTTTTCCTTCGACTGGTGGCTACAGTGAAATAAGTTGCGTTGTGGACGTAGCTGAAAGGATCTACGACAGATACTTTCCTCTTCAGCCAATCCTTCATTTTCAAATCCTGCTTGGAGAATAATGTAAGGGTAGAGAGTGAAGTGCTGGATCTCTGTACATCTGCTAAAATGTTGCTGAATGTATCGAAGATGAACCGATCGAATGGCTCTACCTAGACTATGCGAATGTAGGCTGGATAGTTAGGTCTGGAGATTGGTGCCCTCATAGTGTGGTGTTGGATATGGTAATTGAGTATTGTTGACTTTTGTTTGTTATGTAAATTGTTGTTTAATTTTATATATTATCCTTTCTTATTTTACACCCCATTTGTTCCTGTATTTTGTATCTTCCTACCTGTCTCACCATTGATGCCAATGAAGAAAGCCTTATTCTCATTATTTTTATTGTTATTATTAGTATTATTATTATTAGTGTGCTAAATCTCTCGAGACACGTATAACTACGACGGAGTAAGTTAGTTGATTTTTTATGTGTTAATGAAATTTCATACGGAATATTATACATTGTTGTGTAGCTAAACAAATCGTCTTTCAGGAGAGGTTTAACTGTAACTGTCGCTCTTCAGAAAATCGTGTTTCTTTGCAATTACACCTCTCAATTCTCTTTTCTTTTAAATTGTTGGAAATTTTTTTTTTCTAAATTCCAGACGGAAAAATATTTGTCCGCAGGGAAAAACAGTGGGTTTTTCAGAAAGTCGAACAGCCCTTTTCGTCCAATCGCATGGCAGGAGAAACAACAAGAGAAGCAGCAGCAACAGTGGCAGTAGCATTGACAACAACAGCAGCAGCACCAGCAGTAACGGATTTAACATTTCCAGCAGCAGAGAATACACAACGCCAGATTAATACGATAATTTCCCGTCGCTAGAAAAATCAACCCCAAGAATTACAAACAAAGATAACACTAACAACAGCGCCAGCGCCACCACCACCTTATCAACAACAATAGCAGCGTCCGCAAAAAAGTCTCACTTATCCACCCAGCGTCATGAAAAACCGACGTTTTGTGTTCGTTTTCCTACCACGCAATTGGACAGAAATCGCGCTGGGTGAAACAGGCGACTGGGTCGCAGGTCCCAAGGCTATGGATGCGGTCTGAGCACAGAAAACCTACATAGCCCGAGGACCGATGTATGGCTCAGTGGATGTTCTTGTAGTAAGACGCCTTACACCCCCTGGCGGATAATGGACCAAGCCTAGTTGTCTCCCCCTGGTTGAGAACCCCTTTCTAGGTAAGCAGCAGACAGCCACGGGAAAGCAGACAGCAAACCGCAGACGGCCTCTGTACCATGAAACAATAGACAGACCACAGCACCCAGAAAACAGCTTTTGTAATTGTAATACGTTGCCTTCACCACAACTGGATCACGTAAATATTGGTATGTTGGTTCATTTGTAATATAATAAACACATGATAAACAAAATAAACATCACCTTTATTTACATTGTTGAATATAACTCTCGTTGTGGTTATTATCTTGTCTACGCACACACCCACTCACTTGTTATAATTCTATGGAGTACCTATCGTTTCACTTACACAAATGGTAAATAGTCGAGGGACTTTCCCTCACGTCTATATTGATAAAAACTCCAACTAGGATACATCAATTACCACATTCTCTTCGCTACACAGGAAGAAGCAGAGCAATTTCCATTACGCCACTCCGCAGTGACACAAATAGTGATGGTGCCCCCATCTGCGGCCAGAGAGTCGTTAGGGTCCGATTGACCCAGCTTCTGCCCCTCAGTGGAGATCGCTTACCTGATGGCGGCCGTCCTCGCTGACGTCGAGGAGTCAGCAATAATCCTAGATGTCATGCGTATAAGACAGGAAAACTGGGCAGGCTCGTGGATGGAGCATAGAGGCCATCCCCGTGGTGTTCGACCTGGACGACGGCAGCCATCTACCTGATGGTAGGCGCCCAAGGTGTCACGCGTGCGGTGACAAGTCGCACCTTCAGGCCTTCCGATCCAAACTCAAGAAGGCGGGAACGCGCTCCCTCTTCTACCAACGTCGTGTTCCGCGACTGGAATGGCCAAACCATCCGAGGCCGCAATGGCAGAAATACAACAAACACCAACGACAAAAACACCATCTCCTCCACCACCAACAGTAGCAACAAGACTAATGGAGAGCATGCCCGTTCCCGATATCGCGAAATCGTAGAGGGAGAGTGATGACGCTGAAGGGTGGAAAACTATCGCAACGAAAAAAATTAAGAACTCCCTACCTTCGCCCGCCAAAAAGAGAGAGGAGATAAAACAAAAAGATCCCACCACAATCACCATCAATAATCACATCCCCACAAACCACCTGCATCATCACCACCACCACCGAGTAGAGTGAACACTCTCACCCAGAAATGGGCCGTCCGTCATGCCTTGTCCTAGGCCTTACCTGACTGCGCTGGAGCGTTTGCTCTTTCGCTTTTTGTGGAAGGGACGCGATCCAATGGTCAGACGGTCCACCTGCTGTCAACACCCGCTATGCGGAGGATGGACATGCTGTGACTGATGATGCGTGGACATGCGCTCAGGCTACGCCATCTCCACCTCTTCCTCAGCGGTGATCAGTTGTGGTCGCCATTTGTTAGAGACGTATTTCCCCCGCTCGTCTCCTTGACGGAGTTGCAGTACTGGGTCAAGCGAAGAACGAGAGGGAGAGCTTGGGGATCGGTTTGTCTTCTGGCGCTGATAGCCCTCGACCAGTGGGGCGATGTGATCGGTAGAAACTCCACCTTGTTGTTCTATAGAGGATTAGTGGAGGTAAAGAGCGACGACGTCGTTATGAAGACTCTGGATGTCGATGAAAATCAACTAGCGAATCTCTTTGGGAGAACTTTCGGGCCGGAGTCCATGGACAATTTCAATAAATCCCATGCTAGGCTTTACTACCGAGGAACTTTGCCAGTTCAGGATGAATTCTACAGGCACCGAAGTTCCATCATCCAGTGTACCAGCATCGCTGACTTGTGTGTTTATGTTGAACACCTGATGTGACGTGTAGGACGGATCTGAGTCCAATGTGAAGATTTCACCGCCCCTCCTTTAACCAGGAGGAGCAGGCACTTTTTATCAGCCTGGTGGCCATTGTAAAAGAGGTCGTAAGGAGGACGCATCAGAGAGGGTTGAAGACAAGAACCTTCGGTGACGCCTGCATTAACATTTTCAGGTTTCCCCTGAAAGGAAAATCAGGGTGGAGAGAGAAGTGCTGCCTTCCAGCCCGTTTGTTGAAAGCTGGGTGAGAGAGGCAAGAATGGCCCGCGTGAATGGGCTTGCTCTAAGCGTGTGCCTGTAGTATCGTTGGAGGAAAACTGGAAGAGGGCTCTTGCCCTAGCTGTCTGGGTGACAGTGGCTTATTTCTGGGCTTTCTCCACGAGTGACCCAAGGAAGTCTCCCCCACCATATTGGGGAATTTTTCGTTGTTTCTTTTTGTGTTAAATCCTTTGATTTGGTGTTTATACATATAATTTTGTTTTTGCTTTTTACACGCAGAAATACCCATTTTTACCGTCCTGTACTGTCCTGTGTTGTCCTTAACGTCATAAATTATGACAACATTTGCAGTTAATAAAAAAAACATTATTATTATTATTATTGATCTGAACGGACGTCTTTGTGCTCGCTTTCGTAAGTCTCTTTATTTACCTGTCAGAACTTAGTTCTTGTTAAATTTGTGTTGTTGTGTAAGGGATATAAGCCCTTGGACTTTGCCCTGTTATGAGGAAAGTATGATATTTGGGCATTTTGGCCCAAATATTTGAACCTTTTACATTTTTAAAAATTATTGGAAAAAAACAAAAAAGAACATGGCTGAGCCACGCCCCCATCAATATGTCAGCTATCATGTGACAACGACGTAAATGTTGAGAGGAACAACAAACACCACCACAAAAAACGTGAACAATGTGACCAATGACAACAACACTGAGAACACTAATTTTGAAAAAATGACAACATCAACCACAACACTAACAGCGACAACCAAAATACAGACAACAGAAAAAAATGACAACAAATGCAACAACAATATTAACACCATCAGCAAGAATACAACCTGCACCGGAACAACAACAACGCCGGCACCAAAGATATAACCAACAAGAAGAACACTTTAGCTCCGACAGCAGCCAAAATGAGACCATGCTTCAGCATGAACCTCTGGAACAAAGATGAAAAGTTGACCCAGGCCTGGAAGCTAGAGCAAACCATCAAGCAAGAGCAAACCTGGGCCAACTTAACTGTCTCGGTAGAAGCTATTGAAGCAGTGGATCGCAGAATGATGCATTACAGATGCATCTCAGCAGAACCCAAGAGAGCAGCCTTAATTTCACAAGCATATGTCGAAGTCGCGCTGAGGTACATCAGGGATGACACCGAATACATAGCGAGGAGCAGACAACACGGCACCATTTCGGTGCTGTTTAAGTCAACGACCGTCGCTATGAAACATGCTATGACACCTTTCAAAATCAGCAAGGCCATAATGTACTCCTTCCACATGAAAAAGAACAGCCCATCTGCGCATTCCCAGAATCACACCAGCACTTTACATGTGGTGGCTTGTGGTATGTGTGATTGTGGAGGGCAAGGATACCGTCCCGATAAAAGTATCAAAAACTGCCAAAGAGGGATAGCCCGGGGTGGACCTGGAGATACTTCTCCAGATCAGGCCGGAGAATGTCAAACAATCCCGGACCACATCCGTCTTCAGAACTGGACGGTAATTCACATCATGACCGAGGGCAAAACGTCGCATTGTTTCGTTTGTGGGGAAAAATCCATTTGCGAGCATTCTGCCGTCAACTGCTGAAAGATACAAGGAGCTCCACTGCTGCCGACACCGGGGCGAGGACCGCCACCAACACCAGCACCGCAAAAACCACCAGCAACAACACCAATAGAAACACAACCACCAACATTGACCACCCAGGGGTGAAACGAGGAAAGTTGTCAAATTCCCCCTCCCCCCAAAATACACACATCAATAAAAACATAAACACATACACAGACACAGGCACACTCACAGACACAGACTCCTCATCTACCAGTAGGAAAGATGAGGGAAAACCAAAATGCCCCAAAATACAAAAAAGGAAACACAAAAAGAAAAAAAAAATCTCAACAAAGCACAACAAACACCCACGATAAAAAATGCAGACACCACCCACACAAACATCTCCCCAACAGCACCAACATCAACACCACCATGACAAGAATCCCCCAAACGCAAGCAACATAAACAGACGCAAGAACAAATACACACACAAACATCTGAAAACATATACACCGCACTCACAACAAACACAGACCCAACCGAAGATTTGTTTCTGGTGCGAATGTCGCTCGATTTATACAAAGAGATACGAGACAACTTTCCTCGGGACGTGGGAACCCCGAACGTAAAACCCACTTCAAGAGTTATAAAGGAGTTCCCAAAGAAACCCCACCAACTATGGAGGTCGAACCACCCGACTTTCACAAGAGCCCGGAAGGTAAGTAAACCTTTCCTCTCTCTTTTAGCCTGCTGACATAGCCGTATTAAGAGTAGGAAGTTTAAATGTTCGGGGCCTGGGATCGTCCTGGAAGCAGAGTCACTTGCTCATCGATCTCAGGTCTCTAGAAATGGATGTAATGTCCATCAGCTAGACCAGGATTTCCCACATGCGCGCACTAGCCCCCATTTTGATCGACTATCCGATCTTCGCATCTGTTAGTCGGCCGGGAATGGAAGGTGGGGTGGAAGTGTTGTTTAGAAAAGGCCTGGACCTCAAGGTAAAGTCGATCTTCCGGGACCCAGACGGTAATTTGGTGGTCCAGGACGTGAACGTTAGCGCAGAGGTGCCTTTAGACTGGTAGCCATCTACGCCACTACTGGAGCAGCACCACCAGACTTCTTTAGACGACTGGAAGCCTTTCTGGATACGTCTTGCCCTTTACTGTTAGCGGGAGACTGGAACGGCATCATAGACGCACGATAGGTACCATCGGTACCTAGAAGCTCTCCTCAAAGCAGCTGGCTTCGGCTCCGTTTTCAGAAGCTAGATCGCTGCAATGCACAGCGGAATCTGCTGAGTCGTCAAAGTTAATGGCCACCTTTCAGAAGCGTTTCAGATCTCCCGAACAGTCCGGCAAGGGTGCCCTCTCTCCTCCCTTCTGTTCGTATTGACTCTCGATCCTTTACTGCGGAAGCTGGAGCTGTTGCAGGGCATCCCGCTCGAACCAGGACGTGGACAAGCTGTAAAGGTTATTGCCGACGACATCACCGTGATGGTGTCGGACACATCAGAAATCAAGGTGATCGGCAACTTATTAGAGGAATATGAAAAGTTGACGGGAGCAAAACTTAAACCGGAAAAGTCGGTGGGCTTGCAACGCTGCACCTGTACAGGCAGGACCATGCCGTCCAACAGCATCGTTGGGCGCTGGACGGACGGACCGGTAAAGTTGCTCGTGATTTGATTCGGGTCTGACCTCCAAGTGGATAAGGATTGGGACGAGGTGACAAGCAGGGTAGCCAGTCTCACCCAGAAATGGGTTGCGAGGAAGCTATGACTGAAAGGTCGGGCGGAGGTGGAGAACGCGTACATCGCGTCCGTCATCTACTACCGTCTGACTTTCGCCCCTTGTCCCCGTTCGCGCCTCACCATGTGGACCGGCTCCTCTTCAAATTCTGGTGGAGGGGTCAGTTTCCGCTGGTAAGGCGGTCCATCTGCTGCCAGCACCCTCTACGTGGAAGGCTGGGCATGCCGTGGCTAATGATGCGCAGACCCGCGCTGAGGCTACGGCATCTCCAGATATTCTGCATAAACGGTGAATAGGTGTTGACGCCGTTTGCCAGACGGGCCTTCTCGCAGCTCGTCTCTTTGACTGAGCTGCAGTCCTGGGTCAAGAAGAGACCGAGACTGGGTGACTGGCATCTGGAATGTTGCCAGACACTCACGGCCCTCTACCAGGCGGTCAATGCGGTCAGTGGAACTTCCACTCTCGAGTTCTATAGAGGATTAGAGGTGGGCAAGTGCGATGACGCACTCGGAGAGACACTGGGAGTCGACGAAGTCGAACTAACCAGTCTGTCCCGGAGGACTTTCGAGCCGAGGACGATGGATAATTTCCAAAAATCCCTCGCTCGGCAGTGCTACCGGGGAGCACTGCCGGTTCGAGATAAATTCTACAGGGAGGGAAAGGCTGTCAGACGGACCTGCCCGAGATGAACGCAGAGAAATTGTTTTGCACGCACTCGTCCAGTGTCCGTACATTACTGACTTGTGGATTTATGTCGAACAGCTATTGTCGCGTGTAGAACGGATCCGGCTATCGGCCGAGTCCATAGTGAATATCGACCCGCCGCCTTCTTTTGGCCAGGAAGGGCAGGCAATTTTCCTGTCTGGTGGAAGTAGCGAAAGAGGTTGTATGGTGGACGAGGTTGAAAGGACTGAAGACAGACACTTTTCTCTTCGGCCAATCCCTCATCAACTTCGTCACGTTTCACTTGGAAAGGAAGGTGAGGGTGGAGAGTGAAGTGCTGCCCCCCAGTACATTTGCTGATAGGTGGGTGAATGTCACGAGAATGGCCCGTGTGAGTGGGCCTACTCTGGTCATGCGGCTGTAGATGGGTAAATTTGAGGATGAGAGGGGTGCCCTTCCAGGGTGCTCTTGAAGCTTCGGGTCGTTCAGGATTGGTGGGGTACCTGAGCGAACCCTGGGTGGTCATCCCCCCTATTGGGGAATTTTTATTGTTGTGTTTTTATTGTTACTTTGTTATTGTTATTGATATTGTTTACTCGATTTTTATGTAAAACCCCACTGTCCCAGTCTTTTGTATTGTCCCCTATATGTCGGCCCTTGTGGCCAATAAATGAAATCATTATCATTGTTGTTGTTGTATTTGTTGTTGCTGGTGTTGGTGGTGGTGGTGGTGGTGGTGGTGGTAGTAGTAGTAGTAGTAGTAGTAGTAGTAGTAGTAGTAGTAGTAGTAGTAATAGTAGTAGTAGTAGTATTAGTAGTAGTAGTAGTAGTAGTAGTAGTAGTAGTAGTATATAATTTGCATTATTATTAGAGCTGTATAAACCAGAATTAATTTATGCAATTTGTCAATGCTTTTTTAGTTAGTATGCTTTGCCTCAAATATATTTTTCTACCATATTAGCAGGCAGTCATTTTCAAATGAAGAAATAACATATTAATTGGTGGGATTATTGATTTTTATTTTAATAAATCTTGGAGTAGTTTAAAGAATGTCGACCTCACCTGTGGAACTTGGATTCTCTCAAATAATGTAAACATTGGAACATTTAAGTTTATTTCATGACATTTGAAACACAGGATATAAACATTTACTATATAGAGAAATGACTGCTACTATTCACGGCCACAAATTGACGAAATTACTCTAAAAATAATATTTAAAAATCGAAATTCATAACAGACTCAAGGCGCACAGGGCTGCATATATTAGAGCAATGAAATAATACACTAATTTAAGTCTGATAAACAATGTTTTCTTCTAATTTAGGCACAACGCCAGCAATTTGAAGGGAAAGTCGATTAAATCGACTCCAGTGCATTACTGGTGCTTTATTTTATTAACCCCGTAAGGATGAAATGAAAATCTAATCTTTGCGGGATTTGAATTCAGAATATAAAGGGGCGTAACTCTACGCCACGAAGCATAGTGTCCAACGAATTACCAATTCTGCCGATTCACAACCCTGATAAATAATAATAATACTTAAAATCTACTCCGTTTCTGGTTCTCCACAACTATCAACGTATAAAGTAGCGATGTCAAGCTAAGATGTAATTATATCCAAAGAATTTATCCACACATAAATGAGAATGCATTAATTTCTGTTCAGGCTTGCATCAAAATTCTAAGGATTAAAGTCAAAATGTCATCACAGGATTTAAATCCAATTTTGACACCACACATGCATTAACGTAATACCTTAATTAACTCTTTTTTAAAATTCATGCTGGAAGTTTCGTGATTTCAATATTTTATGTCAAAATTCAAACCAAACATGCAAAGTAATTAATTGTTTTCCCTTTTAGTTGTTCTTTAGTGAGTGATACACTACTAATGAAATATAATTCATTAGGATAAAAAAAATCTCGGAAATTTCAAGCCTACATTATTAATTTTCTGGACCAGTATTTGATGTGCACTATTTGCAAATGCATAAAAGTTCAGAAATAGATTATTTAATAATATGATTATTTAATAATATGATAATATAACACACCTGTTTTAGTAGAATAAACATACAGACAAACTTATGCACACGTACAAACACATTCCAGACATACACACACAAACGTAAACTAGTACACACACACAACCACTCATTTAAATATTATTGGAATTCTATAAGAATCCAGCTTCTATAAATCTTGACAAAAGCAAGGCAGTGAGTGGTCTTGATAAACGCTATTGAGCGAGAAATCGCTGCCGTTCACTCTTCTTTGCGTTTGCCGACAATAAGTCAGTTACATAGTCACTAAATTAAAGCTCATAGCGAATGGTCTTCAAAATGTTTATAATCAAATATACAGTATGTTGCACAATATACTATACAAATATTCATATATATATGTCTAGTCTAGGGCGGGTAAAATTCCCGAGACCCATGTACAAGTTCTCTCCAGCGGTCTCTGTCCCTCATCATCACTGCCATTCCCTGCGTCTCTAAGAGACCATTGTTTGTCCTTAGGGCATCAACATATGTAAATCTCGGTCTTCCTCTTCCAGTGTGTCCATGCAGGCGCTCCCACAGGAGCACTGAGTGCAGTGTCAAATCTAGATATCGACGATCATGTCCAGCTAATGTCAGTCCTCTCTGTGCTACTGTCCAGCTGTCTTTTGGGAAGCTCCCGTACAGCTCTAAGTTCTTCATCCTCAGTGTTTACTGATTAATGTTCAGAGCCATCTTCAGCATTCTCGTGTAGCACCCATCCACCATCTGAGTGAGTTTCTTGGTCAGTGTCCAGGTCTCAAACCTGTACAGCAGCACAGACCACTTCAGGAGCCTACTAGGATAGCCGCTCTCCACAGCCCAGAACACTGGGGAGATCAGGCGGCTGTTTGAGGAACTGGATATTGAGACAAGTCACTTCACCAGAGAGGCGCTTCAGAGAACCAAGAAGAAGATCAAGGAGGGCAAGGCTCATGGAGAAGATGGAATGGCATCAGAGGTGATGAAGAGGTGTGGTTTTCAAGATATCATTGTGGATTTCTGAAACCAGGCACCGGAGAAAGGAGTTGCCCCGAATCGTTGGAAGATCAGTAACATAGTCCCAGTGCCAAAGAAGGGGGATCTCTCTAATACCAACATCTACAGGGGGATCTCACTGGCGTCGCTTGTGGCAAAGACCATCAACATGATGATTCTTAACAGGATCCATCTCGAGATGGAGAACCAGAACGGCTTCAGAGAGGGAGGATCAACCACCAGTCACGTCCTGATGGTGAGGAGGATATTAGAATGAGCTAGTGCAAAGAGCCTTCCTGCAGTCATGGGTTTCATTGAATTTAGGAAGGCCTTTGATTCTGTGGACCGTCACTGCCTGATGAAGATCTTACAGGCTTAAGGAATCCACAAGAAGATATATATCCCCAAGATATATATATATATATATATATATATATATATATATATATATATATATATATTATATACTATATATTATATATACATGAAGTTATCACGAATATCGAGTTAGAAACGCGAACGTATTAAAGTTAGTAGAATAATGGGAGAAATTCAATAACAAGGAAGCAGTTAAAACGGCAAAATGCTGTCAATGACGGTGTCGGATAATATTTACCTCAAAGCGCTGAACTCACCGACTAGAAGTGATAGGATGAAAG